>SJYX01002293.1:226968-324002 GCA_006410675.1 Oreotragus oreotragus
GAGAAGACTCTTGAGAGTCCCCTGGACTGCAAGGAGATCCAACCAGTCCATTCTGAAGATCAGCCCTGGGATTTCTTTGGAAGGAATGATGCTAAAGCTGAAATTCCAGTACTTTGGCCACCTCATGCAAAGAGTTGACTCATTGGAAAACACTCTGATACTGGGAAGGATTGGGGGCAGGAGGAGAACGGGACGACAGAGGACGAGATGGCTGGATGGCATCACGGACTCGATGGACGTGAGTCTGAGTGAACTCCAGGAGATGGTGATGAACAGGGAGGCCTGGCGTGCTGCGATTCATGGAGTCGCAAAGAGTCGGACACAAGTAAGCGACTGAACTGAACTGAATAAACAACAAGGCCTTACTCTACAGCACAGGAAACTATTTGCAACATCCTGTGACAAACCATAGTGAAAAAGAATATGAAAAAGAATGTACATCTGCATAACTGAATCGCTTTGTAGCAGAGAAGAAATTAACACACCTCGTAAATCAATTATACTTCAACAAAATAAATTAAAAACAAAACAAAGCAAAATTAAAAGATAGAGAAGGATAACAGAGTGTGATGCCACATAAAAGTAAAACAAAGGTCAGGCCTGGGGGCAACTTTAAATAGGGTCATCAGGAAGCTGTGATAGGTCGTGACTGTTCAACGTCCCGTACTTCCTCCCCTCCAAGGTGGTTCTACGTTCAGCCCCGCCATGACTTGTCCTCCTCTCCAGCCCCAGACAGGGGGCTTGTCATGGGACCTGCTTTGGTCAACGGAATATGAGCAGACGTGATACACACCTCAGTCAACAGGAAGGTTTAAACACACTTATGTGTTTAGCTCAGTGTCTTGTTTTTGCCTTCTGCCATGAAAACTCAATGTCCCAGGTGAAGGCTGGCCCTACCCCTTGGGATCTAGTACGAAAAAGCACGTGTAGCAGGGCCACAGCCTGCAGTGGGCCTATGTCTAGGGGACGTGTGAGCAAGGGAAAAGAACATCTGTTGTATAAGCTAATGATAATTCTGTTTTCATTACCACAATAAGACTAATTAATATAAAATGATTTTTCTGAGAGGTGCCCGTTAAGCAAAGAGCAAAAGAAGGGAAGATCATACAAAGGAGGCCCACAGAAGGGGTGTAACTTCTCAAGTCACACATCTATTAAGAAGTAAGGCCTGTACCAGAAACTCCTCCATCTGGTTTGTTTACACTATCCTCTCGGGCAGGGACCTGCCTAGTTCAGATCACAAAAGTCCCATCACCACAAAATTTCTCCATCCCAGTTGGTTGAATACCTCTCTCTCTAAGGGGGCCCTGAAGTTACAAGCCCCCAACAGTCAAACCAGCAGCCCCGAGCGATGTGAGGCCAACTGTTCTCTCCTGCAGGCAAGTGAGACTGAAACTGCAGCTGAATCCTTCCATCTCCTCCTCCTCATCTCACCCAGATCTTGCAATAAGCCTGTGAGACAAGGCAGGATAGTCAAGATCACCACCCGTCATTTACAGATGAGAAGGTTAAGGGTAGGACCTAAGCGATGTCCTAAAAATCATGCAGGAAGTAGATGATGGGGAGTCAAATCCTGCTGTTTTGAATTCATGAATATCATTAGATTGCTAGAATGTTTACACACTCGATTATTCAAGCTTTATTACAATGCTATGAGTCGGTTTGTTACTTCTATGATCCAGAAGAGGAAACTGAACTTCAGAGACATGAAGTAACTCTCAGAAGATCTAATGGCTTAGAAGAGCTAGATTAGAACCAAAGATTTTTCTCACTCTAGAAGCTGTGTGCAGCATGGGGCTCTGTTCTCCATGTATTTTTTTATGAAGATACAGAACTAGGGCAGTTGGCGAGCAAACACACTGCACACGGGGGTTAGTTTGAAGAAGTTTAGTGAGCGTCACTGCTTAATCAATTCCTCCCTAACTTGACGGCAGGAAAGGCAGAAGCTGATACGCAGGGAAAAGCTAGACTCTGTACGTGAGGAAACCACGTGGCATTGTCTTCATTCAGAAAAGGCTTCCACCCACCTGGTTCTGAAACCACCATGAGCCCCATGAGAAGGAATGAGTCCCTCTTCTTTGCTCTTCTGCTCTGCTGGCCACTTTTCCCAACTGGGAACTACTAGCATCTTGTAAACACAAAAGGCAACCAGTGTGTCACAGACTGGGAAGGTGTCACCGGAAGTTCAGCTCTTACACGGAAAAGCTATATGGCCTTGAGCAATGTCTCCAAAAGCTTGTTTGAAGTGTTCATTCCAGAACACATTCCTTGATTCACTCAGTCAATCCCAAAAGGGATTTAATCTCATAAAGCTTTCCAAAATTCTGCCCTTTGAAGTGGGATTAATTTTAAGGTCAATCTTGCGATATACACAGGGATTCCAAACTATGTAAGTTATCTGGGAATCTGAAATCCACGCTGGATTCTGTGCTTGCCACCTTTCTTTTTGTTCCCCTAGAGGCCACACATACAGGGAAGTAAAGGTGGTTGCAGGAAGCTCTGTTTGGGGCAAAAGTTATACGTATTTAAAGCACTTGTGAAAGTGCCTGGCGCTAACTACGTGAACAACAAACCTGCATTTCCTTTCCCCATGCCATCCTTTAAAAAAAAAAATAAATTCATTCAATATATTTCCAAAGTATTCTGATTTTCTGCTTCATGATGTCTTATTAAGAGAGAGGTAGTATGTCATCAGGAAGAGGATGGAATGATTCCTAAAGGCTTGGAGGGCTACAATCCCTTCCACAGGGGCTCCTTTGAACCCTGACTTAAAGAAATTGCGTTCTGAGAAGAGAGAATGACTTGGTCTCCAAACATCCCTGCCAATTCTATTCTAAATGCAAATAAATGTCAAAGCTGAAATAACCATGGTGCAATTGTACTTAGCCTGTTTACTGAAATATCAGTCATGGCTTTGCACAGCAATTCCATTTTTAAAGTTCATTGTGCTAGAAAAATGTTGCAACTCCTTAATTCTTACTTTCTCATCCAAGCCGGGTAGGAGGTGAGAAGTTTTTGAACTGTATGAAAATCCACATGAGACATTTGAGCCGCATCGTGGAGCTCTCTTTCAGCATCCTGCACTCTCTCTCTTCCCTGAACTGAGAGAATGCTCCCACCCCCAGGGCCCACTCTCATTCTGGTATCAAACATGAAAGGAGCACCGGCCAAAGCAGACAGGGGGTGCTGGCTTCGCACCAGGGATGCTGAGCACCTGTGCTGCTGTCTCTGGAGATCAGGGCTCACCTGGAGCTAGGGGTTCAGCCCAGTCCCCTTACGGTGCAGTGCCGGCCCTTATGCCTTATAATGGATGCTGGTGTCAACAACCAGTGTTCAGGAAGCTATTTCTTACAGACTGGCCCCCTGGGCTCTCTCAGTCTCTGGCTTCTGGTTGGGTTCAGTTCATAGGAAGTGTGGGTGAGGCAGAAGAACAGGAGGATGGAAAAGTTAGGACCGGCACTCTCTCCCTGCTTCTTCAGGTTTGGTCAGTGGCTATCTCATTCTATAGCAGAGTTTCTCTATCTCAGTTCTAGAGGCGTTTGGAGCTGAGTAAGTCCTTGCCGTGGGGGCTTGTCTTGTGCATTGCTGGATATCTCACACTGGCCTCTATTCCCTGGATGACAATAGCACCTTCCCCAAGTGGTGACTAAAATGTGACCAAAAGTGTCTCTAGACATTGCTAATTGTTCCCCAGGGGACAGAATTGTCCCCAGTTGAGAATCACCACCTTCATCTTTGTAAACAGCCTTTCCTCTACCTTCCTTTGGTTGCCCACTCCGTGTACCATCTGCCTGTAGCTGGGACCCCGAGACGTGTACATGTACATATCAATATGCATGGACCTCAGTCTGGATTCTTGTGAGCAACTGAGAAGCTGTTGTGTCCCTCTGTAGACTAAGCATCTGGGGGACAGGAACCAGGGCCTATCATTTAGGACATCCCCACTCTGGAGTGTTTCTAAGTGTCTAACGGGAATACCAGGGGCTTCACTGAAAGCCTCTTTCCTGGCTTCCTCCTCTGTGCAAGGAAAGCGTCCCAGGCACTCTCCAGCCTCTTTTCATAATGACCCTTTGAGACTGTGGGCAATTTCCTCCCAGGGACCAAAAGGTCCAGGAGGCTTCTGTGTTGGCCCCGGGCGCCCTGTGGTTAACCTGTGGCTGGTGGCAAACTCCGCTGGTCCCCAGGATGCAGCAATTGCCTTGAAATGAGGTGTGCTATTGCCTTTGTTTAAGGATGGTAACAAATGCTTTTTCTTTCTCAGAAATATAACCTTCGCGCCAAACTGCTCTTGAGTCAGTAAATGCGTGGGCTGGTTTCCTTAGAGTTCCAAGAGGAGGTACCAGCCTTCCCCTACAAACTCAAGTGGAAAATCACAGGCTGCAGTGACTGCCTACGTTCCTAAGCTCTCATAAAGGGCCAAGGCTGAGAGCTGGAGGCCGGGCTGGGGCTCCAGCCAACCGAAGGAAGTCTGATTTACTTCTGGATGGTTATTAAGGAATATTTAATATCTATAAGGAGGTTCTCCGGCCACCATCAGTGTTCCATGCATGCCACAGGGACATCTGAAGACAAAAAAAACTGGCACAAATGGTCCTGCAGGTGTGCACCTGTGAAGCCAGGTGTAAAACTCGCCGAGAGTACATTTAGATTCTTGGGTCGCTTCTCTAGCTCTGGAACTGTATGTACTTTGGCTTGTTTCTTGCCAGGACTTGTTTCTCATGGACTTAGAGGGTGGGGTTAGAATGCTGGACTTCACACCTCATCATGCTGCCTGCCTTTGCCAAGCAAGATGTGCCTCGGGGGCAGGGAGGTCAGGCGAGCTCTGCTCCTTAAGCCCAACATGCATGGACCTCAAGCTCATCCTGACATGCACTCCATGCCTGCTCCCCTACTTACCACACCAGACTTCTGTTTTCATTGCAATCTCATTGACTGTGATGCTAGTCACATCAATTGACCGTGGTTCCCTCAGTGTCAAATCCTAGGCCTGCATCTTTATCCTACAGCTGATAGAGGTAGTCACAATTCTATTCTCATCTGACTGACTGCAGTCTTGAAATCAGGCAACCCTGTTCTAAAATATCAACTCAGAACAAATCACACCACCTCTATGGGCTTCAGTCGCTTCTTCATCTGTAAAATGAGGTAGAACATTTTTATTCATTCCCAAGATACATTTTGAGTTATAATTTGCATGCAGCAAAATCTACAAATCTTAAGTGACTAGTCTGATGAATTTCTATATGTTACATATCCATATAACTGCCATCCAAACTGATAAATGGAACATTTAGTCCCATCATTCTGGAAGGACCCTCATTCCCCACCTCAGGTAATAGTACTCCCCCATAGGTAAGCACGATTCTGCCTTTTATTCACATCAGAGTAGTTCTGAACATCATATAATTGAATCATATAGTATGTACCCTTCTGTTTAGTTTGTTTTGTTCAAAATAAAGGTTTTGAGATTAACCCACATTATTAAATGTGCCAACAGCTTGTCCCTTTCTACTGCTAAGGAGTATTCTACTGTATGGATATAGTAGATCACAATTGATTGATCCACTCTCCTGTTGATGACCACTTGGGTTGTTTCCAGTTTGGGGCTATTATGAGCATGAAAGTGAAAGTCACTCAGTCATGTCCAACTCTTTGTGACCCCATGGGCTATACAGTCCATGGAATTCTCTAGACCAGAATACTGGAGTGGATAGCCTTTCCCTTTTCCCAGGGATCTTTCCAACCCAGGGATACAACCCAGGTCTCCCGCATTGTGGGTGGATTCTTTACCAGCTGAGCCACAAGGGAAGCCCAAGAATACTGGAGTGGGTAGCCTATCCCTTCTCCAGGGGATCTTCCTGACCCAGGAATTGAACTGGGGTCTTCTGCATCGCAGGCGGATTATTTACCAACTGAACTTTATGTAAGAAAGTTTATGTATACATGCACTCATTTCTCATGAGTCTAATTCCAAGGTCCAGACTCTAAGATTGAAGCGTCAACTTCATCCAAAATCCGAGTTCCCATCAGCATATGTGGATGCCCCAGAGGCACCTGGGATCAGCACGCTGAACCTGTGTTCACCTCCCTGAACTGGCGGGATGACCCTGCCAGCCTCAGTGCCACATATCCTCCTGCAACACTGTAGATCAGCTGCCCCAACCTTCTTCTAAGTGCTTTGAACATGCCTGGTTCTGTCTCCCTTCCTGGACTCTAAACTAAACTAAATCCAGACAACTACATCATCTTTCTATGGAAACATATTCTAGAAAGATTAAAGGTCTAAAGAAAAAAATTATAAAAATGCTACAAAATCTAGAGAATACCTTCATATTCTGGCCTTAGTTTCCAGAAATTATAATAATGCTAAAGATAAAACTGAAATAATGCTTAAAAACTTTTCTATAAAAGAATCCAAAGAATATATGTTAAAAAAAACTAAGTAAATCTGAAAGACATATTAGTAATATGTTATCCTTAATATGCAAGTAGCTGCTACAAAATAGAAAGAAATGTATAAAACCCCCATGGGAAAAAAAAAATGCATAAAGAAGAGGCAATTGGTAAAAATAGGGTCCAAAATACATGGAAAAGTTGCTTATCATGAATCAGTTTCATATTCAGGCAATTGATGGTTTGGGGAAATTTCACCTCTCATATATTCCTGATGAAATTATAAATCAATGTCTTTTTTTCTAAGAAGTTACTCCTATGAAGAGTAAAGACCATTTAAATGTAGTCAAGTAATTCAATTTCTGGGACTATATTCTAAGGAAATGGTTAGATATGTGCACAAAGACATGTATAGCCTGCTAATAACAGAAGTGCTTGTCAGAGTTAGAAGCAACCTAAATGTCCAGGGATAGGGGAATAGTTACGTGAATCACGGTACATAAATATAATGAAACCATATGTAGATCTTAAAGTGACTGAGTAAATAAATCTTATGGATAGTTGTTCACACCAAAGCAGTTTCAAAAAGTAACTGAATATATGACTCCATTATTGTACATGTGGGTATGTTTATATACACACACATCGGCCCAGAGCAAGTGTTTGGGAGGTATTTTATTCAGGATAGGTTAACACCTGTAACCTCAGAGACTGAACACAGAAACTCTTTTATTCATTCTTTTTCTCCTATCACAGTCAAATACGGGTCTGCAATGAGGCCCTGCTTCACTTGGTCGCTAAAGAGCCCTGGCTCCTTCTATCAGTGGCTCCACTGTTCCCCAGAGTCTGAAATTCCCCACTGGGTCTTGTGCATCTAGCCATCAGAAGAAAAGACAGTGGGTGTGAACCATTGTAAGCGCCAGGTCTCAGGGTGGCACAGCTCATTTCCACCCCTACGTGCTACTGGCTATAATGCAACCACGTGGCCACCCTAACACAAGTGGGAAGCAGAGGGTGCAGCCTGGCTTTGTGCCCAACACCCAGTGTCTTTTTCATGTAAGGAAACAGAAACAGCAAAATTCCAAAGTGGTTAGGTCTGGCTAGAAGCATTTGGAGTCAACTTTGCTTTTTCCTTTCACTTTTCTGGACTGTCTGGATTTCTCCCAACAGATATGTATCACTTTTGAAATAAGGGAGGAAAAGCCCAATCCATCTATTTCCGTTTTGATGGTCACAGAGGAATTAGGCACATTCCTCCAATATGGATCAAGCTACAACTGGTGCCCTGGGTCCCCTGTGTCAGAACACGGTGTGACGGGTATCTGGACTGTTCCAAGGCTGCCCCTCACACCCCAAGAGACACAGACACCAGCCTCTGAAGCAGCTCAGAGCCCACCTGCCTGGTGCTCTTTCCATGCCTGGGAGACCTCAGGCTGAGAAGCAAACCCCCTGCAGCTTTCTGACAGCGCCTGTATAGTCAGTCTAGATGCTCAGCTCCATCCCATCACTCAGAGTAGCATATGTGCTACACCACCATTTGTCACTGTCAGCCCGGGGAGCAATTACATTCCAGCCAGGAACCAACAGACACACGTGAGACGACAGGCAGACATAGTGTCTCTGATACACTGCCATCCACCTCATACCCAGCTGTGACTGAGCCTCTGGGCACAGATGCAGCCTAGAGCCTGGTGGGAAAAGCACATCCATTTGCAGACCCTACGGGTGCCTCTCTTACCCTCTCTCAACACTTGCTCTTTTAAAGGAGAATGAAGGAATCTGGGGAAAAGTCTTCCTCCTACATCAAACTCTTCAGATAAACGCCCTTGCAGAAGGAGGTGGAGATGCAACCCCGTGGCTCATCTGGCCAATCAGCCTGCTAGGCTGAAGGCCTCCTGGATCAGGGGAATGAGCGCAGGTTGGTCTGGGTACCAAGGCAGACCTCTGGTTGAAATGCTACAACCCTGCTTAAAAGCTGTGCTGTCTGAGTTGAGTACTGTAACCTTCCTGCCTATAAAATGGCAATAGCACTTGCCCTTTTTCAGCTTTTATTAATGCATTTTCTTCTGCTCCAAACACCCTCCTATACCCACCTGTGGCACAGGTCCCCAACCCTTTTTGGCACCCAGGACAGGTTTTATGGAAGACAATCTTTCCATGGACCAGGGAAGGGGTAGGGTTTGAGAATGATTCAAGCCCATTTACATTTGTTATTCACTTTTTTTCTATTATTATTATACCAGCTCTACTTCAGGTCATCAGGCGTTAGATCCTAGAGGTTGGGGACTTCTGGCATAGACAACCAGCTCTCTACCACATTCATTCTCCCCTTCTAAACAATACAGCTATGGCTGGGAAGTAGCTATTCCACTAGAAAATACATTTTCTACCCTCTTTTTTGGCTATGAGTGGCCTCAAGACCTTTTTTTTTTTTTAATAGACTTTATTTTTTAAACTGGTTTTAGGTTCATAGCAAAATTGAGCAGCAGGTACAAAACCTCAAGGCAAGTTTTCACCGATGAAAATTGAGTGGGAGTGACAGGCAGGACCTGGCTCTGGACCTCAAGGCCCGCACGTGCACATCTCCACGCTCTTCCTGCCAGGACACTTTTTGGCTGGAGATGACCAGGGCAACCTAAGAAGCCTGGTCAGGGACTCTGTCCACTTGGGTCCCTGAGTGACTGAGCAGAGAACCGTTCGTTGTGTCTACCTGCCTAGAGGGCAAAAAGTAAACTTCACTAACTGCAAAGTGGTATCATGGATTGGATCCTGGAACAGAAAAAGCATTCATAGAAAAACCTGGTGAAATCCGTATAAAACCTGGTGTTTTGTTAATAGCACTACTAATGTTAATCTCTTAGTTCTGACAAACGTAACATGAGAATTAAGCATTAGGGCAACCTGGGTGGAGACACGGTGAGAATTGCCAACCTTTTTTTTTTTTTGCCATTTTTCTATAAATCTAAAATATTTCAAAATTAAAACTGTATTAAAATAATTTTAAAACCTTCATATGTATGGAGCCATTCTATGTTTGGACCTTTAAGTTAGTGCAGTCTAGCCTAAGGCAGTACCTAAGGCACCCTCTTCATCTATACTGTTCCTAATCACACTGTAAGATTCGGATTTGGCATTTTCTCCACTACAAAGATTTCTGCGATCCCCAGGGGGTGAGGTGCCTCTCCTATTGTACACTTTCTTCTTTTGTCATTCTCAAGAGAAGCAACTAACAGATCTGCCCAGTTCTCAAACACGCAGGAAGCCTTGAGTTGGGAGTCCTGTCTCCTTCACAGCTATAATATTCCTCATGCTGCTCTGAGATATTTGTCCAACGAGTTAATGTCAACCTCTCCTATTTGTTGTGAACATTTACTACGCCAACCGGAGCGAACCTGCTTCATTAACTCTGAAGTACTGCACAGATGTAGGGATGATTAATCTGTTGCAAAGTATTTATTGAACACCAGGCCTGCTTTACAGTTGTGATGTATTTTTCTGGTGGCCTACAGTGTCTGCGTTGATACATGGTACTTGGGCTCATTAGTATGGTTGTCTTAATTAGTATTGATGTGACAAAATGGCTTAAATAGTCAATTCCATGCTTTCCATCGAACACCCAATGACATTCCAGGCAGGCAGGAGCTTCCATTTATTGAGTGCCTACTGGGTGCCGAGCATGCGCGAGATGGGGGCTTTCACTCCTATTGTTTCATTGAAACCCAGCAGAACCCTCTGAGGTTGGTGTTATTATCCTCCACTTTACAGGTGAGAAAACTGAGGAGCAGGGAGGAAAAGGGATGTGTTTACAACAGCCCACTTTCTAAGTGGGGCTTGGTCTGCAACGTCCACCTATAACTCGTTTCTTTTCAAAACAGCATCTTGACATATGATTGATTGCCAGTCTCCACTAACTGTCATAAAAAGAAATCCAATTTTTTCCATGCTCCTCTGGGTTGAACCTCAAATAAAAGCTGAATGCCAGAACTCAAACAAATTGCTGTAAACTGAAGTCCAGGTGTTGAACTGGGGCTTGGAGTCAAAGGTACTCCACCCAACCCACAGAGAACTGTCTGAGCTGTCAAACCTACGGGCCTTGAGAGGTCCTGGAGTCCCCTGGGAATAAGAATACTATTTCAGCATTACTGTGCTAAGCACTTTACACAAAGCATTATCCAACCCTTACAACCACCTTAGGACATAACTGTATTATTATTGCAACTTCAAAGATAAAGGAACTAAGCCTGATATATATAAGGTAACAATTACTGTGAATAAATAATTCACCATGAAATCAGATGTTCAGTGTCTCCTTTCCCAGTAATCTGCAAGCCACTTGAGGGCAGGGACAGCCTCTGCCTTGTTCATCTTTGGTCTAAAGTGTATATCAAAGTCCTGTACACAACAGGGGTTCAGCAAATAGTTGAATAAAATGAAAAGATCAAAGTCACAGGAAAACTACAAAATGACAGCATCTTTAAGACCTCATGATTTATGTGACCATGTGATCATCAGTCAGGTGTCCAAGCTTGCACCCTACCTACCAACCCACTTCTACCTGCTCTCCTCCAATGACCACCCCCCGCCAGAGCACCCAGGGAGAGAGATCTCCATGACGCCAAATGGTGATGAGTTCTCTGCAGGCCTCCCATCACGTAGCCCCGAGCAAGCAAGGCTTGCATATAAAGTCCCATCTGAAGACACATGATTCAGAAGCCATTACCCACAGCCCTTCCTAATCCTTTTCTCATCTTCTTTCTTATTTGGGGCAGGGGGAGGTGCATATGTTGGGTTATACCAAGGCTTCCTGTGTCTGCTTTTTAATTTTTTTAAATTTTATTTTATATTGGAGTACAGTTGATTAACAATGATATGTCAGTTACCAGTGTATAGCAAAGCGATTCAGCAATACCCACACAAGCATTCATCCTTTTTCAAAATCTTTTCCCATTTAGGTTATTACAGAACCTTTCTTAACTCCTACTATCAGGCGTCTGGGCAGGCGGGGCCCAAGATGACCAGTTCAACAGAAAATTCAGACCCTGGATCCCAGTTTAGGCTCATGTGGGACCCAGCGATCTGCCCACTATGAGTTTTTTTACAAATGGCGCACCATCAACCTGGGGAGCTGTTTTGCGCTGGGAAGGAAGGACACTACCCTTTACTGCAGGGCTGCCTCAAGGCCCCCAAACGTCACACGAAGCCTGACAGGCAGAGCACACAGTTAACCCCCACCTCGGCTCAGAGTCTTTATATGATGCATGCACTGCACTGCTGGGCACAGAAGCCTGGCTTTACTGAATGCCTCACATGTGCTGGGTACTCTGCTCAAGACTTTAGAACCTTATTAGAAGTCCCTATTAGCAAGCCTTACTATTCCTCACTATCCCTTTGTAATATTTATAATAATTGCCATTAATTCATTTTTGCACATGCACATGATTATCTGCTTAATAGCTGACTAGCTCACTAAGCTCTGAACTGCACGGAAGTGTCTAAGCAGGTAGGGGAGCTCCAGGTGATTAATGCATCTCTCAGGTGGTGAAAACCACTTAATCTCCAGCAGCAAGTTTCTGACTCCACCCAACCCAGCTCTAATCGCCCACAAATGCACTGCCTGATGGGCCTTAATTGCTTAATTACCAAGGTGAGAGGTTCATAATTAATAACCCATTTAATCCTACATTTAGATGTTTCCAGGAAGTGTCACCAAATTTTTTTCAAGGAAATTCACATTATTTGTCACCTCACTCTGATCTCCTACTACCTGAGTTGGTCCCCTATCTCCACGGTTCCCAAACTTTTCTGCTCATAGCTCACTTGAACAAAGGAAAAGACCCCTCAGCTCATCTACTCTTCCCTATCTCACTTTCTAACAATGAACTTAGTGACATGTTAAGATCAGACATGGACAAAGTTATCAAAATGGCAGCAGTACAGCAGTTCCACAGAAACAAAAATAAAACCTAACAGGAACTCTTGTAGATATTTTAATGCAAGAAAAAGAGTTACCAAAAATGAGCGCTAATCCAAGACCATGCTTAGGATGTACAACAAAATGCCTTTTTAGAAAATTGTGGAGACTCCCACTATTTATAAGTGAGCATATCCACGGATAGCTTTTTTAAAGTGTTTTTTAAAAAAAAAAAAAAAAGATACCTTTTGAGTGCTGGCACTGGCAAGGCAGCCAAGACTTTCAGCAGAATAATGAATCAGATCCTCAGAAAGCTCTGCTAATGAGCTAATCTTTTAGTTCAAGAACACACATTTTCTTTTCCCTTAGAAACCAAGTGACTTTGGGGGTTACTAATAAGTAGCTTTAATAGCTTGTAAAAATGAGCATCGATGGAAATGACTGGATGTATATAAACGGTGCAGTTCTAAAGATGTCCATTTGTAGGTACTGTCCAGCCATTCTTGCTTGGAACCACTAAGAGGTTTTGTTTGTTCAGTGGGTATAGAGTCTGTCATCAGGAAGCTCTGACCCAGGATCTCAGACCACACTGCAAGAAACACTACTGGCTTTGGGTAGCAAGTTCATTGTCTCCAGTTAGGGAAGCAAATCAAATGATGTCCTTCATCTATTATTCATCCCCAACCCTCCACAGCAACAGACGCTTAACACCTTGACTTCAACAGGTAAATGGGAAGTTAGGACCCATTGGAGTATCCAGTCAACTTTCTGCTTTGTGTCTAGAGAGTCCTTTGAACCTCACCTCATTCCTTCCAATCTTTGCCCACTCCAGGCAAGCTTTCCTGCTTTCTTTTTTCTCCTTTTTGTGTGTGTGTTTGTTTTCGCAAAGCTAATAGATTTTATTAAATCAATGTATTATAGAAAAATTAGGGAAATGCAGAAAGTTACAAACTAACAAATGCACATGATTCAACTACCAGATCTACCAGATATATAACAATTTATTTGTAGCTGTTCAACTTTTAACATGTCATACACAGCATGGTCATTTTTCAAATTTGCAATTTTCTACCAAATATTACAGCATCAGCAGGGTCCATGTTATAAGTAGCTTCTCATAAACATTTTAATGGTGACATATGCGATGAGGAAGAAAAGATTACATCAACTATTTTTTTCTAAGGGATATGGGGTGTTCCTAATTTTCCACCATCATAGCAAGGCCCTGACAACTACTGTAATTAAAAGAACAAAGCCCCTCCCCAGGCACCTCCCCTGAAGGTGAGGGGGAAAGAGAAGAAGGTGATATGGGAGGGGGCAGGGAGGGGAGAAGGAGGAAGAGTGTGGAAGATGCTACACTGCTGGCTTTGAAGTTGGGGTATGATGCCACAAGCCAAGGATCTCAAGAGACCCCCCAGAAGAACGCATCATTAGGGCTTCCCTGGAGGTCTACTGGTTAAGACTTCACGCTTCCGATGCAGGGAGTTAGATTCCCTAGTCAGGGAACTAAGATCCCACATAGAGAGCAATGTGGCCAAAAAGTGGAGGCGGGGGGGAAGACTGCATTATTTTAATGAACAATTAACACCACGGGAGTTGAGCAGCCAGGCATTGGAGGCACACCGAGCAAGGTGCCCAACAGGAAATGGACATGAGAAAGGTGGGTCTTGAAGGATGAAACTCACCCAGGAGGAGGAGTCAGAAGGCCTCGGGGCAGCCCTGGAGCTGGGATGTAGGATGTAGGATGGCCACACACACCCAGCCCGCCCCGGATGAGGCAAGCAACCGGGCCACTACGGGGGAGGTGGGATCTCCTCGAGGGAGGAAATCCCCCAGCTGCCCTAGCTATGATGGTCTGGATGAAACACCCTTCCCTGGAAGGAATGGGCTTTTCTGGAAAAAAAAAAAAAACAACACAAGCTGCTAGACCCCAGAGAAGGGTCTCAAAAAAAGTAGCATTTGACAGTCTCGTGGTGAGAATTAAGCCAGCACCTGTCAGTCTCAGAGCCTGGAAGAAATTCTCGCCGATAGCCCCGCTGTGGAGTTGGGGGCATTTACCAGGTGACTATGCCATGAGCCAATGACTTCACCAGACCTTGCTTCCTGCTTAACTTCTATTCAGACCTCTGCCTATGCTGGTATCGGGGTAGGCCTTTCTGCTTAGGGTGGCAGAGGCAAAAAGCAAACAAACAAAGGAAAAACCCAAAGTCCATTACCAGCAGGGTGATGGTCTCAGAGTAGACCAGCACAAACTCCTCCCATCCCTCTGACTGAGGGCCGTTTGGCTCCCAAACCAGGGAAGCTTTGAGCCTGTAGCTGGGGGGCTGCGGGCTGCCAAACCAGGCAGAGAGGCACAGGTTAAGCCTTTGACATTCCCTGGTCAGTCAGAGAACAGTGGCGGTAGGTATTTTATTTAAGATGCTCAGGGTTTACAGTTAAAAAACAAAAACACCTGTAAGTCTGAACAAATTCTTTAACTGGCAATTCCCTGCAAAGGGCTCTGCAGTTTGCACCGTTTCCACTATGCATTCAATCAAAAGGGTATTGGGGACATAACTGTACATTATCACTATTGACATTTTCCAGCCTACTCCACTTTGCTTAAAAAGTGGGTGCCCAAAGATGCCACTTAATAACTTTGGGCATCATGAAAATGTCACTTTGACAAGTAGAAAAGTGGATTTACACACCCACCAGGGGTGACCTGCTTAGCAAGAGACAGCAGGGATTGTTTCCTGGCCTCTGAGAAAGACTGTCACAGCCCCTGTCCCTGCAGGTTGCCGCTGCTGGAGCGGAGGGAGGGAGGATGGGAGGACGGAGAGCATCACCAGCCCGGGTGATTCCTGGGGCACTGGCGCAGGCTCAGGTGGAAGGACGGGCTGCTGGGATTCAGCGACACAGCTGGGGGTGGGCTCGGGGGAGGTGGGCCTGGCCCAGGGCTGGGAAAGTGACTGGTCCAGTTCCGGTCCCAGATGGGGGTTCCATTTGCCTGGAGAGACCCAGGAAGGTGGACACTGGCCTTGTCCTTTGGTCAAGGTGGATGGGGACAGCGGATCATCCTATGGTCAGACGGAACCAAAGTCTTGTTTTAGAAGAACCACATCAATTTCCACCAGGTTCCAGCTAAACAGAGGAGGAAGACAGAGCTCATCT
The DNA here is from genome assembly GCA_006410675.1 of Oreotragus oreotragus. Classification (NCBI taxonomy): domain Eukaryota; kingdom Metazoa; phylum Chordata; class Mammalia; order Artiodactyla; family Bovidae; genus Oreotragus; species Oreotragus oreotragus. Next base: position 242,426 of record SJYX01002293.1, read on the forward strand.
TCTCTGGGAGGAGGCTGGGGAGGAGGACAGAGCTCATCTTCTCTGGGAGGAGGCTGGGAAGAGTCCACTGAAGTATCTAATAAGAAGCAAGGCTAGCCTGGCTATAACGACTCAGACAGCCCCTTTTCCTTTTCCCTGAATTTCTATCTCAGCCACAGGCACCACCATTAAAAACCTAGGTGTCACCCTCAAATCCTTCCTCTCCCTCCCTCCTCCAGCATCTTACATCCAACCTGGGAGTTAGTTATCTGTTAAGGAGCAGAGAGGAAATGTTCAAGGCTTTGCAGCCCATGAGGTTTCCTCAGCAACTCCTCAACTCTGCCATTGCAGTGTGGATGTGTTTCATAAAGTGTTACAAAGCCAGGCACCAGTCCGATTTGGTCCAGAGAATGGGAGTTAGTTATCTGTTAAGGAGCAGAGAGGAAATGTTCAAGGCTTTGCAGCCCATGAGGTTTCCTCAGCAACTCCTCAACTCTGCCATTGCAGTGTGGATGTGTTTCATAAAGTGTTACAAAGCCAGGCACCAGTCCGATTTGGTCCAGAGACTATTGTTTCCCAAGCCCTCATCTATCAAATTACCAAGGCCTGTCAATTTCACCTTCTCAAACTCTTTCGAATCCTCCCCCTTCTCTGCAGGCCCCTAACCCACCTCAGTAGTCCGGCCACAATCCTCTCTGGCCTGCAGATAACCACAACCCTGGATACCACCTCCATGGATGCTCTGTGTAACTTCTGCCCACCCCCACCTCCCATCTCTCCACCCAGAAGCCAAGAGACCACTGTAAGATGCAGTTCTAATCACGTCCTTTCTTGGCTTAAGATTTTTCAGGAGATGTGTATAAGAGACAGGTACATAAATATAATGAAACCATATGTAGATCTTAAAGTGACTGAGTAAATAAATCTTATGGATAGTTGTTCACACCAAAGCAGNTTTTCGGGGGGGCGGGGGGGACTTCCCTGGTGGTCCCGTGGCGAAGACGCTATGCTCCCAATGCAGGGGGCCTAGTTTGATCCCTGGTCAGGGAACTAGATCCCACATGCCGCAACTGAAGATCTTGCATGCCACAGCCAAGACCCAGAGGGGTCAAATAAATTAAAAAATAAACAAGATTCTTCAGGGGGCTCCCCTTGCCTTCACAGTGAGGTCTACACTCTAGTTGGACCAACCAGTCCCTCCAGAAACTAATGTCTATTCACCTGCTTCCACCCTTCACACTGGGTCATCCAGCAGGTGGGAGTGTCTTCAGGGACATTAGGTGATCTCTCCCACCTGGACTTTTGCCCCTAGACCACCTGGCGGGGTTCCACAGAGCTCGCTGTCACACTGTGCCCCTTTCTGTCCTCACTCTGACTCACCCGCCTCACACGGCACCACCTCTGGGCGTGCAGAATGCCTTGCACCACAGCGCCCAAGCCGAAGCCCGTGTTCAGAAAGCATCTGCTGGCTGACTGGTGTGTCAGTGAGTCAGTCAATTAACTTTCTCAGGATAGGGGGGAATCAGAGAATATCCAGCGGGCCTTCCCCAGGGACCTGAAAACAAGGTAGCCTGGGTTCCTAGTCAGAAAGGAAACATGCTATCCTGGGTGCTCTGGAACTTGTTTTCTAACCCAGAGGACCCTGTCTAGAACAGTAACTTGACTTCCAGAACTTTCTGTGTTTTATAAAATGGACTGAGGTTTGAAGACACACAAAGGCATTAATGTTTACACATTTTTCCAGATAGAAGCATAAGTGAATTCATGATCATCTTCTTCTCTGTATGATTAATAATGTATTAATTCCTTCACTATCCATTCACTCTTCAGTTTCCCGTGCCCCCCCCCACCCCACCCAGAGTTTCTGCCCCTGAACTGGCTGCTTCACCCACAGAGATGGCTGCTACCCGATTCCTGCCTCACTGTCTGGTGGGGAANGACAGCCCCCACCCCACCCAGAGTTTCTGCCCCTGAACTGGCTGCTTCACCCACAGAGATGGCTGCTACCCGATTCCTGCCTCACTGTCTGGTGGGGAAGACAGGTCATTTTGATAGAGGGTGGTAAATGCTGTGATGAACGAGCGGTCAGGGACTACACTAGGGAGTAAAATGAGGAAGAATAAAACTGCCAATAAAGTATACTAGGATGTTCGGGTCAAGCAGTATTTTAGAAATGAGCAGACTTAATAGTCTAAAGGAAAGCAGGCTAGCACCAAGAAAGAGGACCAACACAGAGGCAGTTAAAAAAATACAACTTGATAGGTCAGTTAACGCCAACGGTTGTTATAACAGAAAGAACATACAGGAAACATCAAGCTCTTCGCAAAACTGAATCAGAAGTGTGATGTGGTTTGCAAGGAACTCAGCTGGCTCTTGAGTGATCTGGTCCCCGCAAAGGGCCATGCAGGTGCCCATCAAGGTCACCTTCTAAGAGGAAGTGAATGAACAAGCCCAAGGGGAAGCAGGGAAGGAGGCAGCTGAGAGAGACCATGGGGAGGGGGGGACATGAGGGAGATGTGTATAAGAGACAGCATGTGATCATCAGTCAGGTGTCCAAGCTTGCACCCTACCTACCAATCCACTTCTACCTGCTCTCCTCCAATGACCACCCCCCGCCAGAGCACCCAGGGAGAGAGATCTCCATGACGCCAAATGNGAAGGAGGCAGCTGAGAGAGACCATGGGGAGGGGGGGACATGAGGGTGGGTTGGGGGAGTGCAGGTAACCCGAGGGAGGGACAGATGGAGCACAGAGGAAGAGCTGAGTGTCCGGATCTACGGTCACAGGATGTAACACAAGCCTGGTGTTTCTCTCCTGACCTGCCCCGGCACCTCCATATCACGGTGATGTCTGTCTCCTTTCTTGCCGGAACTGCTGCACACAGGTGGGCGGTGCACCCCCTGGCAGTGACGGTGGTTACACTGGGCGAGCGTGGCTGGCCGGACTACTCTCTCTTCTCGTCTGGCCACCAGGAAGGACCAGAGCTGTCAGATTACGGGCCAGAGAGGCAGGAGAGCAATAGCACAGGGTCCCACAAGCCTTAAATGAAAAGGAGTTGGGCCTGATGCAGCCACTGGCAGACCCAGGGAGATGAGAGCCACTCAACCATGAGAAAACCTGTGTGCTTGTGCACGGCCATGCAGGTGTGAGTAAATGTGTGTGGATTCCCCGCATGAGGCAGGACACTAGCAAGCTGGAAGGTAGAGCTCCTCTAACCCTGAGATCCCCACACTCGTGCAACCTTCATGCCCAAACAGCCCTGAAAGGTTATTCATGCCACTTTCATTTCAGAGGTGAAGAAATGGAGGCCCAGGATGGAGGAAGTGACTTCTTGGAGAGTCTGTGAGTTGAGATTGGAATTCATCCCTGGCCTCTCTGGAAACATAACAAGCAGGGACTCACCTCTGCTTCCTTTGCTCCCAGAACACAACCACTCTATTGTTTCATCCTCATCTCAGTCTCCAGGGCAGCATATACGGTGAGAATGAGCTACATGTTCGGAGCATATAACCTGAGACTCAGAAATGTTATTTAGTATTTTCCAGAAGTCTCAGAGCTAACCAGTGGTGGAGTTGTGATTTCAATTAAAGGACTATTTGACTCCAAAGCTGTCTTTTCTCCTTCTTATGCTGTCTGATAGATGTCCAGAGGATATTTCAAACTTAACATGCCGGTCTCCCCCAGTGAACCAGTCTACACTCTTCCCCGTCTCGGTCAGCAACAATTTCACCCTCCCAGCATCACGAGCATAAAGCTCCTCTGTCTCCCACTCCCACTCCACCAGCTAACCTCTTGGCTTATTTTCAAAAATCGGTCTGAAAGTCAATCATTTCCAGCTGCTCTCCCTTTGCAGATGTCAAATCTTCTCTACATTGGATTGGCAGTGGACATCTCCCGTCTATTCTTAACTCCCTAACCAGAGTGATGCGTCTACATGGGAGCAACCGTCTTACCTTTCTGTTCAAAAGCCTTCAGCAGCTCCCCATGTTGTGCAGTGCAAACGCCTAAATCCTCAAGATGGCCTTTGAGGCCTCACGGTTTGTTATTTCCTCCCAGCCTTCATTCCTTCCCACTCTTTCTCGCACATACTTGGCTCCAGGCCCCTGGCTTCCTCACTGCTCTTGGAACACAGCAAACACACTCTGGCCTCAGGGCCTGCGCACTAGCCGTCCTAAGGCAGGAATGTCTTCTCTTCTCCCCTTTTCCCCCACCCTTCGAGATTCATTTCGCTAAATTTTCAGATCCTTCAAGTCTGTCAATATATCACCTCTTCAATGAAGCAGAGATTAGAAATTAGCCAATCTCTTTAAAATTATAAGCCACTTCTACCACAAGCATCCTCAATCTACCTTACTTCGCTGCCTTTCTCCTTAAAGCACCTACTGCTTTCTAGGATAGCATGACATTTACTCATTTATTATTCTCCCTCATACTTCTACCTCCCTCATGAGAATATAAGCACCATGAAGGCAGGGATTTGTCTGCTTTGTTTTCAAATGTGTCCCAACCACCTAGAACAGTGACTGTCCCTCTAACTGCAGAAGAAAAAAGGCCTAAAGCTACATAAGAGGATATACTCCTAAATCACAAAGTCATATTTTATCTCTCTCCCATCCCCGAGTCTTCAATAGGAGGGGCACAGTATGTAACCTTTAGAAAGAAGTCTGCATAGACAAGTAAATCAAATTTGAAATGAGACTAGAAAAGGAGCTTTGGGGAAGGGTAAATTGCATTGCCTTTAAATGGAAAAAGAAGTGACACCTAAAAGCAAAGATACTTAATACATCGCCACTGTAGCTGGAAATAACACAGAGGTTGGGTGGGGGATGGGTTCTATGAGGTGCAGTAGAATTCTTACTGCCATCTGGGCTCCTGGGTGGCACTTTACCAGGCAATTGACAGCTCAAATCAATAAACAACTTAAATTCTTCTCTAAAGGAATAACTGAAATGAATGCACAAGAGCACAGGGAAAGCACAAAGGGGCAGGGATCCTGGTTTTGATTCTCCCAAGTGAATCCAGCACTCTGGTTACTTGCTGAACATGAAGTGGGGATCATAATAGCAGTGGCTTTGCAGGGAGATGGTCAGCTCGGCCCTCTCTCTGCAGTCCCCACAGGGGCATCTGAATCTGGTCTGTTTTGTAGAGAGAAGAGAGGAGGGAGAACGATCCTGTTTGAGGTCCCCTTTGTCGGAGGGTGTGGAGGGGTTCTTGCAGGTTTAGTGTAGAAGGCTGGTCCTAAAGACAGAGCCTGGAGTGGAGACGCTCACAGTGGAAAAAAGAATGAGCCTCAAACCCAGTGCCAGCCAGATGGAGCCCCAAGGCTAGAGACAGAATCACAGGCTGGACCATGGTGTTCACCTGAGCAGAAATGGGATCAGAGCAGGTCACAGAAATGACCAGGAGCATCGGAGACACCTGGCCTACCATCTAGGATTGTGCAGTGCACAAAGCCACAGGTAAAGAGGGTGAATGGGGCTGAAACTAATAAACCTAGAAACCATGATCCCCACGGATAAGGTTAGTCCAGATGGAGAGACAGCATTCTGTGATATGTTCGCCAAGAGGGGTTGCCTTTTAAAAATGTGCAGAAGCCCCCCAAATTCTGCTAACTGGAATTGTCTGTGATTGCCCATTAGTAGTTTGCCAGCAAAGTCAGGAATAACGACTTGCTCAAAGACCTGAATGTACAGACAGAAAGTCCACGGGACATTCCAGATGTCATTTTCAGAATCCTGATCTGAGCTGCACATTTGACTCCCCACTCTCCCAAACCCATTCCAAAATGGCACTAATTATTCCTTCCTTTCATTCATCCTAGTTTTCATGGGGTTACTATGAAGTGCTGGTTCTAGGCCAGGGCAAGGAACAGAGATGATGGATTTGGTCCTGTGGCCAGCTCCTCATCGACAAAGAACCTCTATAGCCCTGGGGCTCAGCACCAGGCCGGACACACACAGCTGCCCTTTCCTTATCTTGTTCCAGCACCTTTAAATATCGGGGAAGGTTGACCCCAATGAATGAATGAATGAATGGTGAGACTACTGGCAACTTCCCCTGACGAACAGGTCCACACAGATGATCTTGAGCCTGACCTTGACAATGGAAACATTTTCTTAGAGACTTAGTAGTCTCTATAGATTCAGGAAAAGTGTCTTTAAAATCAAATACACACTGAGATTAGGGTCATGACAGAGGCATCCGATCTACTCAGAATTATTTGAGCGATGGCCTGCTTGCCTCCTAAACCCTACAGTCCCTGATTAATCATCAGTAGGCAGACTTTAATAGGGGCCCACTTCCAGAAGAATTCTGTCTAAATGGCCATGCAAGGAAACCTTGCATGGAACCCTTGATCACTCCTGAAAGAGGCTGATGACACGACAGGCTGAACACTGACCGTCCCCTGCCCGGTAACCTTTCAGAGTGTGTACCTGGGCACATAAACATACACATGCACTCTCCTTCATATACGGCCTGCATTATCTTCCCTTATCCATCAATTTTCTCTGAGAGCACAATTTTATTAGTTGACAAACATTCGGTTATATGGGGCTTTCTAGGTGGCTTAGTGGTAAAGACTCTGCCTGCTATTGCAGGAGAGGTGGGTTCGATCCCTGGGTCAGGAAGATCCGCTGGAGAAGGAAATGGCAACCCACTCCAGTATTCTTGCCTGGTAAATCCCACGGACAGAGGAGCCTGACAGGCTACAGTATTGCACAGTGTTGCAAAGAGTCGGACATGACTACATGACTGAGTGAGCACACGCGTTCGTTCCATTACGTGAGTGTAAATGTATGTAAGATATATTTAGCCATTTTTCTCAGTTAGCTATTTTGGTAATTTCCACAGTGTCACAATTTTAAATAACACCGAAATAAGCCAGGTACTTTGACCCCTTTCTCTCTTACTCTACGTGGTACATTAAATGTGACTGCTAATTCTATTCCTGCCATTGACAGGTGGGGTCTCTTTTGCTGTATCCAGACTGGCTTGATAACTGCATGATCATAAGAAAGGACTGACAGTGATCCTGTGCCAATTTCTATTAAAAGACTGACAGCTTCCATTTGCTGTCTTTGGGAACATTCTCCAGGAGCACTAAGATGCTGTCTAAGAAGTCAGGCTATCCAGAGATCACCATGCTGGACAGTTCATGGTAGGTGCTCTAGATGACCAGTCCAGCAGTGCCTTCCAATCATCCCTGCCCCGGGGCCAATGCAACTGAACGCATCTTGAACCATCCTGGCCCTACAGACCAGCTGCCCCTCCAGCTGAACACCCAGGTGGCCTCTGTATGGCAATGACAACTGGCACAGAAGAATCTCCCAGCTGAGCTCTGTCCACGTTCCTGACCCACAACGTCATGAGACAGGTCTAAAACAACTGTTGTTTCAAGCATCAGTCAGTCTTCTAGATGCTCTCTCAGTCCTCACAGTGGTCCACAAATCTCCATGAGATCTTGCTGTCTGCTCCCCTCTGATCTAATCTTTGATATTCCTCTGGTCCACCCTGCTCCAGCTACACTGGTCTCTCTGTTCCTCCTTGAACATGCCAAACATGTTCCTTCAGGGTCTTCTCTGGTGATCCAGTGGTTAAGAATCTGCCCTCCAATGCAGGAGATGTGGATTCGATCATTAGGGAACTCATTGCCCCAGGGCAACGAGGCCCATGCATTGCAACTTCTGAAGCCCAACATGCTCAGGAGCCTAAGTGCTGCAGTGAGGGAAGTGCCTGCACTAAACAGTGAAAGACCCCACATGCCACAACGAAGACCGGATGCAGCCAAAAATATATAAATATGTTTTTAAAATGCTACTTCTGCCTCAGGACTTTTGCACTCACTGTCCTCTTTGAGAAAATCCCCCCCTTCCTCACCACTAGATGTGAGTATGGTATGGTCCATTGCTTTACATAGGTCTTTGCACAAAGATCAATTAATCAGAGAGGTCTGCTCTAATACCTTATTTAAACAGGAATTTGTCCCCCTCCATCTCATCATCCTTGGGGAACTGGGAGACATCCCTCCCTTTCTTATTCTGCTTTACTTTTCTTCACAGTACTTTCATAATCTGACACAGATAGACAGACACAGCTGCAGCTTTATTCAAACGTGGCCCTTTACGTGTGTGTGTATATGTTTGCTGTCCAGCCACCCCATGTCTCCTTCCTATCAAAAAAAAAAAAAAAAAAGCACATACTGCAGTCTAAACTCCCTGAGAACAGGAACTTCTGCTGCTTTCATCATGATCGCATCCCTAAGACTCAGAACAGTGCCCTGCATGTAGTGTTGATCAATACATATTTGTAAATGAATGAATCAATCAATGAAACGTGCTCTTGGGTAGAACTTTTTCTGTGGATTTCTGATTATCACTCAGAATAACTTCCCATAAGTTAATTGCTGAGTTGCAGGAATCACACATTTGAGACTCTTTTAGCACTTGTTGACAAAATCCCCTACAGACTAAACTCAACTGGGTTCTGCTCACAGTGGGAAGGTGTAAGAATGCTAATTTCCTCACATCGCTGCTGGTATATGATAAAGTCACTCAAAAATATTTGCTATCTGGGAACCTAAAAAGAAAAAGGTTAACTCTTCATTCAGCTTTGCATTCCTTTGATACTTGGTGAGCCAGGCTCTTTGCACATATGTTTACTAGCCACTAGAATTTAGGCTCCTTGAGAGCACAGGGCTTCTCTCAAGTCACAGCTATACCCCTGCTTCCTGGAGAAACCAGTGTCTAACAGGCGTGCAGCAAATATTTGTTGAAAGAATGAATCAATCTGAACGTCTTCTCTGCTGATTGGCCTACTGAATCTTTGGTGTATGTTTCCTTTGTGAAGTCTCTTTTCTCTTACTGACGTGAAGTAACTACACATACAGAATTTTTTTTCCGGGTTGGATTTGAAGCTGTGACTTGCATACTATTTGGTGTATGCTATTTCTTGATATTCAGAGGCTAAAAATTTTGTGTAGTCACACTGATTGTTTTCAGTGCCTCTATTTGATATCATGTTTAGAAACAGTCACAATAGTCACCTCTTATTTGGTGGTACTTATCACATGCCAGGCACTTTTCTAAAGACTTTATACATATAACTCATTTAATCTTCACAGCAATGCCATGAGACAGACACTACTGATATCGCATTATACAGATGAAGAACCCAAGGCAAGGCACTGTAAGAAAGGATTTCTTATGTAAGACTTTATATATGTATATTTACCTATACAGTGTAAAAACTACAATTGTAAATTACACTTTTGTGATCATAAACTGAAATTTTAAATTATAATTGCATTGTGAAAATCATGGTAAAAAATGATTTTAGTTTTAACATTTGTGATTAGTATTTAATAACGGTAATCCATGAGATTTTTTAGTTTGGTATGAGGTGAGGATATAATTATTTTCCCTCAAATCGTGGCCAAAGGCTCCAATACAGTTTACTGAATAATTTATGCCTCTGCCACTAAATTAAAATTATACCTGTAATATTACACATGTAATGTGCACACACAAAATATACATGTACACATACAAATATAGCGCTTGCCAATGTTCAGGTCAACGGCACTGTCTTTAGGTTGTTAAATAATTCTGTGGCGGGTGCAGTGAAACGAATGTGTAATTGTTTATGCTCAGACACCTAGCTGTGCCCAGCTCTTTGTAACCCTGTGGACTGTGGCCCTCTAGGGTCCTCCATCCATGGGATTCTCCAGGCACGAATACTGGGGTGGGTTGCTATGCCCTCCTCCAGGGGATCTTCCCAATCCGCTTCTCTTATGCCTCCTGCATTGGCAGGCAGACCCTGCACTAGCGCCACCCGGGAAGTCCAAATTTATAACACGGAAATATAAAGAAGACACACAAAAAGATTACCAGTCATTTCATACGAATCCTGATTAAATACACAGTTGATGCCGGCCTCACACAACATGTTACTTGTCAAATTAAAACAGAAGTGCCCTAAACTGAATTACACATGCACAACAATTTTTGGAAACAGTTTGCATCAGACTTCTGATGACCAAGGAAATACCTACAGTGTATGGATGTTCAGCTTTTTCACTTTTTACTGTTTTTGGTTTCTTGCAAAATCATTTTGATTTCAGTTCAAGCTAAAAGCAAGCAGTTATGGTCAGGTTCACAGAACACGTTTCTACCCTGCTGTGGGAAAGAGATCATAAGAAAATTGCTTCCAGTGCAACAGGACTCACCTGGCTCCAAAGGTGGGCCTCCTCCACTTGACTCTCCCTCCCCGAGTCCCCACCACACTCAGATGACGATACAGACCTCAAGAAGGGCTGGCAGGAGAAGAGCTTCAGCCCTCCAGTATGCTAAGAAGTGCCAGTTCTTAGGGTGGCGAGAAGCTCTTCAAGACCCCATAGCTTGGCCCCTAGACTCCGCTCACCCCCTTGCTAAGACAAACCTCCTCAGCAAACTCTAACTAACGGTAACTTCGTTTTCTGGTGTCACCTACCTCCTTTGCCATTCATGTTTATATTTTTTTGTCCACATTTTCTTACACAAAACAGAGCCTAGTAGACATCCTGTCCCCAGCTTGCTTTTCTCCCAATGATTTATTTGAAAATTGTTCTTCATTTATTTCGGTGTGTTAATCATTCAGTCGTGTCCACCTCTTTGCAACGACACGGACTGTAGCCTGCCAGGCTTTTCTGTCCCTGGAATGCTCCAGGCAAGGATACTGGTGTGGGCTGTCATTTCCTTCTTCAGGGGATCTTCCTGACCCAGGGATGGAACCTGGGTCTCCTGCCACTGCAGGCAGATTCTCTACTGTTTGAGCCACCAGCGAAGCCCCATTTTTTCCCACAGCTGAACAGTGTTTCACTGGATGGCTATACTGTCATCTATGTCATCTGTGCCAGAGGTGACTCCTTGTGGCCCACTGCTTGGCACCTGACTTGTTTTAACAAAAAGAACCTTCCGGCCCCTGCTGGAGGTGCTCTCACTCAGTTCAGCCCTCAGGAGCAAGTGGCATGCCGAGCCCTGGGCTCCCCAAACGCTCTGACCCACGCCGCGGTCCAGCCACACCAGCTGAGGCCCAGTAAGCTCCGCCTCCCTGCTTGCCTTCCACCTTACTGTGACCGCTCCATGCAACACGGCTGCTGGAATCAGTCTCACAGAACCTGGTCCTGTCCAGGGTGGATGTGGTAGAGGCATCCGGCCGCTGTGTCCCTAACATCCCCCAGGGAACTCACCCCACCCTCACTGCAGCTGTGCCTCCAAATGAGCATTTGCATTGTTCCCCAGGAGGCCCTGGTCACTTGTTCCCACAACAAGAAGAAGTCCTGGCATTCCCAAAGGAACTGGCAAGCACGCGGTCTGCCTGACAAGATCACCCTTCAGGGTGGGAACCTTTGTGAGCCTGCTGCACACATCACTCTGCTCCTTGAACAGAAGATGAGTGTAGACCTTGATTCAAAGCAGATCCCTGACCTCAGCCTCGCGTCAAACTTTGACCTGAACATGGACTCAGTTCTGACTCTGGACACAGACTCAACTTGGACCCCTGCAGACTGGTCCCAGATTCCAATCTCACTCCACGACTCAGCGCCAAGCCCAAGATTTACCCTGAACAATGACTCAGCCTGTGGCCTGGTTGTGACCGAGCCCACCCAGTGCTCCTCAAACAGGGTCACAAAGGAGGCTTGAGGTGCGTGTGTCCAGGGCTATGTAGCAACACGGCTGCTGGAATCAGTCTCACAGAACCTGGTCCTGTCCAGGGTGGATGTGGTAGAGGCATCCAGCCGCTGTGTCCCTAACATCCCCCAGGGAACTCACCCCACCCTCACTGCAGCTGTGCCTCCAAATAAGCAATAGCATTGTTCCCCAGGAGGCCCTGGTCACTTGTTCCCACAACAAGAAAAAGTCCTGGCATTCCCAAAGGCACTGGCAAGCACGCAGTCTGCCTGACAAGATCACCCTTCAGGGTGGGAACCCTTGTGAGCCTGCTGCACACATCACTCTGCTCCTTGGACAGAAGATGAGTGTAGACCTTGATCCAAAGCAGATCCCTGACCTCAGCCTCAAGTCAAACTTTGACCTGAACATGGACTCAGTGCTGGCTCTGGACACAGACTCAATTCGGACCCCTGCAGACTGGTCCCAGATCCCAATCTCACTCAGAACCACGACTCAGCGCCAAGCCCAAGATTTACCCTGAACAATGACTCAGCCTGTGGCCTGGTCGTGATCGAGCCCACCCAGTGCTCCTCAAACAGGGTCACAAAGGAGGCTTGAGGTGCGTGTGTCCAGGGCTATGTGTGAGCCCTGCCTCAACTCTGGACAGTGTTCGTGCCCCACGACCATTAAAATCAAGTGTCTAGTTACTGCTTTGCCATGGGAAGGAGCCTCAGTTTCATAGATCTCATTTCAAATTCAGGTTCTGTCTAGCTAGGGTTCTTTGGCTTAATGAGATGGGGGCAAAACACTGGCAAGGATGCTTGCAAGGATTAAATTATACGGGACATGTAAAGTGCCTGACACATGGTAGATGCTCGATAAAAATTCATCTCTTTGACCTAGGCATGTTGTCAGCTGCAGGTGAATTTACAGTGCAGCCTCTCAGGCCTGTGCTATGCAGTGGGGTCATAGGTCACAAAGGGCTACTGAGTCCTTGAACTACGGCCAGTCCAAACTGAGATGTACTGTAAGAAATATACCATATGTCAAAGACCAAAGACTTTGCATGAAAAAAAGAATGCAAACTATATCAGTCATTAAAGTGACTGATTAAACATGGAAATAAAAGATAACAGTTTGGATATATTGGGCTAAATAAAATCTACTACTGAAACTCATTTCATTTTTCTTTTAATGTGGCTACAAGAAAATTTGAAATTGCATATACGGTTTGGTCTAGAGGTCTAGGAAGAGCAGGTTATGAGTGACAATGACAATGAAAATGTGGTCTCAGCTGAATGCAGGCGCTCTTCTTCCCAAAGAATCACCTTCAGGGCAGAAGCTTGTACCAGTTAAATGCTGTTATTGAAACACAGGCAGCAGGTACACCTGCTGCCACCCTACCCCCGTACTAGGCATTTCAGGGTCCTCCAGACTGGTCAGGACCCAGCAGGCTCCGCACTGCGAGTGGGAAGCTTTCTCATTTAATCACTTGCATCTCTCATGTGTTGCCCAGGTCATCGTTACATGGCAGAATCAAAGGGGTCAGTCCTCAAACCCATCAGTTTCCTCTGAGTGAGAGGCACGTCTGAGAGAAAAGATGATAAACTTGATCAATACCATATGTCAAAGACCAAAGACTTTGCATGAAAAAAAGAATGCAAACTATATCAGTCATTAAAGTGACTGATTAAACATGGAAATAAAAGATAACAGTTTGGATATATTGGGCTAAATAAAATCTACTACTGAAACTCATTTCATTTTTCTTTTAATGTGGCTACAAGAAAATTTGAAATTGCATATACGGTTTGGTCTAGAGGTCTAGGAAGAGCAGGTTATGAGTGACAATGACAATGAAAATATGGTCTCAGCTGAATGCAGGCGCTCTTCTTCCCAAAGAATCACCTTCAGGGCAGAAGCTTGTACCAGTTAAATGCTGTTATTGAAACACAGGCAGCAGGTACACCTGCTGCCACCCTACCCCCGTACTAGGCATTTCAGGGTCCTCCAGACTGGTCAGGACCCAGCAGGCTCCGCACTGCGAGTGGGAAGCTTTCTCATTTAATCACTTGCATCTCTCATGTGTTGCCCAGGTCATCGTTACATGGCAGAATCAAAGGGGTCAGTCCTCAAACCCATCAGTTTCCTCTGAGTGAGAGGCACGTCTGAGAGAAAAGATGATAAACTTGATCATTCAAAACGCAAGTCCTTCAATTTGTGTGCCAGTCAGAAACACAGCACCTTCCATTTGAGCAGAAACCCCACATTTCAGCAGAAATGTTTAATGTGTCATTTCTCCTACACCCATCATCTTCAAAGCACTTACTTTCAAAAGTAGTGATGGAAAAACAAACTCTAATAACCCTGTACTTTGAATGAAAGAGAGGAAGTTTATGATCAGGAACTCAAAATGCTTTACTGACATGACTGCAGACATCCACAAACAGCTCCTAAGACTGCTCCCCAGACGGGAAACCTTTTCCAGGAGCCCACCAGTTGGACTGCACACCCAACCTGGGGTGGTCAAGGAGCACATTCACTCAGCTCAGGCACCAGCTCTTCTGTCAGTTGGTTGGAAGTGCTGGTTCAAGTCTGGATGTGGAATGGAACCATCCCAGTGATCCTGAATGATGAAATTCCAAGTATTTGACAAAGGTCTCTTGAGCACATGTTTAGCTGACATTTTCCAAAGACAGACATTGCCTTGCCCCTTCCTATCAAGAGGTAGAACTTGTGTCCCCCCTGCTTGAAACTGGGTGGACTTTCAGGCCTGTATCAATCAATCAAGTGTGGTGGACTTTGATGTGGCTTCTGAAGCTAAGTCATAAGAGGCGATACAGGCTCTACTAGGCCCTCCTGCTCTTGGAGCTCAGCCACCATGCTGTGAGGAAGCCCGAGCCACACGCGCAGGCTGCAGGCAGGTGTTCCAGCCGATTCTGTGGGCAGTCGGCAAGTACCATGAGACCGGCGAATGAGGTAGCCCTAGACAATGGTTCCAGCTCTAGCCACTGTCTGGCACAATCACATGAGGGGCCCCCAAATGAGGAAGAAACTCAAAATCCAGCCACCTCGCTGAGCCCAATCACAGTTCACCAAAACAACAAGAGAGAATAAAAAATTAAGCATCACTGTCCTATGCCCTTAAGTTGCAGGGAGTTTATTATGCAGCAACAGATACTGAAGCAAATACCTACTATATGCCAGGCATTCTGCTCTCTGCTAAAATATGCAGTAGTGAAGTTGACCGTGTGCCACCCCCAAGGAGAGAACAGTCCATGGAGGGGACAGAAAAGAGGCCGATCACAGGCCTACACATACGAGAAGGTGAAGAGGAGCACGTGCGGCACTCTGGGAACAAATCAGGGCTGGGAAGCCTCCCCAGAGGAGAACTTTTTAAAACTTGAGAATTAATCAGTGCCAGTTAGATGAAGGAAACAGAGTCTTGATTCATTCTAAAGAATTTAGGGAGAAAAGACTAGCAAGATTAGATAGGGCAAAAACTATTCGAAACCCTTTCCACTTTTAAAAACACAAGTTGTTTAGTTGCTAAGTCATGTCCGACTCTCTGCGACTCCGAGGACTATAGCCCCCCAAGCTCTTCTATCCATGGAATTCTTCCAGCCAAAAATAGTAGAATGGGTTGTCATTTCCTCCTCCAGGGCACTGAGCCACTGGGGGAGCCCTAAAAATACATTGTAGAACCTCAAAATTTACACCTTGATAATTAAAGCCTCACTAATGATTGTTGTATCAACAGACTAACTGACCGATGGAATATCAGAAAGTCCAGAAACAAACTCTACGGCTCACTGGGCTGCTCCTCAGGATGCTCCGTCACAGGCCACCCCCTGGATTCCAGGCTGAGAGACAAGGAACCCGGGCTTCCACGTCTCACTCCTCCCTTAAAGCAGCAAAACTGGGGTGGGGGGAGGCATTAGGTATTTTTAGAGCAAAGTGGAGAAAGAAAGCTGTGGGAGTGAGTCATGCTCAGAAGACGTAATGCTGTCCACTCTGAAGGTCCCATCCGTTCATTCCCCTGCAATTTACCCTTCGTGTGGAACGAACAAAGCTTGCATGTGGGGTGCCTGCCAGTCATCCTCGGCTCCTGGTTCCATCATGCAGCCTCTAAGGACTCCGCCTAACCATGCCTTCAGTCCCTGCCACATTAAATCAAGGATTTGAAAGGTAGCTTCTAGGAGATTTCTGTATCTTTGGGAATGAATATGACATTGAGGATGACCTCAAATGTTTCCTCCATTTCCAGTGTAGTGAAATGGTCGTTGAATTTCCTGTGTGTGAAAAATTCAGCCATTGAAATAGTACAGGGTCAATTAGGTTACTGCTGGGTCAAAGCGAAGAGCTGGGGAGTCACTTTGGATAGTATGAACATTAAACTATATTAAATCTTCCAATACATGAAAAAAAAAAAAAAAGTAACAGGGCAGTGAATGCATGGCAAGGTGGAGACAAAAACTGAACTGCAGCATCTAACTCATGATCCAGGCTTTGTGTGATTCGGATCTCTGCAAAGGCACTGGCACAATCATGGAATCTCAGAATCACTGGAGGAGCAAGATTCTATCAGGTTGCCTACCTAGCTGGAGGCAGAAATCTCCTGCACACCTCCCTCACCTAGGGGCCCCCAGGCTCTGACAGCCTCCAGGCCTGCAACTCTACTCAGAGTACCTGCAAGGGAGGTGGTGCTCCTCGTTCAGACACCACCTCCCCAAGGAAGCCTGCCTGTCCACCTTCCAGGTCACTGTCTGATACGCGGTCCTGCTCTGTCTTAATGGTTGTACTAGGTGCTGTACTCCACTCTGGGTCACACAAGTGTGACGTCATGTAGCTCACTTATTGTCATTGAGGCAGAGCAGGGAGCTTGTTTATCTAAACTATGAAAACTAGATTTGGAGGAGGGTGAGAACTTTGCTCTTTCCACATCTGCTGAAAGCATAAACTCTCGCAGAGGAGTGGAAAGTCATCCCATCAAGTTAATAATGAGAATAGAGATTTACTGACAAGTACAGAGATTGTACTGACAAGTACAGAGATGGCAAGTCTACTGCACACAATGGCACCTCTGGTCACATGAAGGACCCAGCACCCTCCTCAGCAGTACAAAGAAGTGACACGTTTAAGGTTGCCTCCTAACCTGTGGGGGCGGGGGGCGGGGAATAAGTCAAATATCACTTTGACTTTTTCACCTTGGGAAGAAATGAACTGAGTCTAATAAATGTGTTTTCATCTCATTGGCTGGCAGGTCTATAGCTCAGGGAGAGATGGAGGCTGAAAACATGGATTTAGGAGTCATTTGAAGAGTCAGCTGGTTGAGGTCTTGAAAATGAATGAAACTGCCATCCATAACAGAGAGACAGAAGGTGAAGAGAGCAGGGGGAGTCCCAGAGGACAAGTCAACACAGAAATAGCCAAAGCAGTTAAAACAGGAGTACTGGGAGACCAATGTTAAGGGAGGGGATGGAAGACACAAGGTAGCTCTTGCCAAAGGGGATTAAGAATGAGGAGGATGAGAAAGAACCCTGCTGGGATTGTGGGCTGGAGACACTGCCTACATGCAAACCTCACTTGCCACTCTCGATTCAGATTCTGCACCACTGAGACCCATTCCGAGAAACAGACTCGAGACACAAAAAACACTTCTTTCTGTAAAATTGGTTCATAGAAACAGAACACAGGCATTGTTAACCATTACGGGTGAAGGTTTAGAGCCGATATTTATTCTTCGCAATGTTTGTTTTGTATTGCTTGGGACAGAAAACATGCTGCCATAGCAACAAACATTTAAAACACACACATACACACAGAGGCTTGTTCTATCTGGAGTCAATCTTTAAAAAAACTCTTAACATCTGTATCTAGTACACATATGCCTATACGTACACACAGATAAATCAGATTATGCTTGAGAGGTGTAGGTAGCATGTAAAGCTAAGTTATTTGTTTCCCCTTTGCCAGACTGCTTTAGAAGAGCACTGCCTCAGGAGTTGAGGATTCAAGTAGTCTGTTCTGACTCTCATGTATAGAATGTCCAGCTCAGGCTAAGACATCAAATATTTATCCACTGCCAGAATTTCTAAATTCCAGCCTCCTCCCTCCTCCCACTCTGACCCCATCTGGCAGAAACTGTGCTTCAATTTGGGCAAAGAGAACGAATCACCAGAATCGAAGCTGATGTCAGTACTTTTGTGTCTTGGTACAAGATGTGGAAAGCTTGCCAAACGGTAGGGTGTCGATGAATGCTAGACTTGGAGAGGAAAGATGGTGCCGTACTTCACAAATGGATTTGCTTTTTAATCTCTCCTGTTCAGGTGTGGGATGAGCAGTGGTGCTTGTGGCCAGAACTCTGGGGATGAGCTTAGAGGCTTGAGTCCTCGCTCCCACCCAAACCCCAGGCAGTACCTGGAAGAGACCCCAGGGAAAGAGAAAAGGTTTCAGGAGGCTGGTTATTCCCAGAGCCTGGGGAGATACTGCAGGCAACTCTAACTTGGACATATCATGAATTCACACCATTCTTCTTGTTCCTACTCGAACAGGGTTTCTGAATCGCAGTTCTATTGACATTTGGAGTCAGATAACTCTTTGTTGTGGGGGGACTTCCCTATGTATTTTAGGATGTTTAAAAGCATCATGGCAATGCCAGCAGCACGCTCCCAGTTGTAATAACCAAAAATGTTTCCGTATATTGTCAATATCCTCTGGATAGCGGCAAAATGGCCCCTGGTTGAGAATCACTGCTCAAAATGAACCAAGGGAACAAACAAGGTTTTAAATAACTCACACTTGAACTCAGAAGGCTTTCAGGATCTGTTTTGTCACGCTGGTGTCTCCCTTCTGCTCCTGCCAGTGGGGAACGCCAAGCACGTTTCAGCTCTCTACCCAGCAGATCTTAATTTCTGCCATTACAGACGGTGGGCAGTATTTCCTCATATCAGGTGGTTTGAAGGATCTTCTAGAGTCTAGGAACAGAACAGGCTACCTGTTCTCTGCAACTGCCAGCAATTCTCATGTGATGTCTAATATCTCACTGGATCAGTGTAAAGCTGAACACTTTTCCTCCCATCCACCCAAGCCCTGCCAGGCTGCTTAGGCTGTTTAAGGGGAAATGGATCCAGTGTCAAGCATCCCCATTGGATCTGTGTTTGAGCAAACATCCCTGCCCATCTGCTCAGCTTCAAAACCATAGGTCTGTCTGGGGAGGGATTCAAGGAAAATACAGCAAAGGAGGCCTTCATGTCTCAGTAGGGAGGGAAGAAGAGCCCCCAGGAATGACTTATTTATCCACCCCATGGGAATAAAGGCAGAGCTGTGAGCATAGGACATGTGTGCTGCCTCATCAGGGGATCTACGAGGCCCAGAGCCTTTGGTATACAGCTCCACGAGGGTTAAACTTCCTCAGTGAACCAGCTGATGGAGAAAAGACTCTACATTGCTTACCTTAGCTCTATGCCTATTTCTCATCTAGTAAAAAGTTAGTTCTGAGAATACCAAACTTTGCTGATTATACTTCCAGAATGTCTCTGGGCTCAGAAGCTTCTTTTCCATCCCTACAAAGCCTGATGCAGTACAGGCTTTAGCTTCATTAGCTCACTTGAACCAATGTAACTGCCTCTTCACTGCTCTCTTACCATCAATCTTCCATACAAAGGGGTCTTTCTAAAACCCTAAAGAATGAGAAAACATCTACATCCTTCATCACCAAATACGATAAACAACATTTTAAATAAAAGACCAAACTATCAAGCTAGGGGAACAGAAAACACCTACTTGCAACATTTGCAACAGATAAAATAATATGTAAATTTTGCCTCTTCACTGTCCTCCACATATGTAAAGAGCTCTCACTAACCAATAAGCAAAATTCAAAAGTAAGCAAAGGATATGATTAGGTAATATGCAAATTAATAAGCTTTAAAATGGAATATAAAAACATGGAAAATGTGCAAAGTACTGATAATTGAGGGCCACAGATTAAACAAGTACTTTTTAAACCAGATTTAGATTGGCACAGATTTACAAGTCTGGTCACACTGTGCAGTGTTGGCAAAAATCCATGGAAATGGGAGTTGCTGTACTGGTTGGGAGCACATCAGAGGCAGTTTTCCTATACTGTATTAGCTTTGTATTCCTACATAAATCATCAAAAGTTGAATGGCTTAAAACAATACACATCTGTCATCTCACAGTTTCAGTGGGTCAGGAGTCTAGGCATGGCTTAGCTGGGTTCTCTGCTCAGGGTCTCACAAGGCTACAGTGGTGTCAGTCATCAGTCAGTGCTTGCATCTCATCTCAAGTTTGGGATCCGCTTCCAAGCTCATGTGATTATTGGCAGAGTTCATTTCCTTACAGCTGTAGACTCACTGTGGCTTGCTTCTTCAAGGCCAACAGGAGAGATTCTCTGATTTCTAGATCTTCTGTTACAGAGCCCAGCTGGTTATGTCAGACACACTCCAGATAAGATCCCTTTGGATTAACTTAATGTCAACAAATTAGGGATGTTAACTGTATCTGGAAAATCCCCTCACCTTTGCCATATAATCTAACATAATCACAGGAGTGACACCCCATCACCTTTGCCACAATCTGCAGGTTAGAAGCAATCATGAGTCCTGCCTACACTCAAGGGGAGGTGATTATACAACAATAGGTCAGAGACGATCTGATAATCCTGCCAACCACATGTATGGACCCAAATGTAAATTGTTCACAATTTTTTTCATGGTAATTTCACTTATAGGATTTTATTCCAAGGAAATAAACTGACTACATATATTTACACAAGTGTTTTCATCAATCTGCTGTCTGAAATCCTGAAAATATAGAAGCAACCTAAATATCCATAAAGAGGAGATTAGTTATAGAATTTATTTTATATCTACATGGGATATTATATATATGTTTTTAAAAAGAGGACAAGTGATCAAATATATTTAAGTAAAACAGAAAGCTACAATGTATTAAGTGGAAAACGTAGGCTGAAGATCACATCTGTCTATATCTACATTTATATTTATTCCTAACTGTGTACATGAACATAACATTCTGAAAGAACATACACACAGGTGTTAGTAAAAGGTATCTCCAGGTATGGGAGTAGTAGGTGACCTTTGTGTTACATATGATCTTCATCTCGTAAAACTGTTTGAAATAGCTATGCATTCTTTGTATAACAAAGAACAAGAGAACTGTTTTTTAAATGCTGTGGCATCTGTTAGTAAAAAGAGCTATGTACAAAATAGTGTATACCCAAGGGCATTTCAAGTTCTGTAAAATATAAATGTGAAGGAGAAGACTTGTTAGGAAAGACAATATTTTAACAGAAGCTAGATAGAGACTGAGATGAGGGACATCTTCAGGTTCTATTTCAGCTCTGCTTTTTTGCATTTTCAATATAACACAGAGGTTATTTTCATAGTCTTTTTATTTTTTTCTAAATCAATTCCTGGTATGTCTTTTAAGGCAGGAAAGGAATTGCAAGGTGGGAAAAGAATGAACCACAAGGCCCTCTCGCGTCTCCTCTGGTCCCCAGCCCCGCAGCACAGAACACAGAATTCCGCCAGTGCTTTGACCCTGTCTCCTCTACCAGGAGGAGAGTGCAGTCATGGCTGTGTCCTGTCTCATTCACCTCTGTGTCTCTAGTGCCCATCACAGCGCCTGCCACACAGAGGGCGCTCCACTGTTGCCAGAGAAATGAATGAAGAAAATACTGCAGGCCATGGGAGCCCTCCAGGCTTGCAGCCATGTATTGCAGAGGTCATTTTACTAGCAGTGGTGGAGGATGGACTCTCAGGAGGAAAGCAGGGAGACCAGACTGCCCGGGGAATAAGATGTGGGGGACTGATGACGACAACAAGGCAGACACACAGGAAGTAGGAAGGGCAGATCTGGGGGAAGATGAGGCTGCGGTTTCAGGGCAGGTAAGCACTTAAGGCAACTTCCAGGGTTTGACTTGGACAAGTTTTGACGGACTAAGGAGTACATCTCTTTGAGAGAAGAAATAACAAGTCCAAGTTTGGATATACTGGGTTTGAAGTCCATGAGTGAGCCAGGTGGAGCCACCAAAGGCCTCTTAGGTCACCCTCCCAAATGTCACATACACATGGCTGATTCTGTAAACCCCAAGAACTTAACAGATGCATGTCTAAAGAGTAAAATCCGTCTATTCCTCCTCAGGGATAAAATGACCCCCCGTCTTAGGGTTCCACTACTTCCGGAAGCCTGGAGAGAGGACGGTGCGTATAGCATCTCGTGCATTGCGTGAGTTGGATAACTTCCTGTGCAACTGAAGGCTTGCTACTGTACTCCCCAGGAAGATGCTCACCTGCCTGGCTCTGCTCGGCAGTGTGCACGTTCTTCTGGGACAACGTGGGCTGCCTACAACCTCACCCTGAAAACCCTTCCTGTAGAACTGGTTGCATATTTTACAAAGCTGTAGATGATATTCAAGACAACAATGAGGAGAGGACTGACTGAGTAAATTACATCTGTAATCAAAGGACCCTGATCCGATGCCATCAAACTATCACAGCAGGATGGCCTCCCACAAACACCATCTTCCTGCCTGCATCTTGAACAAGATGGGCCTGGAGTCCCTCTGTCCTGAGCCCTGTCAGTTTATGATTTGGTGTTTCCTGCTAAACTCTGAGCTGCATTCAGATGGCCATGCCAGCTCTCAGTATCTTCCATCTTTACACGTATCATAGAGTTAGAGGCAAAGAAGTGGGAGTTGCTGCCTGGCTGAATGAGCTAATCCTCATCAAGGAATCATTTCTTGTTTATTCCAAAGAGCACAAAGGACTGCCCCATAGAATGAAGGCTTCAGGGCCACCTCTGGCTGAACCCTGCCCATTCCCCAACATGTGAACTGCCCTCCTGAAATTTGATGCTGTGAAAGTGCTGCACTCAATATGTCAGCAAATTTGGAAAAAAACAGCAGTGGCCACAGGACTGGAAAAGGTCAGTTTTCATTCCAATCCCAAAGAAAGGCAATGTCAAAGAATGCTCAAACTACCGCACAATTGCACTCATCTCACATGCTAGTAAAGTAATGCTCAAAATTCTCCAAGCCAGGCTCCACCCTCTACAATGTGCTAAGTTGCTTCAGTCGTGTCCTGCTCTTTGCAATACTATGGAGCCTGCCAGGCTCCTCTGTCCATGGATTCTCCAGGCAAGAATACTGAAGGGGGTTGCCATGCCCTCCTTCAGATCTTCCTGACCCAGGAAGTGAACCTGCCTCTCCTGCATGGCAGGCAGATTCTTTACCACTGAGCCACCAGGGAACTGACCCTTTACAATAGCCCCTCTCATTTTCCTATTACATTATTCCAGTGGCTTCAATTCCCTGTTTGCAAATGCTAACCCTACCAGCAACAAAAGCATCTTCTACAACTTGCCTCATAAGTCATCAAGCATGCATTATGATTATCTGGATACTCATGAAATCTTGCCTGGAAAATCCAATGGACGGAGTAGCCTGGTGGGCTGCAGTCCATGGGGTCGCTAACAGTCGGACAGACTGAGCGACTTCACTTTCACTTTTCTCTTTCATGCATTGGAGAAGGAAATGGCAACCCACTCCAGTATTCTTGCCTGGAGAATCCCAGGGATGGGGGAGCCTGGTGGGCTGCCGTCTATGGGGTCACACAGAGTCGGACACGAAGATGTGTATAAGAGACAGCTACTCAGTGAACCAGCTGATGGAGAAAAGACTCTACATTGCTTACCTTAGCTCTATGCCTATTTCTCATCTAGTAAAAAGTTAGTTCTGAGAATACCAAACTTTGCTGATTATACTTCCAGAATGTCTCTGGGCTCAGAAGCTTCTTTTCCATCCCTACAAAGCCTGATGCAGTACAGGCTTTAGCTTCATTAGCTCACTTGAACCAATGTAACTGCCTCTTCACTGCTCTATTACCATCAATCTTCCATACAAAGGGGTCTTTCTAAAACCCTAAAGAATGAGAAAACATCTACATCCTTCATCACCAAATACGATAAACAACATTTTAAATAAAAGACCAAACTATCAAGCTAGGGGAACAGAAAACACCTACTTGCAACATTTGCAACAGATAAAATAATATGTAAATTTTGCCTCTTCACTGTCCTCCACATATGTAAAGAGCTCTCACTAACCAATAAGCAAAATTCAAAAGTAAGCAAAGGATATGATTAGGTAATATGCAAATTAATAAGCTTTAAAATGGAATATAAAAACATGGAAAATGTGCAAAGTACTGATAATTGAGGGCCACAGATTAAACAAGTACTTTTTAAACCAGATTTAGATTGGCACAGATTTACAAGTCTGGTCACACTGTACAGTGTTGGCAAAAATCCATGGAAATGGGAGTTGCTGTACTGGTTGGGAGCACATCAGAGGCAGTTTTCCTATACTGTATTAGCTTTGTATTCCTACATAAATCATCAAAAGTTGAATGGCTTAAAACAATACACATCTGTCATCTCACAGTTTCAGTGGGTCAGGAGTCTAGGCATGGCTTAGCTGGGTTCTCTGCTCAGGGTCTCACAAGGCTACAGTGGTGTCAGTCATCAGTCCGTGCTTGCATCTCATCTCAAGTTTGGGATCCGCTTCCAAGCTCATGTGATTATTGGCAGAGTTCATTTCCTTACAGCTGTAGACTCACTGTGGCTTGCTTCTTCAAGGCCAACAGGAGAGATTCTCTGATTTCTAGATCTTCTGTTACAGAGCCCAGCTGGTTATGTCAGACACACTCCAGATAAGATCCCTTTGGATTAACTTAATGTCAACAAATTAGGGATGTTAACTGTATCTGGAAAATCCCCTCACCTTTGCCATATAATCTAACATAATCACAGGAGTGACACCCCATCACCTTTGCCACAATCTGCAGGTTAGAAGCAATCATGAGTCCTGCCTACACTCAAGGGGAGGTGATTATACAACAATAGGTCAGAGACGATCTGATAATCCTGCCAACCACATGTATGGACCCAAATGTAAATTGTTCACAATTTTTTTCATGGTAATTTCACTTATAGGATTTTATTCCAAGGAAATAAACTGACTACATATATTTACACAAGTGTTTTCATCAATCTGCTGTCTGAAATCCTGAAAATATAGAAGCAACCTAAATATCCATAAAGAGGAGATTAGTTATAGAATTTATTTTATATCTACATGGGATATTATATATATGTTTTTAAAAAGAGGACAAGTGATCAAATATATTTAAGTAAAACAGAAAGCTACAATGTATTAAGTGGAAAACGTAGGCTGAAGATCACATCTGTCTATATCTACATTTATATTTATTCCTAACTGTGTACATGAACATAACATTCTGAAAGAACATACACACAGGTGTTAGTAAAAGGTATCTCCAGGTATGGGAGTAGTAGGTGACCTTTGTGTTACATATGATCTTCATCTCGTAAAACTGTTTGAAATAGCTATGCATTCTTTGTATAACAAAGAACAAGAGAACTGTTTTTTAAATGCTGTGGCATCTGTTAGTAAAAAGAGCTATGTACAAAATAGTGTATACCCAAGGGCATTTCAAGTTCTGTAAAATATAAATGTGAAGGAGAAGACTTGTTAGGAAAGACAATATTTTAACAGAAGCTAGATAGAGACTGAGATGAGGGACATCTTCAGGTTCTATTTCAGCTCTGCTTTTTTGCATTTTCAATATAACACAGAGGTTATTTTCATAGTCTTTTTATTTTTTTCTAAATCAATTCCTGGTATGTCTTTTAAGGCAGGAAAGGAATTGCAAGGTGGGAAAAGAATGAACCACAAGGCCCTCTCGCGTCTCCTCTGGTCCCCAGCCCCGCAGCACAGAACACAGAATTCCGCCAGTGGCTTGACCCTGTCTCCTCTACCAGGAGGAGAGTGCAGTCATGGCTGTGTCCTGTCTCATTCACCTCTGTGTCTCTAGTGCCCATCACAGCGCCTGCCACACAGAGGGCGCTCCACTGTTGCCAGAGAAATGAATGAAGAAAATACTGCAGGCCATGGGAGCCCTCCAGGCTTGCAGCCATGTATTGCAGAGGTCATTTTACTAGCAGTGGTGGAGGATGGACTCTCAGGAGGAAAGCAGGGAGACCAGACTGCCCGGGGAATAAGATGTGGGGGACTGATGACGACAACAAGGCAGACACACAGGAAGTAGGAAGGGCAGATCTGGGGGAAGATGAGGCTGCGGTTTCAGGGCAGGTAAGCACTTAAGGCAACTTCCAGGGTTTGACTTGGACAAGTTTTGACGGACTAAGGAGTACATCTCTTTGAGAGAAGAAATAACAAGTCCAAGTTTGGATATACTGGGTTTGAAGTCCATGAGTGAGCCAGGTGGAGCCACCAAAGGCCTCTTAGGTCACCCTCCCAAATGTCACATACACATGGCTGATTCTGTAAACCCCAAGAACTTAACAGATGCATGTCTAAAGAGTAAAATCCGTCTATTCCTCCTCAGGGATAAAATGACCCCCCGTCTTAGGGTTCCACTACTTCCGGAAGCCTGGAGAGAGGACGGTGCGTATAGCATCTCGTGCATTGCGTGAGTTGGATAACTTCCTGTGCAACTGAAGGCTTGCTACTGTACTCCCCAGGAAGATGCTCACCTGCCTGGCTCTGCTCGGCAGTGTGCACGTTCTTCTGGGACAACGTGGGCTGCCTACAACCTCACCCTGAAAACCCTTCCTGTAGAACTGGTTGCATATTTTACAAAGCTGTAGACGATATTCAAGACAACAATGAGGAGAGGACTGACTGAGTAAATTACATCTGTAATCAAAGGACCCTGATCCGATGCCATCAAACTATCACAGCAGGATGGCCTCCCACAAACACCATCTTCCTGCCTGCATCTTGAACAAGATGGGCCTGGAGTCCCTCTGTCCTGAGCCCTGTCAGTTTATGATTTGGTGTTTCCTGCTAAACTCTGAGCTGCATTCAGATGGCCATGCCAGCTCTCAGTATCTTCCATCTTTACACGTATCATAGAGTTAGAGGCAAAGAAGTGGGAGTTGCTGCCTGGCTGAATGAGCTACTCCTCATCAAGGAATCATTTCTTGTTTATTCCAAAGAGCACAAAGGACTGCCCCATAGAATGAAGGCTTCAGGGCCACCTCTGGCTGAACCCTGCCCATTCCCCAACATGTGAACTGCCCTCCTGAAAGATGATGCTGTGAAAGTGCTGCACTCAATATGTCAGCAAATTTGGAAAAAAACAGCAGTGGCCACAGGACTGGAAAAGGTCAGTTTTCATTCCAATCCCAAAGAAAGGCAATGTCAAAGAATGCTCAAACTACCGCACAATTGCACTCATCTCACATGCTAGTAAAGTAATGCTCAAAATTCTCCAAGCCAGGCTCCACCCTCTACAATGTGCTAAGTTGCTTCAGTCGTGTCCTGCTCTTTGCAATACTATGGAGCCTGCCAGGCTCCTCTGTCCATGGATTCTCCAGGCAAGAATACTGAAGGGGGTTGCCATGCCCTCCTTCAGATCTTCCTGACCCAGGAAGTGAACCTGCCTCTCCTGCATGGCAGGCAGATTCTTTACCACTGAGCCACCAGGGAACTGACCCTTTACAATAGCCCCTCTCATTTTCCTATTACATTATTCCAGTGGCTTCAATTCCCTGTTTGCAAATGCTAACCCTACCAGCAACAAAAGCATCTTCTACAACTTGCCTCATAAGTCATCAAGCATGCATTATGATTATCTGGATACTCATGAAATCTTGCCTGGAAAATCCAATGGACAGAGTAGCCTGGTGGGCTGCAGTCCATGGGGTCGCTAACAGTCGGACAGACTGAGCGACTTCACTTTCACTTTTCTCTTTCATGCATTGGAGAAGGAAATGGCAACCCACTCCAGTATTCTTGCCTGGAGAATCCCAGGGATGGGGGAGCCTGGTGGGCTGCCGTCTATGGGGTCACACAGAGTCAGACACGACTGAAGTGACTTAGCAGCAGCAGCAGCAGCAGCAGCAGCAGCAGCAGCATGAAATCCTAGTGCAATTCACATGGCAGACAACAACTTCCCCATCTTACAGATGAGGAAACGAAGCCCAGGCAATTACACCAGTTCAGATCAGAAATGGTGGTTTAGACTTGAAGATAAGACTTGCAGTTCTCAGGCCCGAGCCCTCGGTGTAATCCTCCTCACATAGTCTGTGATAAGAGTTCATTTTGGGTGCTCTGCTCAGAACTAGAGAACTTCTCGACTTTCTTCAGCACGTAGCACGGGGCCTTGGAAACTCAATAAATCATTGCTTGAGTTAATGAATAAATAAATGCCCTTTCCATCATGGCTTTAGCTTTCTCATCTGAAAATGAGCATGTTTAGGTGCAATGATTCCCAAGGACCCCTCAGGACCCCCCTTTCCTGTAGCTACAGATTCCTAGCCTCCAGACAAGCTGCCGGGGTAAGGCCTGTGCCTGGTAGATCACAAGGACAGACAGAGAGCATCAGCTGTACTGGTTGTGAATAAAAAGAACAAGAATGAAAAATGAATGGAGACCATTTAGGGGAAGAATAATGAAACCCCACTTTTTGTGGTGCTAGAAATAATACAGGGCTCCATGACTTGCTACCGGCTCTACTTCTCGATGTCTTTGCCACCCCGATGCCGTTCACTCCCACTTTGCAGGCAGTTCTTTTCTTGTGCAGAAATGTAATTTAGTGGGTGGCTTTTCCCATGACTCTGTGTCGCGAACACATCCATTTCCTTCTTTGCTTTTAAAGTTTATGTTCCTTTGCCACCACTGCCTCCAAAGCCATATGCGGCAGAGAAACTCCTCTAAAAGCTCCTGCAGGTCTTGAGACCGAGAGACAGACAGACAGACATGGGGGAGCAGTTTCCAGAGCGCCACATGATATTCGATGTCCTTAAAGATCCCAAGGGGAATTCAGCCATGTGCACGTGAGCTGCAAGATGATAAGAGCGGTAACTAGAGTAGCAAACACTTACTATGCAACGCCGAGCTGTGCCAGACACTTGTTCAAAGGGTTTTCATACGTTCTCTTTCATTTAAATTTCATGACAACTCTGTAAGGAAGGTACAGTTATGTCCATTGTACAGATGGAAGAACCAAGGCACAGAGGGGTTAAGACATTTGGCAGGTCACACAGAAAAGCGTAGAGCCAGGCTTGGACCCCCATGCTGTGTGGTCCCACATATATTTCCCACTTTGCTATTCATCTTTTCTGCTAAAATGACTTATGACCCACTGGATAGCCAGCATTCCTGGCTATCCTCTAAGCAACACCAAATAGTAGATGGACAAAGAGCAAGGAGATTTACAGTCAGTTCCAACCTGTCACCATTCCTGACTATTCCAAGATTACTGAGGCAATTGTGGGCAGACTGAATAACCTCTTTAAGACTTAACTTCTTTATGTGAAAAAATAAAATGGTACACAGTTCCAGGTACCTTGGCAAACGTTTAAGACTTAGATAATAAATGTCCTGTATGTTCCAAATCTGGAAAGTCCCAAGGCAGAGCTGGAGGACAGAGCATCCCTTCATTCAGTTATTCATTTACCACCAACTGTTTATTGAGGACAGACCGCCTGCCATGGTCAGTACAGGGTGCTGGAGAAATTCGTACTGTCATGGAGCTTACTGTTCAGCAACAGGAGGAAGCGGGGAGGGAGAGGATCCCTTAGACTGGCCTGAGAAATACTTGAGCTGAGACCAAAGTGAGGAGCATTGGTCAGCCGAGAGAGTGGAGAGAACATTCCAGAAAGGGAAAAACAACAAATGCAAACCAGCAGAAAAACCTTGAAGAGTTTCAGAGAAAGAAGTGAAACCAGTGGAGCAAGTGGAGCACTGTGCCTGGAGCGCTGTGCCGGGTAGGGAGGAGAGGGCCGAGCCTTGAGAGGGAAGCAGGGTTTGATCAGGCTGGCCTCTCAGGCCACAGTCAGAGTTTGAATGCCATCCTACGTGCAACAGGCCTCTTAGAGGATTTTAAGCAGGGGCGTGACATGATCTATGTTTTCAGAGCTCATGCCGGATGAGAAGTGCATGAGCTTCTGAAATGAATGAGAACACGGGCGGAATACACTGAGAGGCAGAACCTGGCAACTGAGATAAATGTTAGATTTCAAACCTTCACTCAATAGATGGACAAGAATGGCATTTCTGCTTTGTCTCCCTAGATGAGTTTCCCAGTACACCGAGGAGAGAGGGAACTGGAACCAACAGTGAGTAATCACTTTCTTCCCACCTTTCGGACTGGACTCCCTTCCTCTGTGGATATTCAGTTCTTTTCAACCCAGGGCTCCCTCAGGAACTGCAGACTTAACAGCTGCCACAAGACCACCATATCCTCCCTTTTTCTTTTGTCTCATTGTAAAAACATATGTGTACAAACAAATCAAATAGGGACTGGAATATAAAAAAAGCTGAAAGAAAACTGAGGAGACCCAAGGGTGCATAATCAGTTCTGAGCCTTGCAACACCCAGGAGGCTCAAGGCAGGTGGCTTCAGGCACTCATGGGGCCGAATCTGGACTTCCTGCTGCAGTTGGATGGCTGTGAGTCAACAATGCCCTAGTTAATACATCTCCCCTGTGTTTCTCCCGCCTCTGCACTTCCAGGCCTTTTAAACAGTCATGTGGTGAGAACTTACCCATTTTACAATATTTTGCCTTCCCTTTTGTCCCTGTTGATACGCAGGGCCTGCCCAATTTTGAGACTCATCTGAATTATTGCTTTATGGTCTGAGTTGAGCAGCCAAGCCAGAGTCCTGTCGGACACAGGGAATCTGATTTGTCTAAACCCTCAGGAGTTCATGGACACTGTAGTTTTAGCTCATAGAGAAAAGAGAGTCAGCAATTTCCTACGACAATGTGTCAGAAGCATTTCTTTTTCTGCGTTGTAATGCTAACGATCTTTCCAATGTGGGTGGCTAGGGTGGTGAAAAGGGAGGACTGAACAGAATGCACTGGAAGGAGGCTCTCTCCTCCTATTTATCTTGCACACACATCCACCAAAGAGCTAGGTGGAGATGACTGAGCCCCAACTCCTCTTGGTCCAGAAACCCATCAAAGTCAATAAACTCCCCTAAGGTCCCCAAAGCCAGGCAGCTCTGTTCTCTACATGACTCATGAACACCAAAGGTTCACCGCTGCCAAGAAGAGCTCAAGAGTCCCCTTACACCAAAGCTGCTGCGATCAATGAAGACACAGCGAGTAAACAACAAAACAAAAACACCTCCTTAACTCTGCTACCCTTGCGCCTAGGCCCTTCCTTAATTGGTCTCGTCAAGTAAGTCCACTTTCTTCCTGGAACTTCTCCTATTTTCCATCTACATGGTCTGCTCTGCCCCTGCCCTGCCTCCAGCCACTTGGTAGGTGAAATGCCTTGTCCCTGCCCCCCACACACAGTATGAAGGATCCTATACACTCAAGAATCATGAGAACACTGAGCAGTCACCAAGTCCGGTATCCCCCTCGATGCCTGGGAATGTGTGTCCTCCAGAACCCAGCGGATCCTCAGGATATGCCTGTTGGAAGGAAAAGGGGGTGAGGAAGAGGAAGGCAGGGACAAGAATGCCCCACCCTTTTCTCTCTCTCCCGGGAGGGCACCAGGCTTATGAGAAAGAAGCTAGACAGAGGAAAACAAATATGATGTGAACTCATATGTGGAAACGAAAAGAAAAAATTAAAAAGCTGAATTTTAGAAAGAGTAGAATGATGGTTGCAGGAGTTGGGGAACTGGGAAAAATAGGGAGAGGTTGGTAAAAGCGTATTAACTTTCAGGTATAGGTCTGAGGATCTCAACAAGGTGAGTCTAGTTGCAATATTGTATTATACAATTGACATCAGCAAAGAGAGGAGAACTTAAGAGGATTCACACAAAGAAGGTAAATACGTGGGGTGACAGATTGCTAAGTCGATGGAAGAAATCCTTTCACAGTGCATACATATATCAAATCATCATATTATACATTTTAAATATATTCTAATTTTATTTGTCAATGATACCTTAAGAAGGCTGGGGGGCAAAAAATAATGTTATTTATACCTGCCCTGGAGCCTGTGAAGATAGGTTATGTTGTCAGAGTCAGGCCTGATGGCTGAATCCATGCCCCACAGTCAGGCTCCATCCATCTTTGCCTCAGGCCAGGACTGACCCTTAGGACATGACCCTCAGTTGGAGCCAGATAAGACCTAGCAGCACTGACCTCCCAGGCCCAGCTCCCTCATCAGTCCCTGAGGGAGAAAAACCATGTGCCTCCAGGCCCTTGTCACTCCCCGCTGGTGTTAATTTACTCACTTCTCAGGCGTCTCCGCAGAAAGGTCAAGGGCTGGGCAAAGAATCATGGATGAGCTCATGCCTCAGTTCTCACCCTCCATTTTCAAAGATGTCTCACTATCTTATACAAATAAACTTCAGACCTTAGAGCAAAGGATGCTCTTGCTGAAGTTTGTGAAAGACTGACTTAAAGAACTGAGGTTTTCAGAAGTCAGCCCCAACGTAAAGTGTGGTCAAAGACTGACCTGGCATGGAAACGATCCACTGGGGCACTGCTCTGAAGTGATGTGTAGATACCAAGAAAGGGGTTTCCTCCTCGTACAGGAGCCTAGAATCTTCAACATCTGGATTCAAGATCAGAAGTTATCAGGTTCCAGGACACATCAGAATAACCAGCAAATGTGTTCATCATGCAGGGTCCGGGGCCCTGATCCCAGAGATTCTAAAGATCTGGCCCAGGACTTAGGAATCTACATATGTAGACCAAGATCGCCAGTGAGCCTAAAGGAGGTGGGTCTGCCATTGTCCAACAGTTGGTGGACAATGCAAGGCATCACCAGAGAACTTACTAGGAACCTGGAATTTCAGATTCCACCCCAGACCTACAGAATCAGTCTGCAGTTCACAGGCCTTGCAGTGATGCCATGCATGTGGCAGCATGAGATGTGCTGACTCAGACGGGATCGTGAGCCCCCTCGGCTCTTCTCTGGAGCCTGATTCCCCCTGACTGGGACCACACCCCTGACACCCCCACTTCCCTGGGACCTCTGTCCATCCCGGGATAAACACAGTTGTTGTTTGTCCTGCACCTCACCTCACAGTGACATATGCAGACATGCCACAACATGGGTGAACCTTGAGGACATTCTGCTAAGTGAAATAAGTCATCACAAAAGGACAAATGCTGCGTGACTCCACTTATACAAGATACGTAGAATGGACGGCAGAGACATAAAGTAGAAGGATGGTTGCTGCAGCTGGGGGAGGGGGCAGTGGGGAGGTGCTGTTCAATGGGTATAGAGCTTCAGTTCTGCAAGATGAAAGGAGTTTTGGAGACTGGATACAAGACAATATAAATGTACTTAACATTACTGACCTGAAAAATGGTCACTATAATAAATTTTTTGTTATATGTGTTTTACCACAATTTTTTTTTAAAAATGGAAGAAAAAAAAACCAATTCTGAGCAGCACTGACATCAAGATCATTGGAAACTAGAGGTTACAACTGAGCCATCAACCACAGGTGAGATGATGTTCAGACTGGACAAAAGTATACTGGTATGTCTACCAAAACCATGATTCAGAGGCTGAGCAGGGCTGGGCAGCAGGCTATCCTAGGTATGGCCTTTTTATCAGTCATCACTGATAATCCTTACACTGAAGCAACAGTAAAACACTTCCTGAACACACAAGAACAAAATAACAAAATAAAACCTGAATGACTGAGGCTGCCATCATACGAGGGTGCTGGATGTGGGGGGATGGGGTAGGGGGCAACAGATTAACACAGGGGCTGGGGGTGCAGGGAAGGGGGAGTGCAAGGGGACAGGGATCCATGGGTGTTTGCTTTGCTGCAGGGTCTTCATCATCATCATGGTCCTGGGGGACTTGGGGGAGATGTGTATAAGAGACAGCCCTTAGACTGGCCTGAGAAATACTTGAGCTGAGACCAAAGTGAGGAGCATTGGTCAGCCGAGAGAGTGGAGAGAACATTCCAGAAAGGGAAAAACAACAAATGCAAACCAGCAGAAAAACCTTGAAGAGTTTCAGAGAAAGAAGTGAAACCAGTGGAGCAAGTGGAGCACTGTGCCTGGAGCGCTGTGCCGGGTAGGGAGGAGAGGGCCGAGCCTTGAGAGGGAAGCAGGGTTTGATCAGGCTGGCCTCTCAGGCCACAGTCAGAGTTTGAATGCCATCCTACGTGCAACAGGCCTCTTAGAGGATTTTAAGCAGGGGCGTGACATGATCTATGTTTTCAGAGCTCATGCCGGATGAGAAGTGCATGAGCTTCTGAAATGAATGAGAACACGGGCGGAATACACTGAGAGGCAGAACCTGGCAACTGAGATAAATGTTAGATTTCAAACCTTCACTCAATAGATGGACAAGAATGGCATTTCTGCTTTGTCTCCCTAGATGAGTTTCCCAGTACACCGAGGAGAGAGGGAACTGGAACCAACAGTGAGTAATCACTTTCTTCCCACCTTTCGGACTGGACTCCCTTCCTCTGTGGATATTCAGTTCTTTTCAACCCAGGGCTCCCTCAGGAACTGCAGACTTAACAGCTGCCACAAGACCACCATATCCTCCCTTTTTCTTTTGTCTCATTGTAAAAACATATGTGTACAAACAAATCAAATAGGGACTGGAATATAAAAAAAGCTGAAAGAAAACTGAGGAGACCCAAGGGTGCATAAACTTCATCATCATCATGGTCCTGGGGGACTTGGGGGAGGGTCCCCTCTCTGCCCTGCTGACCCTCACCCTCAGCACAGGGGCTGATCTCTCTTGCAATTACAGCTACTTAGAGCATTTTCACTGAGACCCAGAAGTAAGGACAGTGAACAGGAGTGTGACGGGCCATGCCTTGGAGCACCTTCCCACGACTCACTCATCACGAAAACTCTGCCCTGGTGGCATTCTTACCTCCACCCATTTTACCAATGAAGCAACTGAGACTCAGAGCAGTAAAGCTGTCTACACAAGGAAGATCCAGAGGGTAGATGCACATCTAGACTCCCAGCTCTAAGTTTCCAACTCTGTGTTTGGCACCTCAAGGTTTCATGTGTTCCTATAATGAGTGACACCTCAAGGCCCCAGGTAGGGAGTCCCATGTATCACCAGCAGCCTTAGCTCCCCTTGTCTGATGAACATCGATCAGGATACCACCCTCATGAAGGGACTGTTGCTAGAAAAGATCAATTCATTAATGAATATGAGGCCTCTGGAAAGCCTCAGTGTGATATAAATACTCTTGTTGTCAGCTTTGCCTCTCTGTCGCAGAATGAAAAGTACCATAGTCCCCCCATTGTCCTTGGATAATAGCTTCGATTTGTTGCAGGGCGGGAGGAAGACTGTCTGGGGATAAACAATGCTGAGCTGTTTGCACAGCACAGTGTGGGCAAGGGGAAGGGGGCTGGTGCTTCGGTCAGCCAGAGAGCTCTGTTTGTACCCCTGGACTTCTCCTCACACCATCCTGGCTGGACGCACACACACACAGCCCAACTCTTTCCCTAGAAAGGACACATCATAGTGGCCTCTTGTGAAGAGAGCAAAGATAACTCACATCACAAGGGTAGTAAACCTTTGATTTCCTTCCTGGAGATGTATTTGCAGTGTAGACCACACCCATGGTAACCAGAAGATCAGGTGGCAAACAGGGCTCAGACTGGATGTATTCCAGTTTCCTACGATTCCACAGCTGTCTTAGCTTGGGCTGCTGTAACAGGATATCAGAGGCTAGATCGCTTAAACAATAGACATTCCCCTTCACCCAATTCTCATAGTTCTGGAAGTCTGAGATCAGGGTGGGTTCTGGTGAGGACTTGTCTCGGCTTTCAGAAGGCTGCCTGCTCACTGTGTGCTCACACGGTGCTTTCCGTGGTACACGCACGTAAAGGGGTAGGGTGGGTAGAACGCATGTGCTCCTGTGTTTCTTCATCTTCTTATAAGGGCCTGATCCTATCATGGTGGCCCAACCCTCATGACCTATTTCCCTGCTAAAGGACCTACCTCCAAATACCATCACACTTGGGGTTGGGCTTTGATATACAAATTGGGGTGGGGGGTGCAAACAGTCATCACGATAGCAAACATTCCAAAACACGGTGGCATAATACAACAAGCATCTTACTGTGCTCACAGATTCTGAGTATCCGAGATTTGAGCAGGACTCAGCAGAGATGGCATGCCCTGCTCTACAATGTATGGGACATCACCAAGAATGCTGAAACAGCCAGGGGTGATGTGGATGGCCCACGGCTGGAGCAGGTGGGGCTGGAGGAATGCATTTCCAACAAGAAGCTGGAACATTTCAATCATGTCTGGTCCCTGGGTTGGGCTGGCTGAAGGTCAACTTGGCTGGGACTGTCACCTTCAACATTAATATGTGGCCTTCCCATGTGACCTAGGCTTCTTACTGCTGAGAGAGTGAGTCCTGAGAAACAGCATCTCTGGAAGAAACAAGGGTCCCAAGAGACCACCCTGGGAAGACACGAGGTTCCCGCTTGGGGAAGGAGCAGTCACAGGCCTGCCCCAATTCCAGGGAAAAGATCAGAGAATCTAGTTCTCGATGAGAGGAATGTCAAAGAATTGGGGGCCATGTTTGAAAGCCACCATATGACTTTGTATAGGAGAGAGTCAGAGTTTGGCACAGGACTTCAGAATGAGATTGTATATCCTAGTCCCAGACGCCACCCCTGGACCCATCGGGGATGTGAATCAGAACATTCTAATATCCTGGAGGCAACTTTTTCCTCCTCGGAGGCACACGAGAAAGGAATTCTCCAAATGCTGAGGTGCTTGGGGAGCTAGATCCACTATCACGGAGGGAACTGAGAACAAGAGTGGCCACTTATGGTGCCCAGTGTCTCACGGCCACTAAGTGAAGCAGCCGGGGTGCGCCAGCTCCACGGACTCCAATCCAGGGCTCACTCTGCTCCTTGACCGCTGTCTCGGAGAGCGGGAGCTGCCAGCTCCTTTCAGTCAAGGTGAGAAATCCATCTTTAGAGCTGGAACCCTCTGCACAGCAGAACCTTCTAGTTGCCCTCCCTCTAGGGAGCGGGGAAAGGAGCAGGGTAGTCAGGGGATGTTTACATATGGGGCGCCTATGGGCTGGCAGGCAAAGGTAAACAGGTCAGCCCAGCCCCCCGGGGCGGGTCTGTGATGGGCAATTGGATAAACACATTCAGAGCAAAATGCGTGTGCAGCCGAGTGTGTGCACATTT
This sequence comes from Oreotragus oreotragus, assembly GCA_006410675.1. Lineage (NCBI taxonomy): Eukaryota > Metazoa > Chordata > Mammalia > Artiodactyla > Bovidae > Oreotragus > Oreotragus oreotragus. The sequence continues at coordinate 279,271 of SJYX01002293.1, forward strand.
TTAAATATACATTTCACATCCATATGCAGATCCCACTGACATGTGACAAATGTGCAGTGGCCTCCAAGAACCGTTCTCCAAAGAGGCACTTATTTCATTTGACTCCAGGTATCCAAGCCTCCAGAGATGCCAGGATGCCGTAGATGCCTAGGCAGTGGGATGCTGACTCCAATTACAGCGGGAAGATTTGAGCTAGACAGTGGGAAGAACTTTCTTTCTTTGAACAACAGCTTTCTTCCCCAGGTTCTTTGGCAAAGTGGCACCACGGGCTTAACGCAGACCCAAACAAACGAAAGTGCTGCCCTGAGGTGTGAGGAAGGAATCCAGGTGATCAAAACTGGATTTCAGTCCATACCCTGGATTTTGTGGGGCTTCCCTGGTGGCATTCAATATCACAGTAATCCAAGTCTATGCCCCAACCAGTAATGCCGAAGAAGCTGAAGTTGAACGGTATTGCAGCACGCCAGGCCTCCCTGTACATCACCAACTCAGAGTTCACTCAGACTCACGTCCATTGAGTCGGAAATGCCATCCAGCCAACTCATCCTCTGTCATCCCCTTCTTCTCCTGCCCCCAATCCCCCTCAGCATCTGAGTCTTTTCCAATGAGTCAACACTTCGCATGAGGTGGCCAAAGTACTGGAGTTTCAGCTTCAGGATCGTTCCCCAAGAACACCCAGGACTGATCTCCTTTAGAATGGACTGGTTGGATCTCCTTGCAGTCCAAGGGACTCTCAAGAGTCTTCTCCAATACCACAGTTCAAAAGCTTGTATACAAAAAATAACTTCTTAGTTTTCCCTTTTTCTAAACTGGTTATTTCAGTGAAAGAAAAACAATAAGTCTAACTGTAGCAATCAATAAATAATAGAAGCAAAAAGGCCCAAGGAATTGAATATTTCTTCTGATGTATATTTACAAATTAACGCAGGCAGGGTATTAGTGTTCTGAGGCCTGCATAAAAAAGAAAAAATACCATTGATTGTCTTGTTTATACAGTTTGTTTGTTTTTCCTCACAATTCTTCAGGCTGGACGTCTGAGACGAAGACGTCAGCAAGGTTTGTTTCTTTGGAGGACCCCACATTAGCTCGCAGAGAAGGCAATGGCAATCCACTTCAGTACTCTTGCTTGGAAAATCCCATGGACGGAGGAGCCTGGTAGGTTGCAGTCCATGGGGTCGCTAAGAGTCGGCACGACTGAGCAGCTTCACTTTCACTTTTCACTTTCATGCACTGGAGAAGGAAATGGCAACCCACTCCAGTGTTCTTGCCTGGAGAATCCCAGGGACAGGGGAGCCTGGTGGGCTGCCGTCTATGGGGGTCACACAGAGTTGGACACGACTGAAGCGACTTAGCAGCAGCAGCAGCAGCACCTTAGCTCACAATTGACCAATTCCCCACTGTTTTTCACATGGCCCTTACTTACATGCACATGTAACTCATGTTTCCATATGTCCAAATCATCTATTCCTACAAGGATACAGGTCCTATCAGAATGGATCTTCCCCAAAGACATACTTTTAACGTAATCATCTTTTCAAAGATCTCTTCCTCATATCTCCAAATATGTCCACACTGAGACCCTGGGGTTTAGAATATATGAATAAATGTATGAACACGTGAATTTGGGGAAATACAATCCAGCTCATAACAAGCAACATAACAACCCTTTACTTTAAGGGTCCATGTGTATACCTTTACAACAGACTATTGTCTGTCCTAAGGTTGGTAATATTCAGCAAGGAAAAAGTACAATATACCTAAAGAGGGCACTTTTACTAGAGTTCATTCTTTGGCCTATTCACACTTCATGAAAATGCAGAACTAGGGATAAATAATTTGATGAACAGACATAGTATGTGGTGTTTCATTCAATGCAACCTAGATAAACTGCAAATCACTTGGAAGTATGTAAAGTAAACAAACATTAGATTATATAATGCAACATAATTTAGCATGGTTTTAAAGAAAAAGAAAGCAACTACAGTAAGATTTCAGATCTGCTACTAATTACTTATTAGACTCCCTATCCAGACATTACAAACTTTCTTCTATTCTCTTCAAAATGAGAGATATGGATAAATGCTCCCTAGGGATTCTTTCAGTTCTAAGTTTCTGTATTTTCTTAAATATCAAATAAGACTAGCATAAAATGGAGGTAAGCTTTCAATAAATGTAATCACAGACACAAATATCATTATCACCTTGTAAACATAAATACTCCTCACTTTCTCATAATTCGATGTTTTGCATATATATATATATATATATATATATATATTGGTGGGGAAGGACTGACATTAAGTGTAGGTTCAACTCTGTGTGAAGCTTCTAATAGTCTCCCATCTCCTGTTAAACCCTATTTTCAATAACATTACTGTGATTGCTTGAGAGGTGCAACAAAACTTTCAATTTGTGTGCGTGTGTTTACAAAATAAAAGAGGAGTTTTAAATATTCTTTTACAGTTAGATATAGTTACAGGTGGTAGGTATTATATTAACTACTCCATGCTAAACTTCTAACCTGATACTTAAAAACAGAAAATGGAATCCTCTTTCACTGTTGGTGGGAATGTAAACTGATACATTTTCTATGGAGAAGAGTATGGAAGTCCCTTAAAAAAACTAAACATAGAACTACCATATGACCCAGTAATCCATGAGTATATACCATGAGAAAAACAAAATTTAAAAGGACACATACCCCAGTGTTCATTGCAGCAGTATTTACAATATTTCTTATTTGCTCAAACTCACGTCCATTGAGTCAGTGATGCCATCCAACCATCTCATCCTCTGTCATCCCCTTCTCCTCCTGCCCTCAGTCTTTCCCAGCATCAGGGTCTTTTCCAGTGAATTGACTTTTCTCCTCAGATGGCTAAAGTATAAGAGTTTCAGCTTCAGCATCAGTCCTATCAGTGAATATTCAGGAAGAGATAGGGGGTATATGTATACATATGGCTAATTCATTTCATTGTACAGCAGAAACTAATGCAGCATTGTAAAGCAATTACATCCCAGTTTAAAAAAAAAAAAAAAAAACTAAGTAAATAGATTGTGTGCTTCAGAAAGAATAGCTTGGGTGATGATTGCTCTTGCTGGCCCACGGTCTTAGGAGGCATCTCAGTGTTGTAACCTGGCATTAAGGGCTAGATGTGTTGCCACACCCATATTTGCCTTGTAGTCAGAGGTGTATGCCTGATAAGTGGAGAATGTATATGGAGGAACCACATTCACTTATCTCAAGATTACTTATAAAATATCCTTCAAGAAGTAGATGTGCTCAAGTTCTTCATGATAAAAAGGAACAGAAGTTGATACAGCTTTTATCAAATAACCTAGCATTTTGCTATAGCAGCATAAGGTGTTCTGTGTAGAGGCTGGTTGCATCAGCCTTCAGCAGCTGGCTTAAGAGGGAAGAAATGCTCAGATTCTTTCTAACATCAGATTGATTTTAGTCTTCCTGCCTGGCTCATGGAAACTATTCCTAAGACACTATATAAAAATGATGAAACCACTCAGTTTAGAAGCATACCCTTTTATTATCTAGCATCTGTGACAGTTTCATGTCTCTAAAGACAGGAAGTTAAAGCATTGTTGGATTTTCCAGTGGAAGAGGAGTGGGCAGATACACTGGAGGTGAGTGGATATCTTAACACATGGGAACATGCCACTGGAACATCCAAGCTCACACCTAGCATGCTTCCCATCACAGTCTGCTTTATGTCCCTTTAAAATAAACCTGGAATAATATGTAGCAAAGCAAATAAATTACTCTCTCCATCTCTCAAAAAAAAAAAAAAAAAAAAGAACAAAACAACAGTATCAATGTACTTAGGAAAGGAACAAAACAAAGGTAAAACAACATACAAAAAACAGAATAGCTATACAAGAATCTAAATGTTTCATTATTATCTGTGAAAAATACCTTCCAACTCAAAAAGTAATTTTGCTTAACTTAAAAATGTTAAAAATCACCCTCTTATATCTTTGAAGTTCATTTATATATTCACTCATTTTGAATATAATGGTCATTGTCACAATCCTTCAAGGCCCTGCATTTTCTTCATTCTCATTGCTTGCAATTTAGGAAACAGATAAGCTTTTCTTGACCAAATATGAAAGTGCTGACTTGTATATGAACTATACATGCTAGGTTTTTATGATATGTATTTCTTTCAAAGGTATCAGCTGTGCATCTAATTACTCTCTTCTTTTCCATCTTTGCTAGCTTTTAAATTAGATGACTCTATTTACCAAAGAAATATTCACATATGCATCTTTCTTTTTTACATTTTAACTTTTTTAGTTCTTTGAGTTTTCTGACTGCATATGTATATTCTTCCTCTATTTTCTTTGAAATATATTTTCTCTTTCTCTCTCTCTTTTTTTCTTCAGTTCAGTTCAGTCACTCAGTCATGTCCAACTCTTTGCAACCCCATGAACTGTAAGGAGATACCCCTTGTCCAAGGTAAGGAGCAGCGGCTGTGCTTTGCTGGAGCAGCTGTGAAGAGACAACCAAAGCCCAAGGTAAGAGAAACCCAAGTAAGATGGTAGGTGTTGCAAGAGGGCATCAGAGGGCAGACACACTGAAACCATACTCACAGAAAACTAGTCAATCTAATCACACTAGGACCACGGCCTTGTCTAACTCAATGAAACCAAGCCATGCTTGCAGGGCAACCCAGAGCTGGTGGGTCATGGTGGAGAGGTCTGACAGAATGTGGTCCACTGGAGAAGGGAATGGCAAGCCACTTCAGTATTCTTGCCTTGAGAACCCCATGAACAGTATGAAAAGNGAGTTCACCCAAACTCATGTCCATCGAGGTGGTGATGTCATCCAGCCATTTCATCCTCTGTTGTCCCCTTCTCATGCCCCCAATCCCTCCCAGCATCAGAGTCTTTTCCAATGAGTCAACTCTTCTCATGAGGTGGCCAAAGTACTGGAGTTTCAGCTTTAGCATCATTCCTTCCAAAGAACACCAAGGACTGATTTTTAGAATGGTTGGATCTCCTTGCAGTCCAAGGGACTCTCAAGAGTCTTTTCCGACACCACAGTTCAAAAGCATCAATTCTTTGGTGCTCAGCTTTCTTCACAGTCCAACTCTCACATCCATACATGACCAGTGGAAAAACCATAGCCTTGACTAGACGGACCTTAGTCGGCAAAGTAATGTCTCTGCTTTTTGAATATGCTCTCTAGGTTGGTCATAACCTTTCTTCCAAGAAGTAAGTGTCTTTAAATTTCATGGCTGCAATCACCATCTGCAGTGATTTTGGAGCCCCCAAAAATAAAGTCTGACACTGTTTCCACTGTTTCCCTATCTATTTCCCATGAAGTGATGGGACCAGATGCCATGATCTTAGTTTTCTGAATGTTGTTCTTAGCAAATGTTTAAGAGGCAAATGTGCCATAGTTCTGATTGTTAATTGAAGGGAAGTTTAAGGTAAATTAGTGATGCACTGATAATGGACTTTGGGTCATAAACACTGTCACGTTTTTGCTGGGATGAATCAATGCCCTCATAAAGACATTGATTAATTTTAAAATTTTCATTGAAATTACCCTCAAAATTGTTTGTTCATCCCCTCCAGTGGTCATTTGTTGTTGCTGTGTAGTTGTTAAGTTGTGTCCAACTCTTTGTAACCCATAGACTACAGCCCGCTAGGCTCCTCAGCCCATGAGAGTTTCCCAGGCGAGAACACTGGAATGAGTTGCCTTTTCCTTCTCCAGAAGATCTTTCCAACCCAGGGAATCAAACCCGTGTCTACTGTGTCTCCTGCATTGGGAAGCAGATTCTTTACCACTGAGACACCAGAGAAATCGTAATTATATTTATTAATATGAATATTTTCTCATCTCATTTAAGGTTAGTAAATACATGATTATAATTTAATACAATTTGTAATTAGGGTTTTTAAGACCTTGTTCCTATACTTTTCATTTTCAGTTAAAAGTATTTATTTGTGCATTTTAGCTATTAATAATCGTGGAGAGCTACCTAGATTATTGGGATTCCCCGGTGGTAATAATTTACCTTCAGTTCAGGAGTCGCAGTTTCAATCTCTGGGTCAGGAAGATCCCCTGGAGAAGGGAATGGCAACCCACTCCAGCATTTTTGCATGGAAAATCCTACAGACAAAGAGTCTAGTGGGCTACAGTCTGTAGGGTCACAAAGAACTGGACACAACTGCATAACTAACACTTTCAAGGTTTATCAATGCAACTTGTTTTGTTAATGGGAATGTGTGTGCCATTGGCTGTTGGGAATTGTGTCATTTTCAAGAACACTATGCTGTGTGGCCGGGTGTTTTTCTTTGTTCTATTTTTCGTTTGTTTTGGTTTCCTTCTTAGATAGAAGATGCACATGTTTAATCAAGAAATAAGCTACTCTATGTTAGAACTTAGTTAAATTTGCAACAATTATCTATAAATGTAAAAGTAATAGTAAAACAGAAACATTGTGGAAGACAAATTTGATTACTTTGCCTATTCATTTTCCTTCCCAAAGTGGTTTAAAACTGCTAGTTTTGGTAGTGTTGGCATTTATATGAATTAAATAAAGTATATAATATATGAGTTATTTAACATAATTATTACTGAAACATTATTAAAACATTGAAAGCAATTATTTCATTCATGTTTGTTAAGTAAGCTCAATTTTCTTTTCTTTGGATTTTATTTCAACCTAGAGTTAAAACATAAGTTCTTTAATAATTTATTGTTTTAACTGTGTTTAAAAAATAGTGTTTGCTCCATGGTTTTCTCTAATATTTACTCTTAAATTTAATGCCAGACATTCTCTTAGGGGGAAACATAGACAGACAATGTCCTTGTGCTTTTTCAGCTCAGGAGAGTAAGCCAGGGTTACAGGTGTTGCCTCGTCTCCACACACATCCCCCAGGACCCTGCACTGAACAAATAGCCCTTTTGTGTGGATCTAGAATATGTTTCCCTTCCTGAACACAAATCCCACCACATCTGTTCAACCAACTCTGCTGCAGGTTAAACAAAAATTGCATTGATGAACTGCAAGTCTTGTTACACATTATATTATTCCTGGCAGGAAATTCCTTTGCAGAAGCAAAACCCAAAGCCATTTTTAGCTCTTCTTTTGTTTCGTGAAATCTTCCCTGTAAACACAAGCTATAAAGCCCTGTCTAATTTCCTTTTAAAATGTAGAGTTCTTCATATTTAAATGTAAAAGTAACAGAAAAGTAAGATATATTCTTTAAATGTCAAATAATATTTCTAAACGTATCTAAGAATCTGGTGAAGATAGGGACTGAAAGAAAACTCTGAGAGAGTCACTTTCACTGATACTGGCAAATCCTAATGTCTCCTGTCTGAAAGATGATTCATGAAACGTATTGAGGTCATTTCCTTTAGAAGAAGAGTGCATTCTTAAGGCATAAGCAATATATAATACAAAGAAGCTTCACTATTTTTAGTACATTTAAGAATTAAATATAAATCTCTTGTCCATTTTGAAAATAATTTTTCTGGATTATTTACATTATTCTCTTCTTAGCTTTGTTTTCCATTGAACTAAATAGTACTGCTCCTGCCAAAAAATTTAGCTTAGGAGCTAACTAGCATTTAATATTATATAGAATTTTTGGCCTAAATATCATCAACACAAAATTTAAATTGAAAGACTTGGAATATGTGTCACCTCAGGTGTAATAATATAATCAGTGGTATTAAATATAGTTTCATCTAAATATGGTCAATTTCCTGAAAATATCCACTGATATAGATTATCTAATATATACTTGCTATACATTAATAATACATCTCCAAAACAGTATATTTATCTTTAGGCTACTTTAATAAATTAAAAATTATTTCTTCCATGATTGAAGGTATATATTTCAATGGTTTATTCATATTGGTTCTAATGATGTCTAGCCTTCAATATCATATACAAATTGTGGAATTTTTCCATTTGAAAAATCCCTTCAATGATTTTGAATGCATAGGATATATTAATAGGTTTTTCTTTCTCAAGGTTAAACAAGCCTTGATTTTTCAAATAAATGCATTTTTAATGCTTTGAATACTATTACATTAAATTATATCCTATTGCATATTTGCTTGCTGTATCTTTCTAGAAAGTTGCCCTTTAGTTTTGCAGCAGAAATCAAAATGTGGTACAACCAGTGTAGAGTAGATTTAAAATGTAACCATTTGGTATAAAAGGGGGCCTTCTGTCACCCAAATGGCTTCAAATTGCATAGAATTCCTAGATGGCTATCTCAAACTGACACACATTAAAGTCATTTTACATTTATGTTTATTTTCAGTATTTTAATTTTTAGATGTTGATTCTCTAATACAGCACACCTGCCATAATATTCATTTGATGAGTGTGCCTGCAAGACCAGAAGTTATTTCCTCAATGGTTGCTACCCTCTTGGCTTTGAGTCCTTCGTTTATTCTGTATCCCAGAGCAATTCTGTCTTTTCTAGCTCTCTCATCTCTCTTACATTATCATTTTTATTCAGTGCTGGTTTTGTACAGTGATGGGGTCAGAAAAACTGAATAATATCTAATAATATCTAATGTTCTGATTAAGCCTTGGTCCCAGGCAGGTGCTTTGTCCTTGGATCTTGTGGCTGTCTCTTATACACATCTAGATGTGTATAAGAGACAGATAAAGGATAGAAATGGTATGGACCTAACAGAAGCAGAAGATATTAAGAAGAGGTGGCAAGAGTTCACAGAAGAACTGTACAGAAAAGATCTTCACGACCCAGATAATCATGAGGATGTGATCACTCATCTAGAGCCAGACATCTTGGAATGTGAAGTCAAGTGGGCCTTAGAAAGCATCACTAAGAACAAAGCTAGTGGAGGTGATGGAATTCCTGTTGAGCTGTTTCAAATCCTGGAAGATGATGCTGTGAAAGTGCTGCACTCAATATGCCAGCAAATTTGGAAAACTCAGCAGTGGCCACAGGACTGGAAAAGGTCAGTTTTCATTCCAATTCCAAAGAAAGGCAATGCCAAAGAATGCTCAAACTACCGCACAATTGCACTNGTACATCATGAGAAATGCTGGGCTGGTAGAAGCACAAGCTGGAATCAAGATTGCCAGGAGAAATATCAATAACCTCAGATATGCAGATGACACCACCCTTATGGCAGAAAGTGAAGAAGAACTAAAGAGCCTCTTGATGAAAATGAAAGAGGAGAGTGAAAAAGTTGGCTTAAAGCTCAACATTCAGAAAATGAAGATCATGACATCTAGTCCCATTACTTCATGGGAAATAGATGGGAAGACAGTGGAAACAGTATCAGACTTTATTTTGGGGGGCTCCAAAATCAGATAGATATACATTTTAACACTATCATGTGGCCTTTCCATGTGATCTAGGCTTCTCACTGATGAGAGAGTGAGTTTATTCTGGGGTGCTCCAAAATTACTGCAGATGGTGATTGCAGCCATGAAATTAAAAGATGCTTATTCCTTGAAAGGAAAGTTATGACCAACCTAGATTGCATGTTGAAAAGCAGAGACATTACTTTATCAACAAAGGTCCATCTAGTCAAAGCTATGGTTTTTCCAGTGGTCATATATGGATGTGAGAGTTGGACTGTGAAGATAGCTGAGCGCCAAAGAATTGATGCTTTTGAACTGTGGTATTGGAGAAGACTCTTGAGAGTCCCTTGGACTGCAAGGAGATCCAACCAGTCCATTCTGAAGGAGATCAGTCCTGGGTGTTCTTTGGAAGGAATGATGCTAAAGCTGAAACTCCAATACTTTGGCCACCTCATGCAAAGAGTTGACTCATTGGAAAAGACTGATGCTGGGAGGGATTGGGGGCAGGAGAAGGGGATGACAGAGGATGAAATGGCTAGATGACATCACCGACTCGATGGACATGAGTTTGAGTGAACTCAGGGAGTCAGTGATGGACAGGGAGGCTTGGCGTGCTGCGATTCATGGAGTCGCAAAGAGTCAGACACGACTGAGCGACTGAATTGAACTCCCTGGTGGCTCAAACAGTAAAGAATCTGCCTGCAACAAAGGAGACCAGGGTTTGATCCCTGGGTTGGGAAGATCCCCTGGAGAAGGGAATGGCTTCCCACTCCAGTATTCTTGCCTGGAGAACTCCATGGACAGAGGAGCCTGGCAAGTTACAGTCTATGGAGTTGCAAAGATTCAGACACCACTGAGTGACTAACCTTTTCACTTTTTATGGAACACACTCTACATGGACTGTGGCCCTTGGGGAGTACTTTTGATTTAAACGAAGGCTCACTGTCTCTCTTTTGACCAGATATTTTAATGGGAGAAATAGGAAGGCTTGAATTTAAAAATATGAAAACTGACACCCTCTCAAGCTTTTTTTTTAATGTGGCAGTGGGGGGGGGGTTGGAATAAAACTTCTATTATGATAAAATTAATATACTCTACAATTTATCCAGTATTCAACTCAGTAAATTTTAGTATATTTATAGAGCTGTGCTACCATCATCCCAGCTGGTTTTAGTGCATTTTAATCACTCCCTAAAAGACACCCCAAACACTTTATCAATCATCTTCCCAACTGTCCCTTAATCCCTCAGCCCCTGGCAACTATGAATCTACTTTCTGTTTCTGCAGATCTGCCTATTCTGGACATTTCCTATAAATGGAATCATACCCTACATGGTCTTTTGTGACTCACTCTTTTCACTCAGTGTGTTTTCATGATTCATCCATGTTGTAGCATGTATCAGAATCTCATTCCTTTTTATCGTCAAATAATAGTTCCTTGTATAGACATACCACATTTTATTTATTCATTCATCAGTTAATAGACAAATGGGCTGTTTCTACTTTTGGACTACAGTGAATAACACTGCTGTGAACATCCAAGCACAATTTTTTTCTGTGGATGTACCTTCTCATTTCTCTTGGGTATACAGTTAGGTGCAGAATCACTAGAATAGATCATAACTCTATGCACTGAGGAACTCCCAAACTTTTCCAAACTAGTTTTTCCATTTTAAATTTGTACCAGCAATGTATGAGGGCTTCAGTTCCTCCACATCCTCACCAACACATTATTGTCTTTTTGCTCAGAGTCATCTTAGTAGGCAAGCAGGCACTTTTCTCATATTATCTCATTTAATCTTCACAACATTACTCCTGGAGCAGGCACCACCATCCCATTATATAGGTCAGATGACTGAGGCTCAAAGAGGTCAACTCACTTACCTTCCAGAGGTCACACCACTGGGAAAAGAGAGTGAAGACTGATGTCAGATCTGCCAGATACTCCTCCCTGTGCCCTGGAGCCCCGCCTGCCCTCTGAGGCCATTCTGCCCCCACAGCCAGCTCTGCACCTTTTCTCTGTTCTACCTGTGACTCGTTGCTGAGATATTCAGGAATGAAAGCAACTCAACACTCTCTCCAAACCATCCTTCCTCACTTGAGAGCATCCCCTTCTGACTGGTGATGGGGGAGGCCAGGTGGCCAGGAGAGAAACCAGCACATTTCTCTGTCCCCACCTCTCCCTGTGCTCCAGCTTCAGCTGGGCTATTTGTCCATTTGCTGGAGCATGCGAGACTCTCTTCAGCCCCTTGGTGACTTCAGGGTCACCCCCACATCAGACTCGTGGGGAAAATTTCTTTAGTTCAAAAAACTGTGATGTGCCCGACCCTAAAGAAGCTGACGCCTCCTAACACTCACAGTGAAAAGGGGCCTTGACGGTGGGATGCACCCCGCAGCCTCACAGAGCCCAGGGGCCTGCCCACCGCCCACCCATCTATCCCTGCGCCTCCCCCTCCCCACCACGCCAGAAGATGAATGTCGCCGGGAGCCGCCAGGTGTGTTGTATTTCTATGATGCCCATCGTTCCTGATTCTCCCTCCATTGTTCTCTGATGTATGACAAAACTCCCAATTTGTCAAATGCTTAACAGCAGTCAGGATAATCTATTCTCCACACATTCACGGAGCTTTTCATTTTGCACAACTGTCACCAAGAACAGTTTATGAATTTTCCATCATGAGGGAACCAAGAGGATGGGAGAAAAAAAATCCCACCCCACCACAACCTGCTTCTTCCGTGAGGCCCAGCCTTGATTCATAGAGGGGAAGCCATGCAGCTTCTGAGGCCCCCATCCTATTACATATAATAACAGTCTGCACTTGAGCCCCTTTGGGCAGCCACCTCCCGGTGGTGTTCTGATGGTATCAAATCTTTGCCTATCATGGAAGTGAAAATCAGGCACTGCTCCCCTGCTAACAGGCTTCGTATTTAGACCTCAAAGAATTCAGCTTGATGGACTTGGAATTTGGAAGTGTTCCCCCCCACTGCCCCACTACATTTCTGGATGAACTGCAACAGATTCAACTCCAATTACAGAAACCTCAAACTTTATATATATATATATATATATATATACACACACACACACATATATATATATATTCACACACATTAAAATGTATATTGACTCATTTGTCTTTGCAAAAATCTAGAATCAATCTAAATTTCCAATGAGAAGAAAAGATTAAATGATAGGAATGGGCCTTGGAACACCACTGAAATAATGTTTCCATGGTGTGAGAATGTGGTAAGGATATAATGTTAACTGAAAAGCAAGTTTCAAAACTGTATTACAACAATGGAATATTACTCAACCATAAAAAGGAATGGAATTGTGCCATTTGGAGAGACGTGGATGGGCCTAGAGACTGTCACATGGAATGAAGTAAGTCAAGAAAGAGGAAAAAACAAGTATTGTATACTAATGCATATAGGTGGAATCTAGAAAAATNATGGAATATTACTCAACCATAAAAAGGAATGGAATTGTGCCATTTGGAGAGACGTGGATGGGCCTAGAGACTGTCACATGGAATGAAGTAAGTCAAGAAAGAGGAAAAAACAAGTATTGTATACTAATGCATATAGGTGGAATCTAGAAAAATGGTAGAGATAAACTTATTTGAAAAGCAGAAATAAAGACACAGATACACAAAACACACCTATGGATACCAAGGGGAGGGGAGAAAGGGAGGTGGGATGGTTTGGGAGATTGGGATTGACATATATACACTATTGATACTATGTATCAAATAGACAGGAGAAGGCGATGGCACCCCACTCCAGTACTCTTGCCTGGAAAATTCCATGGACGGAGGAGCCTGAACTAATGAGAACCTGCTGTATCGCACAGGGAACTCTACTCAGTCTCCATGGTGGCCTAAATGGGAAGGAAATCCAAAAAAGAGGGGATATATGTAGATGCATATATAGCTGATTCACTATGCTGTATAGCAGGAAATAACACAACATTGTAAAGCTTCAGTTTAAAAAAATTATTACAATATGCTTCTAAGTTCATAAAAAATATGCCTGTGCCTATATGAATGGTGGGGTGGAGACCAAATGAAAAGGCATTCAAAGGGTTAAAACTCAAGAGATCATCTATCTGCTTTTTACAGATATTTATTTTCATGTAGTTTTCCAAATTTTTTTCAATGAAAAAACTGTTATTTTTTCAAGTAAGATTTTAAAAAAGAAGAACTTGGTTTTGCTCCATGCGGTCTATTCACGTACTCTTCCTAAAACTTCAAACGCTGCAGAAAGCGGCCAGTTGTACAATAAACAAAATTTACAGCCCAGTGGCTTTCTGACAGCAAGCACTTCTTTATCCACACTGAGTGACACTGAACAGCAGCTGTCCATATGATTTTAATCATAGCGGCTTTTGAAATCACAACCCACTCTCTCCTTTATTTTATTCCATTCAAAACTGTCTCTCCAAGCTAATGAGCAAATTCTCTACAACTGGAACCTAGGAAATGCTGAATCACACAAGGGGCCAACAGCCTATTAAATCCACATGAAGCCACACAGCCCTTTGAAGACTCATACAGCTCAGATAACTTGAAAGTCCCTCTGAGAATATATTCAATCTGTGGTTACAGTATGTAAATGGAAGTCAGTGCCTAACAAGAGATGATTATTTGCAAATACCTTGGCTATGATCTAAGCTGAGTTCTAATTTGAGGAGTAACATAGTGATCACTTTAGCAAGAACCTGGAGGCTAAGATTAACCTTTACAGGAAACTTCTGAGGAGGGCTGAGATTTTCTCGGAAACTAAGGTCGTAGAACTATTCGCTGTTACAACTGTAGGCGCTGAAAGAACATTTCAACTCCAAACTTCTTCATTACTTTTTCTTTATAGGTTTTCTCTATTGATTTTTTTTTTTTTGCCTTCTTTCCTGACTCATCTTGGATTCCTTGAGCTATTTCTTTAATAACACTTTTATAATGTGCTCTTAAAATGTTTGTCTAAAGTCCTTTACAACCAACTTGAAGATGCAAAAGGGAAAAAAAAAGGAAAAGAAAAATAAACATCCCTGGCTTCATTTTGTACTTGTGTGTTGGGACTGTCAGCACATAGTACTACCGACGGGGTATCTCCGAGGACAGAAATGTACCGTCTCACAGTCTGGAGGTCAGAAGCCCAACACGACCAGGGTATCTGCAGAGTTGGTCTACGAGTGAGAGTACATTCTATGACTCTACCCTTACTGCTGCTGGTGTTCTGACAAGTGTGTTCCCTGGCCTGTAGAAGTATCACCCCAATCCCTGCCTTCACCTTAGCATTCTCTCCATGGGCATGTGTCTGGGTCTAAGTTCCACGTTTTTATAAGGACACAAGTCACACCGGAAGAGATGGTGAGATAGCATGATCAACTCAATGGACATGAATTTCAGCAAATCCTGGAGATACTGTGAAGAACAGGGAAGCCTGGTGTGCTGTAGACTATGGGGCTGCAAAGAGCTGGACACAACTTAGCCACTGAACAACAACAGTCACACTGGATTAGCGCCCACATGACCTCATCTTAATTGCATCCACAAGGACCTTATTTCCAAAGAAGTCACATTCTGATATTCTGGGAGTTATGACTTCAACATATGAACCTGGGGGACACAATTCAACCCATGACACCTTATAGCAATGTCACAAACCATGTTCCATCTTGGCTGCTGAGCTCTGCTCCGGAAAACAGTGTAATCCCAGACCAACAGATGGTTTCCAATGTTAGCTGAGCCATTCTTTCCCCAGTTCCCCGGGTACCTGGCCCCAGTTTCCCACTGCTGCTTTTGCAAATTTTCTCCATGCTCCTGCATCCTTTTCTATTCCAATTTTAGGGGGTGATCTTAGCTCTTATTCCAGAGAAGCAAAAGAGGCCATCACAAAGGGATGGGCTGATCGCCCTGTTATGAAGCCTTTACTTGCATCCCGCCTTCTCCCACTTTTCCCGCTCTCCTACTTCAGGGCATTCCTTCCCCTGGTCTTCAGCCCTCCAGCCTTCTCAGGGCCTCAGGGCCTCAGGGCCTCAACCTTCCTCTCCATTGGTCTCTTCCTATCAGCATTTAAACAAGCCTCACTTTTCCCCATAAAGAGAAAATCCTCTTATCTCCATTCTTCTCGAAGGTTATTATCCAAACACTCCAGTCCACCTCATGGGCACATTAACTGAAAGAGTGAAATGAGACTGGTCATTACTTTTCTTGTCCTTAACTCCTTCTATTCAACTTCTGTCCTCATCTGTATTGGAATTTCTCCTGCCATGGATCCCATGTTGCTAAACTATGGGTTTCTTTCAGTTCTTTTCTTAAGGGACCATTCAGCAAGTGTAGAATTGACCAGTCTTCCCTTTAAATGGGCTTCCCCGGTAGCTCAGATGGTAAAGAATCTGCCTGCAATACGGGAGACGATCCCTGGGTCAGGAAGATCCCCTGAAGAAGGGAATGGCTACCCACTCCAGTATCCTTGCCTGGAGAATTCCATGGACAGAGGAGCCTGGTGGGCTAGAGTTCATGGGGTCACAGATTGTCAAACACGACTGAGCGTCCTTTTTAAATACTTAATTGCTTGGCTTCTGAGTGATCCTAGAGATTTCTCAACTTTCCTTCTTGGCTTGCCTTGCAGGCCCTTCATCCCCTGTCCATATGTTCAATTTTTACATTGGTATTGTGTGCTAGATCTTTCTCCTCCCCTTCTGATCTCATCTGTTACCTTAAATTAAATCACTGTCTATATCCTGGTGACTCTCAAGTCTATATTTCCAAGTCTCCATCTCTCTCCTGAATTAAAGATGTCTACATTCCTTCCTACTATTAATGTTATATCTCCCCTTCAATGATCTATGCCAAGTGATAGCTATGAAGGAGGACAGCTAACAGGCAGTAGACAGAGGAATGGGTTGATACAGACTCAGGACGGGCAAAAATCCTCTTGGCAGGGTAAAGAGAAGCAGCAATGAAATGCAAGCTAAGGGACAGTCAGTTGGATTAACTTGATACTTCTTTAAAAAGTACTCTCAAGTCAAAACGCCTTTGATTGCTTGCTACTCCTTCTGTACACTTACATCTTAAAGGACAGGGTTGACATGCATTAAATCTAAATATGCTTCTACCCTAAAAAATATATTTTTCCTCCACCAATGCTCTAACATATGGAGACTGTCCAGTGAAAATCATGCCTATGTCATCCAATTTCAGAATGCCAGCTTTGGAGTAGGTATTGCTTTTTCCATACAACTGTACAGCAATCAGCAAAGCATCCATATTAAATTATGCTTCCTGCTGCCCACTCAGCTTGGTCCTAGACTCCAGTGCTGATAGAATTTCAATTGCTAGTAGCCAGGAGTTACAAAGAAGTCTGTGTAGAGCGACAAATGTCAAAATAAAAAACACAGTTAGGAGTAGAAAAGTTCATGGCTTCAAGACTATGTTCGCCTAGGGAAAAAAAAAAATTGCTTTTACATTAGACTGCCTCACATCACTATTAACACACACACACACACACACACACACGCACGCATGGCTCTTAGAGAGCATGTAGCCCAGCATCCTCCTTTTACAAACAATGATACTCAGGCCCAGAGAGGAAAATGGGTAAATTTCCTCAAAGCTCAACTCTATGGAATGGGAGGAATGATGAAAGAATCTGGTGCTTATTCCATCAGCATGTGAGAGGCTTGGAAAACACAGCCTCATTCTGCTAGAGCGTTTCAGTATGAACATTCTTGCTGAGGGCATCACCACCTACCCAGCTGGATCTCTGGCAACTCACCTCATCCACGTGCTTCTTCTGGAAGCCTTCACCCTACCCAAGCCCCTTCCCACACGACAGCAGACCCTGTTCCTTTTGGCTTCTGCATGCTAGACCCATACTCCCAGCACCAGCCCTGGCTCTTCTCTCAGACCAACCTTGTCTACTCTGCTAGAATGTTCCTTTCTGATTTCTTCCTCCTCTGGTTCTACGGCAACCAGACTCACCAAGCAGCATTCTGCTCACCCAGCTGGGTTCCCAGGAGCCCTGCAAAGTGGCCTGAACTCATGCCCCTGTCCAATCCAGCTTGCCCCAGCCCTATCAAAGAACCTGAATGGAAAATGATGTTTGTCTGCAAACCCTTATCCCAGCAAAAGCAGAGTGAACGAAAAGACAAGGCAAAACCACAGCACCCCAGCTGAGATCAGATTACATGGACTGGGCTATGATGCAGCCCTGACCTGGGCCAGGCACTGTGCTAGGTGTGGCGTGAACACTGTCTCCTTTAATCTCCCAGCTCTGAATAGAATCTGGCTCTGTGAAGTTTGCACAGGGGCCAAAAGGAAACAAGGCATT
The DNA here is from genome assembly GCA_006410675.1 of Oreotragus oreotragus. Taxonomy (NCBI): domain Eukaryota; kingdom Metazoa; phylum Chordata; class Mammalia; order Artiodactyla; family Bovidae; genus Oreotragus; species Oreotragus oreotragus. The sequence continues at coordinate 296,925 of SJYX01002293.1, forward strand.
ATTTATAATAATTGGTTCCCCATTATCCATTCACTTGGTGCTGCCTGGAATAACATGATGGGCCTTTATGCTATTCACAGCCTATAAAAAAGTAGTTCTGTTGTGATTCAACATATAGTAATCTCCATTTTAAGAGGACAATAGAAACACTCAGCCATTATTCATCCCAGAGCCTTAAACAGCAGAGAATTCCTTTATCAGGAACATAAGGTTAGAATGACATGAGTTATTAATATTGCAAGTAGCCCAATGCATTCATCGAGGTGCTCAAACTATGGGGGGAAAAAAAAGGTTTTTAAAAGCCAGATCTAGGAAAAGGCTAGAACCAAACAGCACTTTGAAGGAACTGTGGAGAAAGTACAAACTATTCAGAACTGCTTAAGCAGAAATGAGCATGGGGGCTAGAAATCTTCATCCCCAACTCTCTTCGTCCTGAATGTTCTGAAAAAAGCAGACAAAGGAGGAAAGCGATGAATGTTCCAAAGCTCAGACTGGAGACAGGAGACAATGTGACAGGAGATACAAATCACTGTTAATTAACGATCATTACTGTACATGTAAGATGTATTTGGTATTCAACTTTCATTCATTCACTCCCATATTCCACAAAGGATTTGAGATAGCACATGAAAGGAACAAGATACAACAGCAAAAGGTCAGCAGGAGTAAAGCATCAGGAAAACAGCCTAAGGACAGAGCTGTGAGCACCACAGCAAGAAGGATGCCCGTGTGCCAACCACAAGGTGCTCACAGGCAGCACCAACAGGATTCAAACGTGACCTGAAACTTCCTGGCAGCCAGAGCAAAAAGGAGACAGAGTTAGATACAAAATTCCCTTTAACAAGGACGATTACAGTGTTTTTCTCTCAAAGCAGTGTAAAAAAACAGATGAACACTGGCCCAGTGACCCTTCAGATAAGTGCAAAGATGGAGGCCCACTTAGCTGTCATTAGACGGAAGGGACGAGGATGTAGGAGAAAGAATGTGAGTTCTGGAGCTGAAAGTCCTTCGGAGAAGGTCTAGCTTAACTCCTTACACTCAGTGGCCCTGGAAAAGATCCTTAATTCCTCTGAGGCATAGTCTTACTAGAGACTTTAAAATATCTAACTTTGCAAAGTCATGTGACAGAGAGAGAAAGAGAGAATGAACAAAGAAATAATAAGATAGGTGAATATGAAACAAAACAAAACATATACAACACCCAGTACAGTTCCTGGAACTTGAAATGTGCTAGGTCCTTTCCCAGATTTTTTTTTTTTTTTTTTGCTTTCATTCTTCCTGTGAAATCTGGTAGTAAGAGTATGGCAGCCTGTTTTCTCATTTGGGTGGCACTTATTTTTTAGAGATTTTTTTTTATATGGACTGTTTTTAAAGTCTTTATCGAATTTACTATAATATTGCTTCTCTTTTGTTTTCGCTTTTTGGCCTAGAGGCTTGTGGGATCTTAGTTCTCCAACCAGGGATTGAACCTGCACCCCCTGAATTGGAAGGTGAAGTCTTAACTACTGGACCACCAGGGAAGTCCCTGGGGGGCTATTTCAATCTCTCTCTTCACTCCTACCCTCTGCCCCACCCATTCCCTCTCAATCCCTACAGAAGGCAGTCTCAGTCTCAGAATGCTAACGTGAAAAGAAGTACACACACCGAAGTGAATGAGTCCATCTACAATCAGAGTATTAATAGAAGATGCAAATGGTGATGGACACCGGAGCAACCAGTACAATGCAGGAGAAAGAGTCAACTTGGAAAAGAGTCATGAATTGCTAGATGATCATTGAAGGCTTACAGCGAAGAACCATCTTATACTAAAATATATTGATTTATGGTAGATATTTCTACCTGGAACACATGTTATTTACCAGCTAATGCATTGTGATCGTGAGGAAAAGTTCTACTTTGCAGGCTTTCTAAGTACCAAATACCTTCAGACTTTAATTAGTGGCATGAGTCAAACTACTGGAACTTCGTGTTTCCAGTGACCATATTGTCTAAGACAATCATAAAAAAAAAAAAAAATCACAATGGTCTAGAAGTTAAAACTACTTTGACCCATTTGAAGGGATCATCTAATTTAAGGGAAAAAAAAAAAAAGGACAGTTGGAGCTGTCTTAGAAATTCTGGGTCATATGGTTGCTACATACAGTCACTGCATTAAGCAACTCCAACAGGTAGGTATCCTCATTTTTCAAATGATTCTCCTTACCTTCAAGATTGGGTGAGAAGCCTCTGCTCTGTGTTTCCTTTGAATCTGCACGCTCCTCCATCCTAGGACTGCTACTGCTGCTAAGTCACTTCAGTCATGTCCGACTCTGTGTGACCTCATAGACGGCAGCCCACCAGGCTTCCCCATCCTAGGACACACCTCCTCAAACTCTGTAACATTTCAATCTTATTTTTCTTCCCATCTGAATGATGAATTTACTGTTTTAAGGCAAAGCCCTGGATGACCTGATAAATGTATGTGATTCTGTGACATTAAGCCTCAGATTTTGTTTACATATAGTTTTACTTTTCTTCATGCACAAATTCTCATAAAGCTCTGGATCTATTTCTATAGTGTTTAATCACATCTTCATCTTAAAAAGTAACACTCATGTGGTAGAGCGACTCAGTTTCCTCATCTGAATAGGCCACATGTATCTGAATTAAGAATTAAGACAGTATGGTAAGCCAAACGGTCTTCTTACCTATATTTGGAACCCTATCTGTTCAGACTTCAACAAAATAGTTTCACTGCCTATTGTTGGAAAAAAGATCCAATTTTCAGGCCTAGTTTTCAGTGTTATGGGGTAGTTTTATTTACTTGTTTTCTCTTTTTTCTTTTTCATGTCTTCACTAAAATGTTAGTTGCAAGATGGAACAGTCTATTTCAGAGATAAAAATTTAAAGCCAGAAGTTCCCATCTGAGAGCTTCTTCAGTTTGTTTTTACCGAATGGGGGGACACCTTTGCATTCGGTGGTCTTTTCTTAGGCCCTAGGTCTTTTCTAGTACACTGCATTGAGCAAGGTTTCATCTATCCAGACTGCTTGAGGGGACCACAGGAGAACAGATCAGTCATTCACAGAAACAGATCTGAAAATCCTAAGGCCTAGGAGCCATCACAGCTTCCAGACCATCTGGACATCAGCCAGATACTCAGTGTGGAGAAGAGAGGCAGATGTGAGCGCAGTAGGGCCAGAACACAGGCACCTCCCGAGGCACCTTCACAGCTGGAATATCAGTCATTTTCCTGGATTCTTTGAAGGAAGTCATGCATGAGCTTAGGGCCGGTGGGATGGCTCTGTCTCTCACAGAAAATAGATCCTGGTGGGATAGGGAAGTAGCAGATAGTAGAAAAGGAAAGAAAAAAAAAATTTTTACTTAACTGTGGTGACTCAAGCCTCTGTTTAGCCCTGTTGCTCTGCTCCAAGTGACCAGACATGAGTCACATAATCAGTTTAGCTACATTTGGTCCATTTTCCCTATAGCAAGAGAGTATTTTCTCCCAGAAACTGGCAGTTATTATTCAGTATATGTAGCTTCAGTATGTCTGCTCCTTGTCTCTATTTTTCCCCTTTCTATCTCTCTCCCCATCCTTTCCACTCACCCATTAAGCCATCCATCAGTTCATCCATTCATCCACTGAAAGATATACTGACCATTCACTGTATGGCAGGTAATGTTCTAAGCATTTAATAAACAGTATCTCTTTAATATTTTAATATCCTCAAAGTCAGCACTTAATATTCATTATGAATATCATTAAAGTTTAAGAGGCCAAGTATCTTGCCCAAGACTCAGCAAAATATAGCCCATGAGCCAAATCCCATCTATTTTTGTAAGTTTAAATGGAATACAATTATGCCCATTTTAAAAAACTTATGCTACGATTCTAGCAGAGCCAAATAGTTACAAGAGACTGTGTGGTCTACAAAGCCTAAAATATTTACTATCTGGCTCTCTACAGAAAACTGTCACCCCTAATCTTGTCCATTAATTATCTTGCCTAATCTTCCAAGAAGATAGCAGAGTCAAAGATACAAACTCAGATTCAACTCCCTCAAAAGGCTATCTTCTTCAACAGTAAGCCACAGATAGAAATATCTGAGCTTCATCCGCATGACTCCTGGACACTAAGGGTAAGCTGGTCAGGCTAGGTTTATGGTCTTGAGAACAGAACTGACATATATTACTTAGTAGAGTTGCCAACCACTGGTGAGGACCCTCTTTACTAGTGAGAAAAGCCAGTAAGGACTTTTTTTTTCTGGTGAAATAATTATAGAGATGAGTGTTGATGCATGTTTTGACTTTGCTGCAAAAGTAGTTCTGTCTTCCCCAGTTTAAGTAATTACATTTGTTTCTAAATAAAGCAAATGGAACTATAGTTGTCAAAGAACGCAAAGATCAGCTGACTGCATTTATGGTGCACTAGGTAGAAGGAAAGTTAAAGCAATTATGACATTGTAAGGAGAGATACTCCCGAGTCTCTTGTGTGCATTCAGGTAGGTGAGTGCTGTTGAGCACCTTGTGAGCAAGGGGAAAATGGGGATGATGAGGCCAATGGAAATGGAAACGTCCACCCAATAGCTTCAAACAGTATTTGCTATTATGATACCCTAACAACTGCTTATTTTAAAATATTTTCTAATGTTGCCGGGTATGAAGCATATGTTCGGGGTATTTCTCCAATATGTGCAGAATTCAATTATTCTGGGGCTCTAAGATACTTCACTTGGCACTATTAAGTACAAAGATACCACCTTGCAGAAAGCAAACAGCTTAAGCAAGCAGTGACTTAAGGTTGACACACAAGCTCTAAAGAAGAGAGGCTTTAGAGAGAGGCTAGAATTTAGAACTAGGCCAGAGTAGTGATAAGGAAACTGGCCTGGCCATAGACCAAGGATCCAAAGGACATGGGGGAACCAGGCATGATTCTAAACCACCACTGCTGAGCACCTGTGTTACTAGGGAAAAAATGACTGCACTGGATTCCACAGTTCATATAGTGTCCTCACTGTAGAACAGCAATGCTCCCCTCACAAAGACGTTCATGGCCTAATACCCAGAACCTGTGAAAACATTACCTTACAAGGCAAAAGGGATTTTGCAGATGTGGTAAAAATCTTGAAATGGATATATTATCCTGGATTAGTTGGGTGGGCCTGTGTAATCACAGGGGGATCCTTATCACTGAAAGAGGGAGGCAGAAAATTAACAGTCAGAGAGAGATTCCAATGAATAGTAAGGAGAGATAAGAAAGCCCTGCTCAGTGAACAATGCAGAGAGATAGAGGAAAACAAAAGAATGATAAAGAATAGAGATCTCTTCAAGAAAATTAGAGATACTAAAGGAACATTTCATGTAAAGATGGGCTCGATAAAGGACAGAAATGGTATGGACCTAACGGAAGCAGAAGATATTAAGAAGAGATGGCAAGAATACAAAGAAGAACTATACAAAAAAGATCTTCATGATCCAGATGATCACGATGGTGTGATCCTTCACCTAGAGCCAGACATCCTGGAATGCGAAGTCAAGTGGACCTTAGGAAGCATCACTACAAACTAAGCTAGTGGAGGTGATGGAATTCCAGTTGAGCTATTTCAAATCCTGAAAGATGATGCTGTGAAAGTGCTGCACTCAATATGCCAGCAAATTTGGAAAANCCAGTTCTGTTGTGTTCTCTGGTGTCCAGCAGGCAGCCTCTTGCAACTGAATGGAACTGCCCAAAGTAGGCCTGGGCTGCAAAGAAGATGACAAGCAGCCCCTCAGCTTCCGCTCAGTGCCAAGCAGAGGAGCCCTTAGTTAGCTGGCATCTTTCATCAGCTGATCTGGGCTTCCTTATCAGACACGTTGGGAGAGCTTGGACCCCTTTATCCTTGTTGTAAATGATTGTGTCTGGCCTGGGGCTGTGTGTCTTTGCATCCGGAGGCTGGATTCTTTTCTATTGGTCTCTAGTGTTTCTTATTAAAATTGTGTTATTTATTAGATACTGGTTTCATCAGCACTGTGGGTCTTTGCCTCTAAATCTGAGTCCAGAAATGAAAAGCTTTATGAAATCTGGCATCAGTGCTTTGTTATCCTATTTAACTGAAATTTTTGATGTAAAGATTCAGATATTGAACTATCTTCTTACTGCAGTGCAGGAACTATCAGAAAACCCTGTCTGGATTTCTTTCCTCTGTGTTCTCTCATGGCACAGTAGGAAGGGAGATGTGTATAAGAGACAGGTGTGGATCACAACAAAATGTGGAAAACTCTGAAAGAAATGGAAATACCAGACCACCTGACCTGCCTCCTGAGAAATCTGTATGCAGGTCAAGAAACAACAGTTAGAACTTGACAGAGAACAACAGACTGGTTCCAAATAGGAAAAGGAGTATGTCAAGGCCATATATGGTCACCCTGCTTGTGTAACTTATATGCAGAACACATCATCAGAAATGCTGGACTGGATGAAGCACAAGCTGGAATCAAGACTGCCTGGAGAAATATCAATAACCTCAGATATGCAGATGATACCACCCTTATGGCAGAAAGTCAAGAATTAAAGAGCCTCTTGATGAAAGTGAAAGAGGAGAGTGAAAAAGTTGGCTTAAAACTCAACATTCAGGAAACAAAGATCATGGCATCTGGTCCCATCACTTCATGGCAAACAGATGGGGAAACAATGGAAATAGTGACAGACTTTATTTTGGGGGCCTCCAAAAATCACTGTAGATGGTGACTGCAGCCATGAAATTAAAAGATGCTTGCTCCTTGGAAGAAAAGTTATGACCAACCTAGACAGTATATTAAAAAGCAGAGACATTACTTTGCCAACCAAGGTCCGAATAGTCAAAGCTATGGTTTTTCCAGTAGTCATGTATGGATGTGAGAGATGGACTATAAAGAAAGCTGTGCACCGATGAATTGTTACTTTTGAACTGTGGTGTAAAAGAAGACTCTTGAGAGTACCTGGAAATCAGTCCTTAATATTCATTGGAAGGACTGGTGCTGAAGCTGAAACTCTGATAATCTGGCCACCTGATGTAAAGAACTGACTCACTAGAAAAGATCCTGATGCTGGGAAAGATTGAAGGCGGGAGGAGAAGGGGATGACAGAGGATGAGATGGTGGGATGGCATCACTGACTCAATGGACATGAGTTTGAGTAAGCTTCAAGAGTTGGTGATGGACAGGGAAGCCTGGCGTGCTACAGTCCACGGGGCTGCAAAGAGTTGGACATGACTGAGTGACTAAACTGAACTGAATGATGGCTGTCTTTGAAGACGGAGGAAGGGACCATGAGCCAAGGGATGTAGGTGGTCTCGAGAAATTGGAAAAGGCAAGAAAACAGATTATCCCCTAGACCTTCTAGAAGGAGTACAGGCTGGTCAACATCTGGATTTCAGCCCAATGAAATCCACTTCAAATTTCAGACCTCCAGAAGGTAATTTGTTCCTGTTAGATAATACATCTGTGTAACCACTAAGCCATTAAGATTATGGTCATTTCTTATAGCAGCGATAAGAAACTAGGGACTCGGGAAGGGAAAGAGCTACATGCCACCCTCCCAACATGCTTGGGCGGGGAGGGGCAGAAACAGTTGGAATTAAGCATGATTTCAGATCCCCATCAAGCAGCTAAATGGGTCCCAGGCCAGCACGCTAATCATCCACTTACTAATTCTCAGCTTTGGTGTTGCTTGATTCAGACAATTTATTTGCAAGTGTAAAGACAATCTGAAAAATTCCTTAGTGTTCAAAACTTATTCAAATGGACTTTAATTTGAAAACTCCATTATTTATCCACCAATCTTTATGTAAATGTGTGCATATAGGGAAAAAGTAATAATACTTATTGGGCAAGCGGCACAAAACAAAAGAAAATCAGAGACTAAGCAGCAGGCCTCAGTGAATCGCGATGTCTCCACGATGGTGTGGTGGCTACCAAGAGCGTCATTCAGGAATTAGTGCCCATGACCTCAGGGCCGTAGAATCAACCATATGTGGAGTTCAGCACCACAGATATTAAGTGAACGAGGCTTTGCCTACCCTGGAGAGTGGTACTTTGGAAGTGGCCTTGTCCCTTGGGCCCCTGAACTTAGTCATGATGAAGTACTGAGCCATTACAGAACAAGAAAAATCCTCAGTATGAATGAATAAATGATAATAAACTTTAGAAAATTATATTTAGAAGTAAGTATATTGAAAAACAGATAAATGTGTCCTCAGATGAGAGATAACTATGTAAATAAAACTTAAAATCACTTCATAGTGTAGAAAATTTCAGTATCAAGAAATGCTTTAAATTCCATGTCATGGTTAATTTTATTCCTGAACTCCATAAACAGCAGGGCAAAATTATGAAAAAATAGATACATGTTTAAACTGAAATTCATGAACAAGAAACTGAAAAATATAACAGGCATCAATGTGCTGCATCTCAACATTTAGATTCTTTGATATCCATATTTTCCACCAAAGTGCAATTTTACGAATTTATAATCCTTGAAAATTGTTATTTTTGTTGCTTGCATTGCTTACAATAATAATAGCAGATATGTACAGAAATGTGCCTGGATGATTATATATGAAGAAGCATCACAGTAATAATTCTTACTTTTAGAAATGCCAGGATTTGGGAATTATACATTTAATTAGTAACTCTCTATCTGGAAATATTGAGTTTTCTTTTTCATTTTGATTAAGGCTAGATAAAAATCCAACTTTTAGACAATGAATTCTGAATTCTGTATTTAGTTACTAGAACAAGATCCAAACAGAGCTCAAAACACCTGTTGAATAACACCTGTGAATTTTCAGCTTGAAATCATCTTGATTCAGCTTGAGAATTCTGCAAGCTGAGGATCCACATAGACTCAAGGATTTGCATGCAATGCAGTTATACATATTTCATAAAGACAAATTATTAACTACTAAGCTGTGAGAATTCTTCCTTTGGCTTTTAAGGAAAGTCCTTGAGTTAATGTTGAATATGTCTCTAAAAAATTGGTACTTGTGAAATTAATAGAGTCGAATGACAGTTTGAATAATATTAGGATACATTAAGCCCATACTTGGTTGCTTTTAAACATGCAGTCAAGAAATCCTGGGGTAGAGCCATGGGCCTTCAGCTCATTGTGGCTGCAGAGAGGTTGCCCAAAGCCCTAGGTTTATGTTATAATTTTAAGGGAGGGTAAGAGCCTCAGGTGGGTAGAGACTGCACCATAATTAATATGATTTAGAGTCAGTGTCATGAGACAATTCACACCAGTTCCTTATAAATTATATTGCCTTTATGTTGTGTTGCAAATCATTCTTTCCACCATACTTCAAACAGAAAGAAAGAATTCTCTCACAGAAAAAAATTACCAACATGGGGGAATACTTGAGAAAACTGTTGGCGAAGCAAATCTTTAGAGAAAAGAGTTGCTTTAGGAATGCACAGGTAGGATTTTTAAATGGAGACTAATGAAGGGACTTGCGTCGGGTGTATGACAGCACTCATTCCAGGAGGCACAGATCTGACGGCCTGTGAAAATGTCATCAGACTCTCTTGTGTTCTTTCAGGAACCTAACAGTTATTGACACACGTGATGAAAAGTAATGCTTTCACCTTCAAGGGAGTTGGTGGCCCTGACCTGGGAGGGAGAAAACCAAGTGAGAGCACCACTCTGCAGTCTAGGTCTCAAACCCTAGCTTTAATCAGCACCCCTGCAGGGTTTGTTAAAGCACAGATTGGCTGTGTCCCACCCCCAGAGTTTCGGATGCGGCAGGTTTAGGTTAGGGTCTAAGAATCTGCATTTCTAACAAGTTCTCCGGTGGTTCTGACGCTGCTAGCCAGAGATCTATATGCTGGAAATGACTGGTCTAATGCTCCACTCCTGCTCTCTCTCGCTGGCCTAACAATGGCAGGCAAGGCTCCCCAGGATCTGGGTCCCCGCAACCTTGCTGACATCACCTTCTGCAACCCTCTCTGCGGCTGGCTCTTCTCCAGCTTTATGGGCCTCCTGCTGTTCCTTAAAGACACCAAGCTTGTTCCCACCTCAAGTCCTTTCCTACTGCTGCCCCCTTAACTCAAGAGGCCCTTCTGACCAATCTTCAAATGGCTGCTACCTTATCTCATTCAGCTGTCTATTCAGAGAGGCCTCCCAGAACCATTCTATTTAAAAGTGCCCCTTCTCCAGAGCAACCCTGTCTTACCACTTTCTGTCCTCTTTCCTGGCTTAATTTTTTCACATCACTTTCACCTAGAGAACTAACATTTACTTTCTAATCATCCATCTCCCAGGGATGGGGGAGCCTGGTGGGAGGCCGTCTTTGGGGTCACACAGAGTCGGACACGACTGAAGTGACTTAGCAGCAGCAGCAGCAGCATCCATCTTCTCCTTAGAACATGGACGCTGGTTCACTGCTATACTCTTGGCAGCTAACAAAGTAGCGGATACACAGTAGAGCTTCAGTGCACAGTAGTAAAATCAAAGGATGAATGAGTGATTGATGGAATGAAGAAAGAACCAGTGCAATTAACCTGCCTCCAAGGTGACAGAGCCAATGGGGTAAAGGTATAAGGTTTTCAAACCAAATCTGGGTGTATGAAAACAATCCATAAATACGAATGTGCATTACGGGCGTAACAGAATTTATTGAACAGCAGGCAGGATAAACTGCTCTCTCAAGAGAGTTGATAGTGCACGTCTCACTCACACTGAGAGCTTAAAATTAGCCATGGTGGTAATATTTAAACCATAGGAATTGGCAGACACTACAAAATCAGGCTTATTTTTGTCAGAGCACCTATCTGTTAGCACACCACTGGTCCTCCCCATAGAGACACATGTGCCAGTACTCAGCTTGATGGCCAAGCCTGCAGACCTGTCATCCGATGAGCTGGATACAAACTGAAGGAGACCAATTGGGACACATGAGTAGAATGGGAGGATTGACCCACATCCTCCTCTGGGATGTCCACCCAGTGGGGCTGAACATCGACCCTGCCCCACATGAGAAGTCTAACCCTGACACAGGTGCACAGGCAGACACGCGCGTGTGTGGTGTGCTAGCCACGCTTCCCTTCTGCCCCACACGAACTGTGGGGAAACTGCCCCTGTCCTTGGTCCTGGGGGTGAAATCTATGACTCAGGCTCATGCTAAAATGTATGACTTCAGGCTCAACCTGAAAGACAGACCCACGAATGGACTTTCAGTTGCCTGAGTCAATAAATCTCCCTCTCCTTCATTCACAACCACATGATATTTTCTAAAGAAAGGACACGAAACAGTACAAGCCCAAGCATAAGAACAAGTAAATGGAGTACCTGCTCAAGGCCACGAGTGACAGAATGAAAACAGCAGCAGTAAAGGTCGTTTCACAGTTGGTGGTCCTAGGGTTTATTCTTTGTCTAAACATTTTCGCTTAAATTTTAGTTACACTGTCTTTTCCAACTAAAAAATCCATAACACATGGGTTAGATTTAAGTTTCCTACTCTGTTTAAACTGTTTTCTCATACACCAGAAAGAAGATATATAAGAAATACCCTCAAATTAATAGGGACTTAAACTGGCATAGCTGATTTAAATACCATATATTTAAAGAAGGGGAAAAAAATCTCTTGTAACAAAGATTGCCATAGCACATTAATTATAAGGTTTCTGACAGATTTTTATAACTCCAACACAGAGATTTAAAATTACCTTCCCAATTGTTTCTTTTAGCCACTTATGTCTTCAATAGGGGGACATGCTGACCTTTAAGTTTGAACCAATTCAGGAAAATGCCCGAATTCTCATTTGAGTTCTTTTGCAAAGGACTGTTCTTTAGACACAGTATAACTTTATCTTCTTATGGGCGCTTTATACCAGCCTCACAATGGCATGTCCAGTTTTTGAAACAAATCAAAAAATAACAGAACAAGAGGCACTAGTAAGTCACTGGTTGAAATATAAGTTTAGGCCTCTGCTTTGTTTTACTACCAACTTTGGCTACAGGATGCACTCTTTCATTTCCAGTTTCCTTTATGGCAAAAGAGAGAATTAAAATCTCTATCAGGATCACTGGGCTTCCAAAACCCTGCCCACTGACTGTCTTTACAGGCAGCCCTGTTCCCGTTCTCCACCAGCTCTCTCTTGATTCCCCAAAGCATTCCACGGGCCTCAGTGCTACAGAAGAATCTGCAATTTTGCAGAGAACTCAGAAGTGTGGGTTACCTGGCACAACCTACAGAATTTCGTTGAAAAGTGCTCAGAAGACTCTTTCCGAAATCCCCTCTTTAGGACCACAGTCCTTTGAGCTTTTCCAAGTTTCCCTATCTCCTCCCTTCCCCACGTCCCTGTCCCATTGTTCCTGTATACCAGGACACTGGCAGACACGAAGCAATCAAAAGATTCCATGTGCTCTGTGAGGGCTTATCAATGCAATGCCCATATGATATTCAGATATGAGCTGCTTTTCCACTTACTTGGTGATCTCTTTCTACTCTGTACAGGCATTCAGACCATCTTTTTAGTCTGGGTTCTTCTCAAGGGACCGTCAGTCATGAATGACTCACCCAAGCTATCTTGTAGCCCATCTACATTTCACAATGCCTATCCTTCTTCTACTTTACAAATAACCAGAAACATCCCCCAAAAGTGAAGCTGGAACCTTTAACTTGCCCCTCTGAACCTACATCGTGCTTTTCTTCCACAGCTCAACTTCACGATAGGACTGTCAAAACACTCTTGTGTGGTCACAGGGAAGGGAGGGTGGGATGAATCGGGAGATTAGGTTTGACATAAATACTACATGCCAAATAGATAGCTAGTGGGAAGCTTCTGGACAGCGCAGGGAGCTCAGCTCAGTCCTGTGATGACCTAGAGGGGTGAAATTGGGGGAGGGGGAGGTCCAAGAGAGAGGGGACCTATGTATACATATGACTGACACACTTTGCTGCACAGCAGAAGCTAACACATTGTAAAGCAATTATACTCCAATTAAAAAACAAATAAAGTAGGGACTGAGGATCCCAAGCAGTGGATCTGGGCAGTAGCCATGATGCAACATAACAAAACACACTGGCCAACACCTCTTAGGCCCACTGTACCTCAGTTTCTGTCCACATCACTCCACCGCACCTGTTCTCACCAAGACCGACAGATGCTGAATCCAATGCGTTTGCTGAGTATTTTGCTATTTGAATCCATGTGCAGTGTGAATCATCATACATATTAGAATATGAGGAATTTGGAGGAATCTCGCATACAGAGTGTCTTTCATTGTCTTTAACGCACGTTTTGAGATATATAATGGTTAGAAATAATGGTTAGAAATGTTTAAAATTAGTGGAGGGGTTTTAAATCAACACTGTGGTTCTCCAGCAACCTCTGTGTCAGTCCTGCCTTGCTCTCTAGCTGGGAACTGCCTCTCTTCAGACAGAAATTTGGAATGTGGACTGTCGCTGCAGCCACACCATTGATGTCAATGCAAACACACATTTCTGCATGGTTTTCATTATTTTGTACATTCCATGGTGTCTCTTGATGGCTTGTTTATTTAGCATTATATCATAAGCATTTCCCAGGTTGCCCAAAACCATCTCTGATTACCATTTAAATGGCTGCATAATATTCCACTAAGTGGATGAGTCATGATTTACTGAACTATTACCATACTGTCAGGCATTCATGTTGCTTCCAGTTTTTGCTACCATAAATTGCCCTGCAGATAGCTTTTGCCTAGGTTTGGATTAATTCCTTATGATAATTTCTCCCACATTAGATCACTGGGTTAAAGAGTATGAACAATTTTTAAGGCCTCTGGTACACATTTCAAATTCCTTCCAAAAGGATTATCTATCTGTACTGTCCCAGCAATGTGTGTGTGGGGGCGTGGGGGGGAGGGAGTAAAATACCCCTGAGAACTGACCGAGTGTGTGCTCTGAACAGTGTGGAATCCTGAATGAACAAGCTTCAGTGGGAGCTGAGAGTACAGGGTATCTTAATGGATTATAAAACTGTAATAAGAGTTCTCTTTGACGGAGGATCACACATCTTCCCCTGGCCCCTCTTCTCCCTCACCAGTTCCTGCTGGACCATCATTTAAAGAACTACTAAGCGGGGGCGTCCCTGGTGGCTCAGCAGTTAAGAACCCACCTTGCAATGCGGGGGACGCGAGTTCCATCCCTGGGCGGGGAACTAAGATTCCACAGGCCACAGGGCAGTTAAGACCACACGTGGCAAAGACCCACGTGCTGCAGCTAAGACCCAACGCAGCACCGCCCCCACTACACCTACACACACACAGCCACTAATAAGGGTCTTTACGGCAAGCGGGAATCAACCTTCCTATAACCCAAAGCCACAGCATGAGCAATGTGAAAGTACTTCTCCCTCTTGTGGGAGCCAGTAAAGGCTGAAGAGGTGACTCTTTCCAGGGGAGAGAGAATCTGCAGATAGCTTGGGTGAGTCATTCATGACTGATGGTCCCTTGAGAAGAACCCAGAGCAGCTGGATCAGGCAGCCAAAGACCAGAAGTGATAAGGAGAGTCAAGCAAAGGAGAGGGTGGCATGGCAGGGTGATCCTGGGTGTCCGGGAAGACCTGGCATCCACAAAGGGAGCATGCCAGTCCCCGTCCCCCCTTTAGCAACCATGCAGCCTCATTCTGACTCCCCCGCTTCTCTGAGCCCCCTCTTATCTGAGGGGACATGGACACCTGTCTCACAGCTGGCATGAGGCTGAGCAGGCTAAACAGCTGAGCTTGCCTTGGAAGACCCAAGGACCCACAGATAGCATGACACCAGACAGTCTGTCCTTGAGCAATGCTCTGGCCTAAACCACATCTAAACATGTCTGGGAGTTTGACTTGCAGAAACAAGTGAGTGTCAAATGACCTCTGTCTCTACAAGGCTGCCACTCAGAAGAGGATCCACACAATCCTTGAGGCCCAACAAAGCAGGACTAAGGTCACAGGGTTAAAGCTGGAGGGCTTCAGGTTTGGACTAAGAATTAGAACTTTCTACCTAGGTCAGTACACTCCTTCACACCACACTATAGTGATGACACCAGACTATTTACCAAGTAAGATCAACCCTTAGAGAAGCTCTGATCCTTATCAACTGTATGACCTTGGGAGAATTATTTAAGTTCTTTCAGTCTCAGTTATTCATTTATTGCTAAGTTGCTAAGTCACTTAAGTCGAGTCCGACTCTGTGCGACCTCATAGACGGCAGCCCACCAGGCTCCCCCGTCCCTGGGATTCTCCAGGCAAGAACACTGGAGTGGGTTGCCATTTCCTCCTCCAATGCATGAAAAGTGAAAGGTGAAAGTAAAGTCATTCATTTATGTCCGACTTAGACCCCATGGACTGCAGCCTACCAGGCTCCTCCATTCATGGAATTTTCCAGGCAAGAGTACTGGAGTGGGGTGCCACTGCCTTTTCCGTTCATTTGTTAAATGATGATAAAAAATGTCTACACTGGAAGCTTTTATGGAAGATAACAGTATTAATCATAGTCATGATGGATGACAATAACAAGAAAAATATAATGGCAAACACTTCTTGAGTTAATATGATAAATTTGCACTGAGATAAACTAAGGGATTTCATACATTATCTCCTTTAATCCTTAAAATAGTCTCCTGGAGTAAGAAGTTTCAGTATGTGGCATCATGACTGAGGTGCCTGGTGAATGATAACTAGTATTATGATCTTCAATACTAGTAATTCACAAAGAGGAACAGCCCAATTAGTTAGTGGAAGAGTGGGACTGTTGAAATGAGTATTGCCTCAGGGACCTGCGCACCCCTAGGAGATTTATTGAATATACCAAAATGGTGCTGATTACGTCAATGACTATACATATCCAAGCTATGATACCTGTAACTGTGCACTTCCTTCCACTTGGATATTGGGCTTAGTCAGGTGACTTATTTTGGCCAATGGGACAAGAGCAAGCTTTATGCACATGGAAGCTTGAAAAAGTGCTTCTGCATTTCTCCTTCCTCTTATGGACCCCTGCTTCCACCATGAGAACAAACTAGCCTGTTGGAGGATGTCAGGCCAGGTGGAGCAAAGTGGAGTCACTGCAGCTGAGGCTGCCCTATGCCATTTAGCTACATCAGACTAGCCAGCTGATCAAGATGCCTATCAGCCAGGGTTGGCCTAGGTCAGTAGGATATTCCAGACAAATACAGACCCTTGAGCAAAAATAAATGTTAGTGTGTGTCACTGAGATTTTAACGTTTCTGTTACGCAGCATTATTACGGCAGTAGCTGACTAATACAACCAGTTCTTTTAGCTCACAGACACTTTTTCCTGCATAATGATAATCATATCTGGTAAACACTTCCCCATACAATTTACATTGATTGTATCATTTATGCTTCACACAAAAACCTATGGGGCACGTGTCATCATTTCTTACACTGCAGAATGAAAAAATAATTTAAATACCTTGCCCAAGAATATCTTGCAAACAGTATTTAAATACCTTGCCCAAGCTCAAACAGTAAGTCATGGAGACAAGTTGTGAAGCTGAGTAGCTGTCTTAAGAGCCCTCACACCCAACCAATGGCTTGTGTACACTGCAAGACAGCTCCTCAAACCAAAGCTGCACTGTAGAAGCAGTTGCAGGCTCCCCTCATCAGGCCAGGAACCATGAATTAAGCCCTGCTACCTTCTTCTCTGAGCCTGTGGCTCCATCTCACTCTTTGAGAAGGTGCTCTGGGATTAGAGAACATGCTCGGGACAGGAAGTCTTCTACTGACACAAGATCCAAAGCTAAAGGGCTGCAGTGGTAGACAGCAGTATGTACTCTTCATGATGCAGTGCTTGGAAAATCCTAGCTGTGTGAGGGGCATGAGGGGGCCCTGGAGGTCCTGACTCTGTACTTCTGCTCCTTCTTGAGAAAGCTCCAAGAATCCATGAGTAAGTCTTCCACTGGCTGAGCAGGTTAAAATATTAGCAGTACTGTTCTCACCCAGACCTGAGCATCTGTCTTCCTGACCTTTGTGACAGCCTTTTCCGGGTTCCTGCAGCCTTTCTATAATCTATCCTACACCTCAGGTAGGAGAATCTTCCCCAAATGCACACCAGCACATGCCACTCTCTACTTGTATATCTGCAATGTGTCCCTGAGCCGAATACAGCACTCAAGTCCCCCTCCTGATGTGGCATCAGAAGATGCTCCCTAGCTAGGGAACAGCTTGTTCCCAGAAGAAAGGGTAGATTGTTTGTGTTCATACTTCTCTTTCTGGTTCAAATACTCTTCACGACCACGTCAGACTCTCATCTAAGCAGGGTGTATCTGGGTACAGATACAGACACAGGGGCTGTGGGATGGAGTAGAGGATAAGCTTTCCTACACAGAAAGCCATGGTGTGGACTATGTCTCCCTTCTGGCCATGATCCCTGAGTACAGACTCGCCAAGTGGTCTTGAGTGTACCGTGAGAGCCTGACCCTGAGAGCAAGCAGGGGTGTCTGGGATGCAGGCTAAACAGGGAGCCCAGCTCCACATGCATGAAAGACCCAGGATAATGATTACTAGTTGATTTACACTGCCTTAATCACAGCACTTACTCCCTAATAACTTGCAAACCCTTTGTACCTCACAGATTACTAAGTATGTGCTTGTCCATCACCTCATCTGAGGTCCAGCAAAAGCCGTGCCATCATTTCCATGACATAGCGAAGGAGAGTAATACCTAGGGAAGTTCAGAACCTTGCTAGGTCAACCAGAAGTAAGACCTAAGGCTCATGTGGTGTTTTCCTCATCTCACTACCTCCAAGTTAATAAGTATGTAACTTCATGGTCATGCAAACTGTCAAGCAGAGTCTACTGCATTGTAGAAATTGGCAACAAATCTTTTAAACAGGAAAAGCCCATAATTGGAGAGCTTCTAGTAGTTAGAGAAAAGGGAGTATGACAGACGCTCCAGGACCTTACCCATTGCCTGGAGGTCACATGCAGCCTGTTACAGGGGTCGCTCTGCCTGAGGGGGAGGGGTTCACACTGAGGAAATATGCTCAACCCTGGGCTGAGTAGAAGTATTGGGACGTTCACCCTCCAGCAGTAACCCTCATCCAATGTGCCATGGCCACGGGAGGAGAAACTCTGACCTTCTACAGTATGTGTCCAGCAGGACCCCCAAGTGAAGAGAAATGGGCTTCCTATCAAGGAGGAAGTCTGGGCTGAAAAACACCCCGGGGAGGCAAAGTGAGTAGAGGAAACTAGTGTAAAAAAGATTAGGTCACTGGGGTCTCTGAGAGTAGAGCAAAGCTACCTAACAGGAAATAGTATGTAACTGCCACTTGGTGACATCATACCCATATTTCAGATGACATATATCTGTGTGAGGGAGTGGGGAGGGATGGAGGGAGGGATAATGTCTTGGGTATTACCTAGTAACTAAGCCAACAAAACTGGAATGATGAACATCAGTGAATTCTACAGGAACATACTACAAATGCTTGCATTACAGTCTCCCTAAGGCTATTTTGACAACTGAATGACTAGAAACCACATGAGGCACTAACACTGTGCTCGACACATAGTGACCACATGATAAGAATTATTCATTACTGTAGTAGGCGCTGTGGTGTTCCCGGAGATTCTCCTTATGGGGCCACTGCACAACTCCTACTGGCCACAATGGCATGTGCCTAAGAGATCACAGCTCCCCACCACCACAATGGGGAGGGATGGAGGGAGGGATAATGTCTTGGGTATTACCTAGTAACTAAGCCAACAAAACTGGAATGATGAACATCAGTGAATTCTACAGGAACATACTACAAATGCTTGCATTACAGTCTCCCTAAGGCTATTTTGACAACTGAATGACTAGAAACCACATGAGGCACTAACACTGTGCTCGACACATAGTGACCACATGATAAGAATTATTCATTACTGTAGTAGGCGCTGTGGTGTTCCCGGAGATTCTCCTTATGGGGCCACTGCACAACTCCTACTGGCCACAATGGCATGTGCCTAAGAGATCACAGCTCCCCACCACCACATTTACTCCACTCTGGGAAATGCCTTCAGGTGACGGAGTCGCCTCACTCGGGAAGTACCATCCCATCCCCAGGTGACCTACACCAACATCAGACCAATACAGGTTATGCAAAGCTGATCCCTTGCTGGGTGTGGTGAAGGGGCAACTCTGCAGTGTGCTTTATGTTCTATAAGCCAAATCCAGTTTGCCACTTGTTTCTACAAGTGTTGGCACATAGCCACCCATTCCGTCAGGTGTTGTCTATGGCTGATTTTCTGCTACAACAGCAGTTAAGGAATTGCAGCTCAGGCTGTCTGGTCCACAAAACCTAAGGTATTCACTTACTGGCTCTTTAAAGAAGTTTGTCCACATTTGCTCAAGTGCTGTAGTATCCAATACATTAGCTATTCACTATTTCTAAGTATTTAAATTGAAATTAAATAAAATTAATATTTCAGTTCCTCAGCCACACTGATCCCATTTCAAATGCTCAGTTGTTGTCACATGTGGCTCTGCTACCGGACAACGCGGAGAGCATTCTCATTGTCACAGGAAGTTGACAGGGCTGCCTTTAGTTCACAGGTCAGGTGAAGGCTAGATGTTCCTTGATCACATTCTTACCCTCCCCCTTCCATGTCCTCTTCCCTCCTTCCCTCACAGGTCCCTCCTTCAATAAATCAGCAGTATCTGCAATCCTACTTCAAGCTCAGCTTCTAGGGAACCTGACATTGATATCCTTGTATTGCATCCACACATCCATTTCTTCTTCCCTGTGAGCTACTAAGTCACAGGGGAGAATGTCAGCATCCCCCCTAAATCTCTAGCCCCCAGCACAGAGCAGTCATTCAACAAGTACAGAGCGAATAAATCAGGTAAATAAATGGTCCCCTCACATGCTGTACTCCTGGTGCCCAGCCAACTGCCCAGAGCTCCTCCTGACCTGCTCCTACAGCAGATTTAAGCTAAATTTCTCAGCCATTCAGCCTTGTCCAGAAGTCTGGCTGTGACAGCTAATAAACAAAACCTTTCAATTTGCAAGTCTCCCTGAATCTTGGCTGTCGAAGAGGCCAGATCCTCAGGATGCTTCACACCTAGATCTTAGTCCTCAGCCCCCTGACCTCACCAATGCAGACATTCCACCCTCGGTGCCTCTGAGAGGCAGGAGACAAGAAAAGGGCGGCTGTGTCTGTCCGCACCTTC
The DNA here is from genome assembly GCA_006410675.1 of Oreotragus oreotragus. Taxonomy (NCBI): domain Eukaryota; kingdom Metazoa; phylum Chordata; class Mammalia; order Artiodactyla; family Bovidae; genus Oreotragus; species Oreotragus oreotragus. The sequence continues at coordinate 317,068 of SJYX01002293.1, forward strand.
TTGAACCCACTAACAAGGACAGCATCTGTGACACCAGCCGATGCTCATTAAGCCAAGGTTCTTGTGGCTAGTTCTCTCAGATTTCAGGATCAGGAAACAAGACTATCTTGATTTCTGCTTTTATCACAAGATTTTGCATATCACATCTGAGATGGTCAGAGGAAAAACAAATCAGTAAGTAATATCAAAAGGAGGATTTTATCCTTTGAGTTAAGCATTCCAAGAAACTTCTGGCTCCTCATTATGGTATCTACAACACCTGGGAGCAGCGGCTTAGCCGGGCTTTCCTCAGAGCCCAGCTGAGAACACTCTCCTCTGATGCTGTGGGCAAGACGCTGACCCTGAAGTTGTCTGGGGTTTGTATGACACTCTTCCACAGCCCCCACACGTCTGGGGCCTGTAGTTTTAACTGGCTGGCTTGTCGGCAGCCATATTGAAAGCAGAGCCACTGCGGGACAAAAGGGCCCAGTAAGAGCTGATACTCCTTGCCGCTCCTGTTGGGGGTCCTTCATAAACGTACTTCATTAAGAAAAAAAGAGGTGTTGGGGTCTTCCCTGCTCCTGCACCACCGCTCCAGCTCTCCAAGACTCCTTTTGTCCTCGCAGCAGATAAGGCCTGGCAGAAAGAGAAGCCCTCACAGGACCAGTCAGCCTCAGCAACCTTCTGTCTCATATTAAAGCACTTGCTAATGTTTACAACGGCGGTAGGAAGACGGCACTCAGGTGAGGAGAAACATTCAAACCACAGCAACACTAAACGCAGTTCATTAACGTACATTCTTACCTAGTTGAAGCCCAAAGCTACAGAAGTAGCTGCAGGTTCTTTGGAGTCAAAAAGGTACAGTCACTGGCGAAGGAAACTTTTTAGTCCTCTGGTTATATGTGAAAGCAACTGAAGAGCCCAAAGGTTCAAGTTTCATTTGCTGCAAGAAGTATTTTCCTCCTTAACTGCCGAGTTCTCCCGGAAGTCCCACCCAACATTCTGCTTACATCTCATTGGTCAGAACTTGGTCATGTGACCACAACCAGCTGCAAGCGGTGCTGGGAAATACAGCCAAAATCAGTTCTGATCGCAGGAAGGAAGAAGGTAAGAACAAACATTGGGTAGGGAACTAGCAGTCCCTTCTACCTGGTTCATTTCTTTTTTTTAATTGGTGATCAAAAATGCAGACGAATTAAGAAACTTGCCCAAGGAAACAGTAGAACCAGGACTGGAAATCCAGGTTTTCCTACCGAATATCCTATTCCCTGCCAATTGCTTTCCTAACAGAGGGCTTCCTGAACTGTTGAGGCTTTCACAGAAGTCACTGACAGAGACCATTAACAAAGGAGCATTCTTCCTCCCTCCTATACACCCCTCACCCCCGTCCATCTCCCCAAGCTCATCAGGGTCCCGAAAAATCAGCCTCAGTTTTAAAATAAATCTGTCACCTCCATCAATCATGAAAAACAGTTGGTCACTGGGCTGCAGGGGTGGAGGCCGTGTCAAATCAGGGATTGGACTAAATTGGAATTGACCAGTGGATTCAGTCCAACCATCATCTTGACAGTTCCAGAGACAGTCGCAGAAGCCAGGGTTGCTTTTATTGCCTGCTGCTTGTGTTTCTGTCTTGGCGCTACAGCGACAATAAAAAAGAGGTCATCTCCTACGCTGCTCTGAGATCCCCGAGAATAGTTATGCAAAGATAAGGCAGAAGAGAAAAAACCAATTTCCTTCCAACATTTTTAGCTTCTTAGGAAAACAACTACAGTGAAGAAAATATTCATCTCTGCCACTGTGACAAAGAATGACTAGGATATAAAGCAAATGCAATGAGGCCTCATGTACAGTGAGAAAATAACACAATTTAGAGACCCCAGTGACACTGAATTTCTTAAGGAAGTGTGTGTACTTTCATTTCTCTGGTGAACCTCCCCAGAAAGGCCCCCAAGCACATAAAGGCCACTTTATTCCTTTACATTTCAAATGGGTCCTTTTACATATGCAACTAAATGGCTCTTATATCTGGATTGTGTTAGATTACAAAGGATTCTATATGAAAAAAAAAAAAAACACTTCATAAGGAAAGTGGGTTTACATATATCATTGTGAAAGAATAGAATAAATGCCTTTAAAGAGACAAAGTCCAACAGGGATGACACTGCATGAGACAACAGAAAAATATTAAGCTGGATCATATAGGAATGAATGACCACCTTCAAACCTCACTGCTCACCAAAGCCACATACAAGAAAACATAGGCATGCTACAGAATTGATTTCTAACATCAGAACCAATTAGCAGTCATTTACCTTGTCTGTGCCAACAACTGCGCCAGGTATGTTCATAAATGGTGTCCTTTTAGTCCTTGTTCCAAGTCTATGAGGCAGTCACACTTTATTCCCATTTTACAGATGAGAAAGCAGAAGCCAAAGAGATTAGCAACACCTATTAAGGGACAGAGGCACAGGCAGGTCTGAAACCCACTCCTTGTGACTGCAAATCCAGTGAGGATTCTCTGTATTGGAGAGCAGCCTCCTTTCTAGAAGGTTACTGATGATATTCAAGTGAGGTGATACTGTAGAGCCGGGACAGACCAGAGGCTTCATCCAGTGTTCAGAGCTTGGGTCTGCCCTCACTAGATTAGTGGACAAGTGACTTCCTTCTCTGAGTTTCTTCCTCATTTTTAAAAACGGCATGATAATACCTCTCCAAGTGCTATTAATGGTTAATTAGAGAATGAGGAAAAATGCCTGCCATATATTCTATTTCTATTCTATTCTAATGACAAAAATGGCCCAGGAAACATTCATTATGAAATCAGGACACTTGGAGAGACTCCTTTGGGGGAACTGTATGCTCTGAACTGTACTGCCGTTTGTGTGATGGGACCGCTCATTAGTCCAGCAAATCCTCTCCAAATACTTGCTCATTGTCAGGCTGTGATGGGCACTAGGGGACCAGAGCTTCAAAGACACACGGTCCCTGCCCTTGAGGAATCTGCTGAGGGGTAGTGCGCAGAGTCTCTGTGGTCACTGATTGCCAGCCTGTGTCCGGTGAAGGCCACCGTGACTCACAGGATGGCTCTTGTCCCCACCTGCCACCCAGATCAGTGTCCTGCTTCCCACCTGGAATGGCAGCCTCACCCTCGACACATGATCCCCAGGGCCTCTGGGAAACTACATTCAGTGCTCTCAGCAACCCCCTGCCCCCATGCCTTTCTTTTCTGCCATGAAAGCCACGGAGGACTTTGATGCCCAAGGAGCCTCTGAGGTCAGGCAAAGCCAAGGGCCTGATCTCTTAACCAAGCCCCTCACCTCGCCAAGCCCCTTGGCTCTTAACCAAGATCGCACACCTTTGTGTCATCTTTTCCACCTTTGTGTCACACTGCTTAGGGGAGAGTTTCTGAGCAGCATGTCCTTCTGTTCACATGGGGTGTGCAAGATGGAATGATCTAAAATGGGTCTGGGAATAGTCATGCCGAGCCCTGAGCACCCTAAAAAAGGCAAACTCCTTCACATTGCTCTTCTCCATAATGACTCCCCCCAGGACCACCCAGCGATGCTCTTCCAACTAACAACATGGAGAGCCTACACTTGGTGCAAAGTTCTGTACTTTATGTCAGAGCTCAGCAGGGAGCAAGGCTAACACCTTCTTAGCCCTGAGGAGTTTACAGCATCAAATATCAGGGGAAAAAAATAAAGGTAGATGGTCTTATAATCAGAAGGTGAAAACACGTGGCAATAGGCAGCTAGGGAGTAAGGGGCTGCAGGTCAAGGTCAACGGGAAACCCAAGGTTGTCTATCATCTTCATGGGCCAGTCTAGTTTTGGAGCCCTCCTTCATATCACATTAAGGTGCACCTCCATTCCACCTCCAACATAAAGTATAATTTTTTGTCATAAAATTATTTTGAAATATTTTATAAATAATTTTGCCCCAATTTGGCTCCCAATATTGTTATTATTGGCTCAATATTATTTGGCTCCCAATAACAGTAACTAAGAGTCAGGCATGACTAAGCGACTTCACTTTCACTTTTCACTTTCATGCACTGGAGAAGGAAATGGCAACCCACTCCAGTATTCTTGCCTGGAGAATCCCAGGGACAGAGGAGCCTAGTGGGCTGCCGTCTATGGGATCGCACAGAGTCGGACACAACTGAAGTGACTTAGCAGCAGCAGCAACAGTAACTTATCATCACCTATGCTTTCTCCAGCCATTTTGTTCCTTGGGGAATTCTAAGTCTTTGAGAAAAGCTAGCCTATAGTTTATTGCTAAATGTAATAAAATTTTTGAACAGTGAATTGACTATACACACACACACGTGTGTATGTGTGTATGCATGCTTAGTCGCTCAGTCGTGTCCGATCCTTTGCAATTCCATAGACTTTAGCCTCCCAGGATCCTCTGACCATGGAATTCTCTAGGCAAGGATACTGGAGTAGGTAGCCATTCCTTTCTCCAGGGGATCTTCCTGACCCAAGGATCAAACCCAGGTCTCCTGCACTGAAGGCAGATGCTTTATCATCTGAGCCACCAGGGAAGATATGTGTGTGTGTGTGTGTAAAACATAGGCATGCAGATATATTTCATAGATATAGAATTAAAGGTTGATTAGCTTCAATACAGTTTTCCTACACATTTTTGAGCCATTAAATTGCTTTTCTAGTCTTCAAACATTCCTGAAATCTCCTGGCCACAGTGTTAAAGGATGAAAAGGAGCTTGAAAAGGCAGGTAGGCAGGACAGGGAACGTTGGGAGAGCTTGTGAAGGGCCCTGAGTGGCAGGCAGGGTATGGAGGTCACTCTAAGGGCTGTGGGAGGACATGGGGATGATGTAAACAAGGGAAGAAATAAGGCCAGGTCTGTGTTGGAGCAGTCATCATTGTTGTCCCATGGAGGATGGACAGTGGCGAGGACATGCAGCGGGGAGAGGCCAGGCTGTGAGTGGGAACAGGAAGGAGAGGCTAGAGAGCAGATCCAAAGGAGAGAAGAGGAGGCCCCTCCCAGCACAGCGAGTGTATGGATGGAGAAGGCAAATCATCCAGACAGGCAGGCAGGGAGGGGACTTAGGGAGCAAATCTCTGAAAGCTCCAGTGGAACAGGGAAGAGGCACAATGCGAACACAGCACACCAGACACCCGGGGCTGCTCTCCCCCTCGGGATATGCTCACTGAGGGCAGGAAGCTCTTCAGGCCATAGGGTTTCCATGAAGACGGAGATGGGAAACAAGTAAATCTTCATTGCACTCCCATCCAACACACCCAGCCAACATCAGCCCCCGACCCCCCGAATCACAACCTTTCCCTCTTAATACTTATGTGTTCATTCAAGCCTCATGATAGCCCAAGGAGGTGGACACTGTTATTCTGAATTTACAGATGAGGATTAAGGTCCAGAGAAGTTCAATAACTTGCCCAGGGTCACACCACCGCTAAGTAGTAAGATAATAATTTGAATCTGGAAAATCACACTCTTCCCACAATACCTTGTTCCTTCCAAAACCCACTAACACCAGGGCAAGAATATCAGTATTAGTGGCATTGAAGAAAGATGTACAGACAATATCTTATTGTACTAATGTCCTATGCATTTAAATTCATTTACTCATTTAGTCATCATGAGCCTGTTGTCTCAGCATCACAAGCCAAGGGATCCAATAATGCCATTTCTGTGTCACTTCTGTTTGGTCCTCATAGCAAGAGGGTCTGCAGATGCCCCTCCCATCCTGCAAGGGATCATTGAAATGGATCAAAAAAGTAAAAGATACAGATGTAGCAAAATGAAATTACATTTAAAAAAATACAACATCGCTTATTGGAAAAGAAATGAAAATAATAATCCACCCCAGAAACTTAACAGGTCTCATAAGACTGGTAAGACAAGATTAGAAATAGGTATAAAAGCCAGTGTGAGACTTCAATGAATTCTGATGGCAAAGAATACTCCAGTGACGTAGGTGGACAGGAGAGTAAAACTGGGAAAGAGGGGCCAGAAGCAAGGAAATGGACAATTTTTGTTTTTCCTAGGCATTTTTTAAAATTTCATTTTTAATTGGAGGATAATTACTTTACAATATTGTGTTGATTCCTGCTTACATCAACATCAGCCATGGGTACACATGTGTCCCCTCCCTCTTGAGCCTCCTTCCCACCTCCCACCCCTTCCCATAGGGCTTGGCTGTCACAGAGCAGTGGCTTCGGGCTCCCCGCATCATACAGCAGATTCCCACTGGCTATCTGTTTTACATACGGTAATGTATACGTTTCAATGCTACTCTCTCAAATCATCCCACCCTCTCCTTTCCTCACGTGTCCAAAAGTCTGTTCTTTATGTCCGCATCTCCTTTGCTGCCCTGCAAACAGGAAGGCTGATCTGGTGTGAGAGGAGGGAGACAGAGAGGGAAGGATCTCAGATGACTTCGTGAACTTGCAGTAGGCAGGCTGCTGTTTATCAAACAGAGGCAGGCCATTTTCGGTACTCAGCCTTAGTGGTGAGATGGATATAAGGCAGGTAGAAAAAGCAGTTAGGTGTATAGACCTGGAGCTCAGAGGAGAGGTGGTAACGTGTCCATCTCTTGTTGAAGCAATGGGAACAGGTAAGACATACCCAGAGAGCATAATATGTAATAAAGAGAGAAATGGGCAGGAAGACACAGTCCTAAGAGGGACCTGGAGACTGTCACACAGAAAGAATTAAGTCAGAAAGGGAAAAACAAATACCACATATTTATATATATCCATTCAGTTCAGTCGCTCAGTCATGTCCGACTCTTTGTGACCCCATGAATCGCAGCACGCCAGGCCTCCCTGTCCATCACCATCTCCCGGAGTTCACTCAGACTCACATCCATCGAGTCCGTGATGCCATCCAGCCATCTCATCTTCGGTCGTCCCCTTCTCCTCCTGCCCCCAATCCCTCCCAGCATCAGAGTCTTCTCCAATGAGTCAACTCT
>SJYX01002293.1:327615-367002 GCA_006410675.1 Oreotragus oreotragus
AGATATAATGGTCATCTGAGTTAAATTCACCCATTCCAGTCCATTTTAGTTCGCTGATTCCTAGAATGTCGATGTTCACCCTTGCCATCTCTTGTTTGACCACTTCCAATTTGCCTTGATTCATGGACCTGACATTCCAGGTTCCTATGCAATATTGTTCTTTACAGCATCGGATCTTGCTTCTATCACCAGTCACATGCACAACTGGGTATTGTTTTTGCTTTGGCTCCATCCCTTCATTCTTTCTGGAGTTATTTCTCCACTGATCTCCAGTAGCATATTGGGCACCTAACGACCTGGGGAGATTCTCTTTTGATATCCTATCATTTTGCCTTTTCATACTGTTCATGGGGTTCTCAAGGCAAGAATACTGAAGTGGCTTGCCATTCCCTTCTCCAGTGGACCACGTTCTAGAATTTAGAAAAATGGTATAGATGATCTTATTTGCAAAACAGAAATAGGCACACAGATATAAAAAACAAACACATGGACACCAAGGAGGGAAGCGAGTGGTAGGATGAATTGGGAGATTGGGGTTGACATATATACAGCACTGATACTATGTATAAAAGAGATAGCACTTCCCTGGTAGCTCAGTGGTAAAGAATCCGCCTGCCAGTGCAGGAGACACAGGTTTGATCTCTGGGTTGGGAAGATCCCCTGGAGAATGAAATGACAACCCACTCCAGTATTCTTGCCTGGAAAAATTCCATGGTCAGAGGAGCCTGGTGGGCTACAGTCCATGGGGTCGCAAAGGAGTGGACATGACTTAGTGACTTAAGAACAACAATAACATAAAATAAATAACTAATGAGAACCTACCGTAGCTCAGGGAACTCTACTCAGTGCTCTGTGGTGACCTACATTGGAAAGAAATGCCAAAAAGAGGGGATATATGTAAACATGTAACTGATTCACTTTTATGTACAGCGAAAATTAACACAACACTGTAAAGCAACTATAATCCAATAAAAATTAATTTTTTAAAAAAGAAACACCAAGTACAGCAATCAGAGATGAGAAACAGAGGGTATATGATTCAAGAAGCTGGATAGAGTTTTCATTTGGAAGGCAGCTGACAGTGCAGCCCTCAGGGAGGTCAGGGTGGAAATCCCCCCACTGACCCTGGTAAGATGGAATTTTTCTAGGATATGGAGGCATGGTCGTGCTTAAATGGATGAAAAGCTGAGGAAGACAGCAATCCCCTAAGGAAAACAGAGGAATGAATCTGGGAGGGAAAATGTCAGGTGCTAAAAATTCAGAGCCTGCTAAGCCAAGCCTAAAGAAAGATAAGAACCTGCAAATATTTGACATGTGTTAATGCCAGCAAGGGAAAGAATTGATTCTGCTCCAAATAGGGGGCCCTGACTTGTAAGTGATGATAAGAAATAAAAGTCATTGATTATCAGCTACAAACACCAAACCACTTATTTGCTGAGTTATTGTCTCAGGGAAATGGAGAAGAACAAAGAGAGGATGTAGACTTATAATGGTTATAGATGAGATGTCCAAAGAAACAAAGTAGCTCATCCGCTGTTGAGAACGAGGTGTAAATTGACCGATTCGTGGAGGGACTATCTGTAAGTCTCGGAGATGCTCACTAACCCGGCAACAGGACACTTCTAGGAATTTATTCTAGGAAAGATACTAAATATGTGCATACATATTTGTATATAAAAGATATTGATAGCAATTTCTTAAAAATTAGAAAAGACTTAAATGTCCAGAAATAGAAGCTAGGATAAAATCAATGGTACATCCATATTAAAAGCATATCAAGACATGACTCAAAATAAAGACTTAAATTGAAGTTTCCACTTTCCACCCCTGGTTCACCTGTTCAAGCCAGTCTGGCTTCTGCCTGTTTGTACCCCATAATAGTTACTGATATTAACTCGCCAATGGCCACCAAGGTGCCAGTCCTTTTGGAGTGCATCTTACTCGACCTTCAAGCAGTTGACCACTGTCTCCATCCTCAATCTTGCTGTCGCCCCAAGGGTTCCACGTTTCCCTCTTGTCTCTCTAGCTGTTTCTTCACGGTCTGCTTTGCTGGCTCTGAATCTGCAGCCCAACCTCACGATGGTGGTGGTGGTGGTGGCATTGTTCAGGGTTCCCTTCTTTATCGCCAGCCTCATCTAGGCAGATCACATTTACCGCCCTGGCTTTGGGGGAGGGGAGTGAGCTCCTGTGGACAACTATGGGCTTCCCTCATAGCTCAGTTGGTAAAGAATCTGCCTGCAATGCAATTGCAGGTTCAATTCCCTGGTTCAATTTCTGGGTCGGGAAGATCCGCTGGAGATAGGGATAGGCTGCCCACTCCAGTACTCTTGGGCTTCCCTTGTGGCTCAGCTAGTAAAGAATCCGCCTGCAATGCGGGAGACTTGGGTTTGATCCCTGGGTTGGGAAGATCCCCTGGAGAAGGGAAAGGCTACCCTCTCCAGTATTCTGGCCTGGAGAAATCCAAGGACTGTATAGTCCATGGGGTCACAAAGAGTCGGATGCGACTTTCACTTTCACTTATGCATTGTCTAGGGCACAAGCNGATCCCTGGGTTGGGAAGATCCCCTGGAGAAGGGAAAGGCTACCCTCTCCAGTATTCTGGCCTGGAGAAATCCAAGGACTGTATAGTCCATGGGGTCACAAAGAGTCGGATGCGACTTTCACTTTCACTTATGCATTGTCTAGGGCACAAGCTGTCCTGTTATCTGATTCTGATTCTATGAGAGCTACTTTCAAGCCCTGCAAGTTTTACATAACAGACAGCAACACAGAATAACTTTTGTGTACAGACATGGAAATGGTTCTGTCCCAAGAAGGGACAATCTTCTCCCTTCCCAAAGAGAAAAAGAAAGCCAGTTTTGCCTCTATTCGCATATTCCCCTCAATATTTCTCATCTATAAATGTGTCTGATTTTTGGATTTTCCTCTATACTGGCTGTGACACTTCACTGGTTTCCTCATAAATGAGTAAAATCATGTTGCTCTTTACTTCTGGAAAGAGGCATGATTTTACATTTTCTGGAAAGTTATTTTTCAGTAGGTTTAAGAGCTATACAGCAACAAAGAGCCAAAGAACCCAAATTATATCTTCCTGACCACTCTCCACCTTACTGATTTGTATACACATAGAGTTGGTTGTCTCTATTTGCAACAGTTATGTTTTATAAAGTGGCTCTGAATTAGCAAATACTGAGCCATTGCTCCTAGGCTCCTGAGAGCCTGGGATACAACAATTTTGACAAATGGTCAATACATAACCTTGTTTTACATGTGGTTTTGTTTAAAGATACCTTGTTTAATGTATGTTGTTAATTCATTAACGTTGAACTCACAGCCAATAGCTATAAATCACGCTTGAGCATTGCCTACCTAACATGCATCTTTTCTATAAGGCATGTCACAGCCTTCTTGTACTCAGGGACAGCACATTGGCACTCTGCTTCGGAGTCATTTTAAACAGAAAAATCAGCAGCAAAAAGCACAAAAATGGGGAAAATATGGCACTAAATAGACTGAAAAAGATATTGTTTATAGAAAGAGGGCTACGACAAGAAGGCAGAGCATCTCTTTGTTTAACCTGGGAATGTGTGCATTTGGCAACTTGAATTTCTCACCTTTCTGCGCATGTCTGCAGTTGACTGTGAAAACATCTTGAGTATTGATTTCAGTGTTACAATTACATTTTAGCAAGGAGATGAATTTGCCATCACAGAGTCTGCAAATATTGACAGACTTTATGTCTGCATCTACATTCAATGTACTGCACACCTTCCCTTAGTTTCAGGATCCACGAAAACCAAGAGTATGTCTATTTTATTCATCACGTAACCTGCTTAATACCTATTTGCACTTATTGAAGTAAAAAATAGTAAGTGCACAAGAGAATGTTCATTCAGTTCAGTTCAGTTCAGTCGCTCAGTCGTGTCCGACTCTTTGCGACCCCATGAATCGCAGCACGCCAGGCCTCCCTGTCCATCACCAACCCCCGGAGTTTACTCAAAGTCATGTCCATCGAGTCGGTGATGCCATCCAGCCATCTCATCCTCGGTCATCCCTTTCTCCTCCTGCCCCGAATCCCTCCCAGCATCAGGGTCTTTTCCAATGAGTCAACTCTTCGCATGAGGTGGCCAAAATATTGGAGTTTCAGCTTTAGCATCATTCCTTCCAAAGAACACCCAGGACTGATCTCCTTTAGAATAGACTGGTTGGATCTCCTTGCAGTCCAGGGGACTCTCAAGAGTCTTCTCCAACACCACAGTTCAAAAGCATCAATTCTTTGGTGCTCAGCTTTCTTCACAGTCCAACTCTCACATTCATACATGACCACTGGAAAAACCATAGCCTTGACTAGACGGACCTTTGTTGGCAAAGTAATGTCTCTGCTTTTGACTATGCTATCTAGGTTGGTCATAACTTTCCTTCCAAGGAGTAAGCGTCTTTTAATTTCATGGCTGCAGTCACCATCTGCAGTGATTTTGGAGTCCAAAGGAATGTTCATTATACATGGCTAAATAAAGAAATCAGTTAGAGAACACGTACATGTTGGCTTAATTTTATGCAAAGAGATGTGTATATCTGCATTAAAAAACAAAAACAAGCCATTGGAAGAGTTACACCAAAATTTAGAGTAGTTATCTCCAAGTGGTGGGGTTATGGGTGATTTGTACATTATTTTAGTGTTTTTAGGTATCTCCGAAAATAAAAATAATGAAAATAATAAAAAATAATAAAAATTATTTCTTTTATCATTACTACAAAATGCCATGAAAATGTGAAGAGCTGCCCTAATTTCCCACCATGTGCAGAACTGTCTGAACAATCTCAGGGACCAGAGTCTCTCTAACTTGCAAGCAAACATCTCAGTCAGCATCCCATTCATATGAAAAGGTTCATGGCTTATCCCCAGAGGGCCAGCATTCTCCTAGGTAATATCTTTCATCCGGTATCTTTGAAAATACGTGGCCAGAATTAAGTTTAATGCTCTTGTCTTATTATACGGTATCCCACGGCCCAGTCATTCTGAATCCTAAATTCCCCATGACTTCCAAAACAGCGGAGTAGAAGGATGTCCACGCATCTTCTCCTCTAACAAAAACTGCAACTAGCATCTGAATAACCATCGACAGGTGGATGCTGGAACCCCCAAATAAAGATACCCCACGTCCAAAGACAAAGGAGAAGCCACAACGAGATGGTGCAATCACAGTAAAATTCCCATAACATAGACTATCATTGCATTCTTAGCCACATCTAATTAAGGATGCATGCTCACCCCTGCTTCAAACTTCTGGGTGTACCAGCCAGACACTGAAGTGAAATGCAAAAGACTCTGTCCTCAGGGAGTTTAGAGTCTAAGTCAGCTCAAAACAGTGGGATGGCTCTTAACTGCCTGCTAGAGGCCTTTAGCTGCCTAAGCTGCCATTGGCTTTTATTAAATGCATTGGGGTGGGTGCAGAGATACAGGCACATATAGTACCAATCATAAAAGGCAATTATGGATCACATTACTGACTTCTTTCTTCTTGGGGATATTCCTCTGGGCTCAATTTCATTGTGTTTAGTTCATATACCATCCTAAGTATAAATAGTCTGGGTTAACTTTAAATGGATTTTCTGCTTAACCTTCAAATTAAAAAAAAGAATCAATTAATCAGAACTCCTGCCTCCTCCCATTACCCCTCCACCTTTCCCCCAATCAGGTAAATTCAAGATTCAAAGCACACTGAAACCTTCAACAGTGGCCAGAGGGCAGGATTCATAAGTCTGGGGTCAGAAGATGTTATGTCACAGTTATCCCAAGATCTGAGATATACAGAAGGTCTTATAACTCCTGAGGGTTTCTGTGTCCCCCAGAGTAAAACGGTGGTGATTATCCAGGTTAGTCTCAGAGTCACCGTGAGGATCAACAGAGATAATGTTTATAAAAGGCTCTCGGAAGATAGCATCATAAAGGATTTACAAACAGGTGGTACTGGTCAGCTGCACAGGACTGGTGTTTTCCTCCCAAAGTGAGTTTCCTGAATTGTGGTCTGGATGTCTGCCCTGCCATCATGCTAAATCAAGAGATTCACAATTAGGGCCCTCCTTCCTCTGAAAGGGTTTCTTTGACACACTTTCTTTGGGTCAGGCTCCCAGCTTCCTTCCCATCTCCATAAAGAATTCCCTCCTCCCCTCCCCAGTCCTCATGGCTTGCTGCTGCTCACTCGTGTCTGACTTTTTTGCAACTCCATGATCTATAGCCCGTCAGGCTCCTCCGTGCATGGGATTTTCCCAGCAAGAATACTGGAGTGTGTTGCCGTGCCCTCCTCCAGAGGATCTTCCGGACCTAGGGATTGAACCCATTTCTCCTACATGGCAGGCAGATTCTTGAAATTTGAAATCCTCAAGCAATTCCAAACCTAACTGTATCCCAAAGAGCAACACAAAGCCCATATTAATTAATGAGTTCAATGTAAACCATGAAACTGTTAGAAACACCAACTTGGTAATAGTTTTTAATCATTAATCAATGCCTTGTTGGGTCATGTAAACTTTTGTTCATGTATTTTTCTGATTTTCTAAAATTTCTGCTGGGCAGCAGGTACATCTCCAAAACATCCATGCATTCAACACTGACTTCCTGAGTGCCTACTTTGTGACAGGCACAATTCCAGGCACTCGTGACCAGTGAACTGATGAAGGCAATGTCCTGAGGGAGCACACAGTCTAACAGACGAGCGTGCAGCAAACACACAATCAGATCATCACAAACTGGGTCAAGTTCTGTGAATAGTGTCGGGTATGGTTTGAAAGGGGAGGGGGAAGGAGACTAGTTTAGGGGTGTCAAGCAAGGTCTCTCTGTGAAGTGACCTTTAAAGGGACATGTAAAGGAGGAGGATGAAGAATGTGAGAGGGGAGAGAGTTCCAGGAAGAGCAAACAGCTTGGGCAAAGACCCCGAGGCAGGAAAGAGGGTGGCTGTGATGTTTCTGAAGAGAAAAAAAGACTTGAGGAATATAAAAAAGACTAGCATGGCAGCTGGCACATGCGAGCCAGGCAGAGAGAGTACCGAGTGGAGGTTGTGGATAGACATGAATTAAAGCAGACTTAAAATATCACTTTATGCTTATGAAACGGGCAGATTTTTAAAAAACGATAGTATATAATTTTGTCAAGGTTACACTAAAAGTGCTCATACCATTAAAAAATAGCATAATTATTTCATTGAAAGCAATCTGTGAAATGTAGCAAAAGCCATAAGGATGTCGCTACCTTTTTAATACCTCACTCCTTGGAATTCAGCGAGAGGATCATTCAAACAGAAGGTTCCAAAGCAGAGAGTTGGTGACATTTTGGAAACACCCAAATATCCAGCAATACAGGAACGATTAAGCAAATTTTGGCAGTTAGACTCTATGAGACATGATGGAGCCATTAAAACAGTGTTGAAAACTCCTTAAGAATGTATAAAATATTGACATCTTGGTGATGAGTGACAGGTGGAGACTATAAACAGGACCTGGAGCATAATTATATAAGAATGGGTCAGTGCTTGAAAGAGAATATGTACTAGCAAAAAAAAAAAAAAAAATTAATTGGTGTAGGAGATATATTTTCTGTTTTCAAAACCTTGCTTTGCTGTTGGTGCTCCTTAATTTTTTTTCAAGTGTGAAGATAAAGAGGACAAAGAAGAAAGAATGACAGACTACCAAAGCTGTCTAGCATCCTAAGTGCAGAACCGGGCTTCCAACTCAGATGGAGCAGTAGGCAGAGTCCTCATCTGATTTTCCTTTTCTCCATATCATAGTAGTGGCCGCAACTGCACCTGCTTTTAGGCCTGGGTCCAACTGGAAAAGGATTCGCTGGAAGAGTTATCTGCTTCTAATGATTTCAGACATCCCCTGCTAGGGAAATCTATATGGCAATGGTGGATGGACATCTACTGTTTGGTAGGTCCCCATAGACCTTACAACACCCCCTCTCTCAGCTCCTGCCACAGCTCCCTTTAAGAAGCTCAGAATGACTGAGGGTCAAGCCAGTGGTGGGGGTGACTTAGAAACCACCACTGATTGACACCTTCTTTCTGGCAAGTACAGCCAGCTCCTCTGCGTCAAGACAAGTTTCTGCTCACTGATGCCCAGACTCTCCCATTCTTAGTGCAGTGAGACTTCTACATTCCAGAATGCCAGTGATGGGCAAGACACCCCGGGATTCCTCTGGCTCTGATATAATTTTGGCTGAGGGTGCACAACAAGCTCTTGAAATTGTCAGCCCTCCCAGATCCCTCCTGGAATCCAGCAAGTGTCTACCCTTTGCCCCTTGGACTCATTGTAGTGAAGATCTTGGGATTTACTGGTGAGGAGGGTCTGGGCAGAGAGAGAGAAAGAGAGCTTCTAGGATCTCTTAAACTGCCCAAAGTTCCAATTTACTAAGCATCTACTAAGTTCTAGGCATTGTGCCTGGGATTTAGTTATTTAGCCAGGTGGGTTAAGAGCAAGGATGAGTCAAACCTGACAGACTCTAACCTCGGCCACTTCCTAATAAGCTTCATGACTTGGAACAAAGCACTTAACCTCTCTAAGCTTTGGTAGTGATCATGCTTATGGTTATAGGTACCTTCCTTGTGGGGCTGCAAGCAGATTCAGCACAATAACAGCCATCATTAATACTGATAACCTTTACTTCTATCCAATGAGATAAGCAGCAGCATCCCCATTTAACAGATGGGTAAACTGGCTCAGAGAAGTTAAGCAAACTGCCCAAAGCTGTCTAACATTATAAGTGCAGAACCTGGATTCCAATTCAGATGGAATCTGACTTTCCCCTTCTCCATCTGAGCCCAACATAAAGCTTGGTTTGCATCCCAGGGCTCAGCAAATGCGCAACTGTTCCTGCACCTTCCAAGAATGTCAATGATTTACTAACTATGATAAAAATAACCTCTCACATTTATACAAGAGTGCTTTAAAATGTATAACAATCTTTCACATTCAAATTTGACTTTAAGGGGGAAACCTACTTTTATGCTGTTTAATTTTATGTAACATAGCAAAACAAAGAAAACATTTACAGTGACCCACAATATCTCATACACAGACACATATATTCCTATATATGTAAAATATATACCATATATATTGTATGTGTTGTCTGTGTGTGCATAGGAGTGCACCTAGGCAATAGACTTTTTAAGGGAGGGTTGTTTTCATTGAAAGAAAGGCTTTGATCTCAGTTACGATCTCTTAGCCAGTGTCCCTATACTCGCCTTTAATGTTCACTTCAACTCAAAAGATGTACAAAGAAAGGACTGGACCTGAAGTTGGAAATTGCTGTGGGAATGAAAAGAAGACTTTGAAACACCTGTAGGAGAGAGACAAGAAGAAAACAGGGGGAAATCCCTGCTGACTGAAAGGACTTTTGAGGTTGCAAAAGGACTTTGAGTTGTTTGCTAGATAGCACAGCAGTGCAATCCCTTGTCTGTGCCCCCCACCCTACCCCCAAGCATCAAGAGAGATGCTGCTGCTGCACAAAACAGCTTTGTTTTCATGCAGCTTCAGGACAGTGATAGAGAGGGGCTGGTTTCACAGCCAGAAGAAACAGTGATGTTCTGGAACTCAGGGCAGACAGTGGAAACAGGGGCCATGTGTGCTGGCCTGGGAATCCCCAGGTGTCTTGGGGGCAGGATCAAACCATGCACAGGACACAAATGGGGGGTCCTGCTCAGTACTTTATAGCTCTGACAAATGTGGTTTCATAAGCTGTTATTTTTTTAACTAATAGCATGAACACTGACCCATGCAATTAGATAGTCTATGAAACCATGGTTTGTAATACCTGTGTAGAATTTAACTGTGCACATGCACAAAAATTTACTTAAATATGTAGGCTCCTATCGGGGCAGTTAAGTGATTTCCAAGTTTTTGCCCTTATAAATAATGCAATGATGACCTCTATGTATACAACACTTTTTGAGCAGCTCTGATTAGTTCATTAGGAAAAAAAGTAGCAAACTGTCCTCAAATAATGTTGTGCCACTTAATCCATTGGCAGAAATTCCTGCTTCAGTCCTCCTGCCATTGCTGGTTATTATCACTCAGAAGTACATATATTTTGGTAATCTTATAGGTTAAAATGCAATTATTTGATTATCTGTGACACTGGACATTTTAAATTTGTTTTTCACCATTCATATTTTGTCTGGTAATTACCTATTTATACCTTTTAGCCCTTTTAAAAAAATCAGCATGATGACATTTTTATTGACTTGCTAGAGCTCTTATGTGTAAGAATATATCCCTATTTTCTCTGCTTTGTCACATATTTTTCCATATCCAGTTCACCTATTTGCTTTCTGAATTTTGTTAGCATAGCATGAAGATCTTTCTTCTTCCTTTTTTACATAGTAAATTTGCAAACTGTCACTCAATAGTGTAGGCATTTCCTTTTAATGAACTGTAAACCCTCCTCACACAGAACAATATTGTCTTTAGTTCCTTCTGGTTCTTGCCCTTTTCTGCTTTTAACTTCTTAATCGATCCAGAATTTATTTAGCATATCATGATATCTTTGCAATGCCTTCTATTTCAATTCCAAATTATTAACCAATTACAAATAAGCTATGTGTTAACCAATTCTCCATTCATATAAACTGTGAAAGCCTGTGTCACTCTATGCTAGAATATTTTTGGGGCTTTAATTATTATAGCTATAATAAACACATATTTCACACTGAAGTCCTCCTCCCAAACTACCACTTATTCAAAGTATTCTTCAGTACTTTTTGTTATATCTTCTTTCAGCTCAATTTTGAAACCACTTTGTCAAGTTCCAGAAAGAATGTCATTAGGACTTTGATTGCAATTGTATTAAACCCATAAATTAATTTGGGAAACATTGATATTTTCACAGTATTAAATCTGCTAATCCAGCAACATGATATATCTCTCTCCATTTATTCAGGTCTTGTTTTATCATCCTCAGTAAAGTTTGTAAGTGCGTGTGGTTTCATATAGTTTCTGAATATCTCTTGGTTTACTCCTAAGTATTTATATTTTAATTGCACTTGAGAATAGGATACTTTTTTTTAATAATGGTGATCACTGGCATATAGCTATTGATTTTTGTTTATTTGCTTTGTGTCTGACCATAATACTGGAATCTCTTAGTAGTTCTAATAGCTTTTTTTGTTTGTTTCATTTATTCTCTTAGGCTTTGAGGCTATAAGAACATTTTCTACTAGAAATAAGAAAGTGCCTTTCCATCCCTAGCTTACTAAGAATTCTGATTGGTAATGAAGGCTGAATTTTTTCAAATTACTTTTCAGTCTCTCTGGAGAAGATCTGATGGTTTTCATCTTTTGACCCACTGATACGAAGCATTAGACCAATAGCTTTTCTAATATTCAACTTTTTTCATCAGTGCATTTTTGGTCACGGTGCCTTATGCTTTGATAATTTAGCCGCTGGGTTTCAGGGGTAATATGAGAAGGATCGGAGACGGCAATGGCAACCCACTCCAGTACTCTTGTCTGGCAAATCCCATGGACGGAGGAGCCTGGTAGGCTGCAGTCCATGGGGTCGCTAGGAGTCAGACACGACTGAGTGACTTCACTTTCACTTTTCACTTTCATGCATTGGAGAAGGAAATGGCAACTCATTTTAGTGTTCTTGCCTGGAGAATCCCAGGGACCAGGGAGCCTGGTGGGCTGCCATCTATGGGGCCGCACAGAGTCAGACACAACTGAAGCGACTTAGCAGCAGCAGCAGCAGCAGCAGCAGCAGCAGCATGAGAAGGATCTGGAGCTTTGCAACTATGTAATTAGAAGTTCAATTCCCAGCTGAGCCACTTGGGCAGGTATATGGCCTTGGGTGAATCACTTACCTTCCAGTCAGTGGAGGAAGTTATACACACCCTACTAGGTCGCTGCAAGAATTACAGGTAAAATAGTATTCATAACAGGAGAAGGCAATGGCAACCCACTCCAGTACCCTTGCCTGGGAAATCCCATGGACGGAGGAGCCCGGTAGGCTGCAGTCCATGGGGTCGCACAGAGTTGGACACGACTGAAGCGACTTAGCAGTAGCAGCAGTACTCATAACAAGCTTAGTACAACGGGCCTCAAGTATGGTAGATACTCAAGCTGGGTAGCTGTTGTTTTCATCACTATACTCATCCATTTTCTTTGTGTTGTTATTTCAACATTTCCATAGATAGAGGAATGACTGACATCCAATTTTAATATATTTGGGGGCTATGTCTTTAACCAGCTAGTTTAATAAACAAACAAAATACAATGTTAGCTTGTATCATTAATACCTCTCTATGGCTCACTTTTTCTTCAAACTCAGCCTTCAGGGTTAAAGAGGGATGTGGGAGTGTTCACCAGGGTAGGTTTGTTGACTTCACCTCCCAGGTGGCCCTAGTTCTCTAGGGCAGGGTCCTCAACTCCCAGGCCATGGACCAGTACCAGTACTATTAGGAACCAGGCTGCACAGCAGGAGGTGAGTAGTGGGCATGCATCTGAAGGTTCATCTGTATTTACCGCTGCTCCCCATCACTCACATTACTTCCTGAGTGCTGCCTCCTGTCAGATCACGACATGAGAATCTCATAAGAGTGTGAACCCTACTGTGAACTGTGCACGTGATCTAGGTGCAAAGAAAGAAGCTCAGGGGCCCCACGGATTCTGCATTACAGTGAGTTGTATAGTCATTTCATTGCCTATCACAACCAAATAATAAAAGAAATAAAGTGCACAATAAATGGAATTCATTTGAGTTATCCCAAAACCATCCTCTCTGCTCCAGTCCATGGAAAAACTATCTTCTGTGAAGCCCGTCCCTGGTGCTATAAAAAGGTAGGGACCACTGCTCTAGGGAGCAGAGGTTGGCAGAAAAATCTACACATAACAGAATGTGTCATAGGGCTTTTTGGAACTTTACATAAGGCTACAAAATCAAGAAGAGTAAGCGCTGCCATATTCTAGAAAGAACAGTTAAGGGGCTTCCAGATGTCCCCTCCAGGGACTGCTAAGAGTCGTCCAACTGGACCCTTGCTCTTCACTCCGCCACCATGCTCAGGGCATCCAGTGAGGAGACTCAGGGCATCCAGGTTGGGAGGAGAACCTCTGAGGCTGTGCATTGCAGGTGGAAAGGAAGAAAACTCTCTTTTCTCCTCCTCTACCAGCCAAATGGTAGGCGGGTCCGAGGTAACCACTCACAGAAACTGGGTGTGGTGGCAGGAGAGAAGAAGGTCTGCAGGAGGAGGGCACGAACGAGTCCATCTGATGGCGCCCCAGCAGGTGCTGGCTCCTCTGCCACACTCCTTGGCTCACCCAGCAGCTCCTGAACCAGGTGTGGTGATAGCAGGCCTTCCCCTTTCATCATCCCCGTGGAGAGAACTCCGTCCGAAGTCCCGCACTCCAGGGAAGGAAGGAAGTGGCAAAGCCGCAGAGGCAGCGAAAGGAGGGAGGGGCCGTGAAGGAAGAGCCAGCATCCCTTCTCCAAATCGCTGTGAAGAAGAGGTGGTCAGCATTCCACCTCTGTGGCTGCCATCAGTCTGGGATGACCTGCACTGCCCGGGCAACAGTGGCCCTGTGAGCACAAGGTGGCCTGCGTGGGAGACCCTCCCCCGGCTTCTCACGGTGTTAAAGAGCTTCTTGGTCTTTAGGCTTTGCTTTGATCCTGGGTACAATGGTGATCGGACTTCTATTGGCTAATTGTGCTGTGTTTCCCTAAAATTTATGGATCTTCCTACCAGGATCTTGGCAGTGCAGAGATGGAGTCAGAGGTTTTTGCGCTCATACCACCACCCTGCCCAGAAGGAAGTCCCCGTGTATTTCTAATTCAGAGCCCTAAAAGTTATGCCAGGTGATGCTATCCCCATCTTATAGAGAGTGAAACTGAAGCTTATAGAAATGAAAAAAACAAGAGCCTCACAAAACTCTGTTTTATTTTCTAGATCCTGAATTCCTCTTTCCCTCGGTTTTCCTACATTCTGCCCTAGACTAAAAACACATCCACCCAAAGATGCTCATTGCAGAGGGTCAGGTCTTGCCTCCATTCCCTGTTTGCAAGGCCTCATTTGTACTAGCCTTGGCCTCCCAAAAGAGAGAAGGGTCTAGAAGATATGCTTCTCTCCCTTAAGACTAGAGACAGAACTATAAAGTGACAATTCCTATTCCCATCAACAGGTACCACTGCAGCCTCTTCAGGGTCCTGAAGCCACTCATGAAAGACCCCAGAAGACCTGCACAGCCACTCACCAGAGCTTCTGCAGGAAGCCACTGCTGATAAAGTACAGAGAATAGCAACCAGAGAAATCTCTTCCAGCAGAGTCCATCATGCTACAGTGAGGAAATCTTCTCAGGCCTGAGATTATCTCTAAATATTTAAATATTCCTTAAAAGGGGCTTCTCTACCCTGGGTCCTCTGCTAGGCAGATGAACTGTCTCACTGAAGCTCCACAACAAAATAGTCCAAGTATCATCTCTTGCAAATAGACGAAAAGAAACTAAGGCACCGACAGAAATAATTCACCCGTGCTCATCCAGCTAGCAAGTGCCAGCCTGGAATCAAAATCAGAACCTTTTTAGCTCTAAAGCCCCTATTCTTTTCGCTAAATTCTAATGACTACTCTCACATCATTGAGTCCAGCAATTGGAATTTCTCCTTTTTATCTCCTTGGAGAAAAGAGAGAGGGAGACACATATCATTTCAAGTAGAAACCCATAAATATGTAAATAAAATATAATGTGCAATCAACCCTCTGGTGGAGGTAACAGGCAGAGAGCCCTCCACATCAGCAGCTCGCTCATACAGTCACGTGTCTGGCTGGATCAAGTTGCTTTTCACTTAGCCTGAACTCTCTGAGACCACGGTGAAGTGGATTCCCAGGCAAGGGCCCTTTGATTTCCAAGAGTAAGCAATCTCGGGGATGTGTGATCACTTGGCTTGCTGGATGGTTAATGTGTGATTCCATAACTCTGATGTGAAGAGAGCTGCCCAGGGTCTCGTTCAAGAAGGCTTTGGGGGGAAAGAGATTTCTGGAGCATAAAAGAGACAACTTTAGGTTGCTGAAGACCTGTTTTTGAGATACGGGGGAAAATGTCACCTGAGAATAAGATCAGGATCTGTGAGCGAGTGTTGTGTGGAGGCAGATTTGGGTAAAAATGAGGGGGAGTCTCTTCCATGTGATGCTGGGTGATGATTTTAAGACATCAACAAGCAAGTGCTCAGGCCATTAACAGTGGTACCTGCAGAAAAGATGCAGGGCCTGTTTGGACCAGTTTGATGTGTGCACCTCTCATTTTCTCACCTACCTTCCCACTTATTGGCCTTGGGCCCCATTCTCAATGCCAATGCCCTTGATTCTCCTTGAGCACTCAAGACAATTGGTGAGAACAGCCTGCCTACTGTCTCTACTCTTTCAACCTAATGGATACTCTCTGCTCCTACATAGGACCCCACCCAGAGTTTAACAGTAACCAGGCTAACACTGGGTACTGAATAATAGTAACTACCCCAGATTCCTAGCAGTGGCCTGGTCTTCCGTGGAAGAACATGAGCATCTCATCAGAGATGGCACTCAAGGTGAGGCTGATATGGACAAGGGAGAGCCCTTCTGGGGCCCAACTCCTATTACTGGTTATCTGCTGTTGTGGATGTGCCAGAGGAAACCACCTACTACTCTAGACCAGAAAACCTCTGAGAGTCCAGGCTACAACATGATCATTATGTTCCCAAATGATATTTCCCGTGGGATGATGAAACACAACATCATGGGGGATGACCCACCCTTCCAAATGCCAGTCAACCCAGAGAAGTGGACAAGTTAAGGCTTCCTGTTTTGATATTAAGATTCATAATCATAACACTCATAATAATAATAGCCACAAATAACGACTTGTTTCATTACAGGCATCTGACGAGTCTTTTGAGCTTTTCAGAGCACTTTGATGTACATTATCGTCTTTGCTCCCTAGGCCTGTATCTCAGAAAAGATGGTGAATGAGTAATCTGAGCAAAAGGAACAAAATGACGACTTGAAAAAATAACTGAATGAGGCATCTCAAGAGAATAGCATGAAGAAAGAGAAGTAAATTGCTTTCATTGGTACAAAGAAGTCCTTTTGGCTTTGAAATCCAGGTGCAATGAGGTAATTCTCATGGAAGAAGAAGAGGGAATCTGCTGGTGTCTCTGAGCTCCAGACTGACATCTGTCACCACCTGCATACAGCTTCACCTCAAACACAACATAGCCAAACCTAGGCTGGCTTTCTTGACCCTAAATCTTTTGTGCTTTCCACCTCAGAAAACAGCTCCATCACTCATTTCCCAGGCATTTGAGTCTTGCAGTGTCATCTGTGGCTCTCTTCTCTTATCCTCCCATCCCCGTATTCCTGTATGATAAATCTATGCAGGCTCCAGTTTAATGGCTAACTCTCACCTTAAGGATTGGAACCTGCTCCCAGTGCTTCCAAGAACCTACCTAGTGACCTGGCAAGCCTGGCAGAACCAGAACACCACTACCTGCCCTTGCTGAATTGGGCCCCTGGCATCTTCTCGACACCTGAGCTTGTGGGTTGCAGTTGCAAGCCGCTGTCACCAGTACCTAGCACTGAGTTTGGCACATGGAAGGGACTAAGTAGACGTGTGATGAGCAAGACTATAGCGGCTGTGCATGGTGGTCATTCATGCTCAGCTGGTCTCCATAGTTACCAGTCTCTTTATTACTCAGTCTCACCCACATGTGCAGAGGAACCTCCATCAAACCATGTGACGGGCAGTTCCTTAGGTCAAGAGATTTAGCTATAAGAACATAAGTGATCTGTAAGTTTTGTCTGACGATTCTGTGCTTCAGTATTTTTCCATCTACCTCTGAGAACTGCCTCAAGGATCAAACAATACGATGGCTGTACTACCAAAGTGCTATCTGAGTGTCACTATGTCAGTGGTTCTTAAATGTGGGTTTCCAACAGCATCACTCAAAGAGCTCCTTAGAGCACAGATTCCTGGGCTCCACCCCCAGAATTTCTGATTCACTAGGTCAGGGGACATGGCCTGAGAATTCACATTCCAAACAAATCCCCTGGCAATGCCAATGATGTGGGTCCAGGGACAAAACTTTGAAAACCGCTACTCTAGATCAATGTAACAGTATTGCTCTTTCCACATCAAACTTGTTTTTCTTCACAAAGTTTGCTGTTTCAATACCAGACTTTATGTTTTACCCTTTTTGCTATTTTGTTGGAATCTTAACCCAGTCTGTAAATTCCTCTGGGTAGAAATTATACCTTCCACACTCCACACACTCTCATTTTTTGTTTTGTAAAATAATGACTACATTTCCAGTGTGATTAATAATAGAAGAGAGAAAGGGAGGAAAAAAGCTCAGACTACCAACCCCAATAAGCAGTCTCTACAAATGGCTATCAGCCCTAGAATTCTCTTAAAAATTAATCATGAGGCAAAGAACAATCTACTATCAGCAACAATTGTGGAAAAGAAGATTACCTTTTTGATGACACATTTTGTAAGATGTGGGTTATTCAAGATTTTAGGCATAACTTACTTAAACACCAACATTTTTGAAATATAAAACCACAAACAGTGTTTTCAACTCATAATTTTTATAGTGATAGTCAGACAATTGTGTTTTCAACATGTAAAATCCATTACACAGCCGTGGCAACAGTTTGCAATAGATTGTAAATTTTTATTGAGATGATCATCTTGCAATTGAATTTCAAAATGTATTATATGATCATCAGCAAATAAGTCCACGGGGGCTGCTAAAGTACTCTGAATATCATTTATAAAGATCAAAACCCCTGGAAACCCTGTGGAAAGAGAAAAGTCTCATTGGCAGGATCAAATCAATTATTTTTATGGATGAATACTGAATTGCAAAGCTGAGATAAGGCATTACCTGGTTTAATAACATATCCTTATGTCTTTTTTAAGTAGTAAGTTTTATAATCAGGTTTCAATGAGGAATTCTACCAACGACTGGTTTTTGAAACCAATCGAGAAAATGGCGTCTCCACTCATCACGGTGGTTCAATAACACTCAAAGGAATATTCCCAAGCAATAGAAATACTTACCAACTTTGGGTTACGTGCTACCAAGAGGCACTGGTGCTGCTGCTCCATTGCTTCAGCCACACTGGACTCTTTGCAGCCCTATGAACTGTAGCCTGCCAGGCTCCTCTGTCCATGGGACTTTCCGGGCAAGAATACTGGAGCGGGTTGCCATATCCTTCTCCAGGGAACCAAGAGGCACTAAAGTGGTTACAGTCAATTCTACTGTAACACTTGTTTCCAAAATGCAAATGCTCTCCAACATGATGGACACATTAGGGAACCACGTGAGTATAACATGAATTTCACATTGGCTGTGTGTGATGCTGCACACAGAAACGCTGCTGCTGCTGCTAAGTCGCTTCAGTCGTGTCCGACTCTGTGCGACCCATAGACGGCAGCCTGCCAGGCTCCTCCGTCCATGCGATTTTCCAGGCAAGGGTACTGGAGTGGGGTACCACTGCCTTCTCCGACAGAAACACTAGTAGAGCAGAAAACTGCTCTCAGCTGGACTGAACCACGTAGGAACACCCCAGACACACCTGCCTCTAATATCTCCCTGCTCCCTCTGTTCACTGAGTGTGTTATAAGCCATGTTGATCCACACGTGGATCAACTCACCACCACTTTCAGACAGTCCTCCTCCACCAGCTCCCAGTAGCTCATGGACTGCAGTCTTCTGATGCTCACTTCCACAGGCAAACTTCAGGACATTTCAATGTAACGCCCTGTTTGTATTACATTTGTAAGACTGTACACGTGTATACACATCAACACGTGCAAGTACAGCTGTGTCGCCATTTTTACTAGGCTGCTCTCTTATGAGTCTGTCACGAACGAAAGGTGTGACCCTGCCCCACTTTTCTCCATGAACCTGGAAGCTCTGAACAGTGCAGTGATTTTAGGCACAAATTATGTTGCACTATAGCCTGTTTTATCTTTCTTTTGTTCCATGGAAATGACCATACTGATGGGTCCTTCACTCCCCACCCAGAAGGCAGAAGGGATTCTTTCCCCCTCAGAAATCAACGGCTCATGTTGCCACATCATTGGTCCTCCACTGGAGCACCTCCAGCTCTATATACCAAACCAATGGCACACAGCTCCCTCTATGTATGTACCAATGTGTGACCAATGATCAGGGGATTTGAGTCAGAAAACCTTGGTGCAAACCCTGAGTGTGCTGCTGGCTAATTCTATGACTTTGGATAAAACGTTTAGAAATGTTGTCTCAATTCTTTCATTTATATATGAGATAAAAGTACTTATATCGAATGGTTTAAGAAAAATAAATAATGTGATTTGCAAAAACAAAAAAAAAAACCCACGTTAACACTAAGTCCTTTTAATTTCTTTTTTTTTTTTTTTTAGTCCTTTTAATTTCTTGAGTTGCATTCGAAGTCAGAACATCTAAGGGTACAAATCAGGGGTATAACCCTAGCTAGCTCCCCTTATTAATAACATCACAGAAGCCTAGATTCTTGGGGATATAGTTGGGTATAAAGAACCCTCTCAGACACCGTTCTAGTCTGCAAACTCTTTAGCATCACCAGGAACTTCAGACAAACTGTCAGAGCCTGGCTGAAGGAAACATTGAGCCAGGAGCCTGTAGGGATTTAGAATTCAGAGGACCTCTGGACAGACCATCCCAACCCAGACTCCTAGTAGAGTCTAGCCCCCAAGGGACACAGAGGCAGGAGGCTCTGAGGGATGAAGGCATTTTCAGAATCCACTGAGAGATGCTTTCAGAGCCAGAAGGCACCAAAAGCACCGCAGAGGCTGAACTAGAACTAGGAGCTCTCAAGGACATTGTTAAAACCAAGAGCTCATTCGGGTCACAAGCCCAGCCCAGGGACAAAACTACAATCAGAAAGACACAGGATGTACAAGATGAATCAGAAGCACTCAAAGACACAGATCAAGTGAAGCCTCAGGTCACAGAGTCAGAGCCAGGAGCCTCCAGAGGTACAACCGGAGCTGGATCCTTCAGGGACACAGCCAGGAGCCCTCAAAGAAACAAGATCAGGACCCCTCAAAGACTCAGAACCAAGGGTCCTCAGAGACGCTGTCAGCAGTGGGAAGCCTCACATACTCCTAAGGTCCCAGGAGTATTTGGGGAGAAAGAACCAGTGTCCCAGGAAATACTGTACAAGCCAGGAAACTCTCCAGGACTAGAGAGGCTAGACGAGAGCTAGAGTTAGGTGATTCTTAGACTCACAGGTGAAGCCAGGAGGGCCCCAGAGATGCCTCCAGAACCTCAAAAGCAAGACCAAATACTGTTTATTACCCCAACAGGATGCACACCTATACCAAAGAAGTTGAGGAATGACTGTCACAACTTCAGGAGGTGCATCACTCACAGCAACTGCACAACATCTCAAAACAGAGTCAGGAAGAAGGGTCCTACCTGCACACTTGGTTCTGGTGGTGAGGGGAGGCCCTGGTGGTCCCGTGCCCCCTTCCCCTGGTCGTGTGAGCAGCACTCGGATCTCATACTCCACATCGGGATCCAGATGCCACAGCTTATAGTTGGGAGAGTCAACGATGTGGGTCTCTGCCCAGGTGCCCGTGGTCGTGCGGTACTCCACCTCCTTCAGGATGATGGGGCCATCTCCAATGATGGAGTTGGCGTTTGGCTTGATCCACAGGTAGGTGGCTCCCACGGCCAGCAGTTCCGGAGGGGCGATGGGCGTGGGAGGCTCTGAAAGACAGGAATCAGCAAAGGATGTCAGACGCAAATGGTTTACAAAATGGACTTCAGACATGTGAGGACAAAGGGCAGAATTCCATAGAGCCATAGAAAATAGCCTAAAATCAATTAAGTTATTTAAGTAATTGTATGTAAATACCTAAATCAATATTTCTTCAGTAACTCTATTCAATCTTCCCTGGTGGCTCAGATGATAAAGAATCTGCCTGCAATGAAGGAGACCCAGGTTCGATCCCTGGGTTAGGAAGATTCCCTGGAGAAGGGAATGGCAACCCACTCCAGTATTTCTGCTTGGAGAATTCCATGGACAGAGGAGCCTGGTGGGCTACAGTCTATGGGCTCACAAAGAGTCAGACACAACTGAACAACTAACACTTTCATCAAAACTCCTTCATTTAAAGAAAGGAAAGAAAGAAGGCCATTGTGATTTTTCCTGAACACAGCAAAGCTGCCTGGGTTAATATTCTGTTTTCTATCCTCAAATGAGAACCAGCCTTTACTAAATCAGAGTTTGGTTCAAAACCCATGGGAGTCAGGGGTTTACAAACACTTCTTTTATGGGAACACAGAGATTGTTAGTGGATGATCTGTGGAATGGTGGTAGGAGCTGAATTAGCAAAAGGATGTTGGCATAATGGGAGTTCAGCTTCTTCTTCCACAACTCTAACAACTTCCTCCACAGAGAGAGGGTCATGATCACAGAGATGCCAGTGGGAAATCAAGGGTCAAGGGAAAAGTCATGCTGAGCTATTTTGGATCTCCTGTGTGTTGCTACCTCTCTTCTACTAAGTTCTATAACTTCAGCTAAACAGACTAGAATTTCAACAGGCACTAACGGTGGCCTCTCCCTGGCAATTTTTAGCTCACTGGCAAAGCTGCAGAAATTAACACTTGCTTTATACTTATTTACCAGAAAATTTCACTTGCATTATTAGTGTCATTCTTGGAATATTAGCACCTCCATTTTGATGGATTAAAAACCTGAGAACCCAAGTGATCATACCACCTAACCAAGAGAGTGGAGCAAGTAAGGCAAAAGGGAACCCACATCAGCTTGCCTTCCAACACCAGCTCTCCCTTTGGAAGGCTGTTTATCTCTCGATACCCCTTGTCTACAAACCAGTGTGGGTATATTTATTTTTATTTGTAGCAAAAATCAGCAGTGGAACAACAATAAAGAAGAGAGTAGAAAGAGAAAACAATCCCCCTTCCTTACCACCCAATATAATTGCCATTTTTATATCTTCATGTTCCATTCCAATTTCTATTCATATACTTAATTCACTTTTGTGTGTAGTTACAGTTACACATAGACTCAAAGAAGATTTTCTTTTCTTCCCTCATTTATTACAACCAAAGGACTTTGCTTATATACAATGTGGATTTTAACATCACTGTCTTTAGTAGTGATAGAACAGTGCATCAGATAATTACAATAATTATGCTCTGATTACAGGGCACATGAGTAGTTTCAAGTTTTGTGAAGGTAAATAACGCCACAACAAACATCTCTGTGCAAATGATTCCAGTCCTTCTTGTCTTATATTTTCTTAGGACCACTTTCAGGAAGTGGGTTATCTGTCCAAGGGTATGAATAAGTTAGTGATTCTTGGTGCAGAACTAGGGTGGGGATGGCATTTGGGATGGAGTACACCAAAGCTATGTTCAAGAACTTTTGGAGGGCCTCTGGGCTATTAAGGTAGGTATCAATTTCAGTTTGGAACTCAGGTGGGAGCTTTGGGAAGATAGGTCTCATTCAGTGTTTTCTTTCTAATTAATTATCTAGCAACGAAAATTCTCCAGAAAGAGAACAATCATCTATGAAGCAAAGATGGACAATATTTTCTCAGTGTGACTTGAAGCAGATCTTCAGGGACAAGTTCAAATTGCCACTATTATAACCTCTCATTTGGTCAGAGGAGGAAATTAAGCAGATTAGTCAAGCTAGATGCTTTTCTTTACAGAGCCATGGAGGTTATTACTCAATGCTTTGTTATCTAAAGGTGTTTGCAAATTGATTTTTGGATAATTTGTTCCAGGTAGAGAAGTTAAGTTGGTAGGCAGATAATTTCTGGGCTCATCCTTTGTGCATTTTAAATATATAGACCCTTTGATCACCATTATCTACTCTCCAGAGTTCCCATCAGTCTCTGATGAGGCCCCAAAGGTGATATTTTTGTAGCTCTGTGATGACTCTGCCCAATTCCTTAGTAAAATTATTCACAGACAGGCCCTGGACAGAATTAAGATCGGCAGACTTCAATACTTTAAGGCTTGAACAGCTGGTTACAATAAGTTCTCTTCCATGGACTTTCCGCCCTAGTTTCTACTCTCCCACTTTAGGCATCAGCAGTAAATTGCTGACCATCAGAAAGAAAATCAAGTATCAGTCTCCCCAAATGCTTAGTCTCTTCATGTATTTTTGATGGTAGGTGCAAGTATAGTAACATTCCCTCAAGGATATAAATGTGTCCATCTCAAATGTCACACTAGTTTACATGTCCATATGCAGGCTTGTCCTTCCCTGTGATCACTCAAGAATACATCAGAAACTACATCCCAGTGTTTTCTGTACCTGATCCCAAGAAGCCATCGGATTATTCTTTTGTTCTTTCTGTTTTTATTAATTTATTGATTTATAATTGGCACATGAAGGCACATGAACTCGTGGATCAAAGAGAAAATAAGGGAGGAATGATTCTTTTTTGGTAGGTACTTGCCTTTTTAAATAATGCACAGAAAGACTGCGCTTGTTTCAGTTTTCCTCTCTGAGATGAGCTATTCAGCCAGACACTGCAAGAATTCTATGAAGCCGTCTAATTCAACCACCAGAGTCATCAGAAAGGAAACCACGAACTAGGAAGAGCCCATGAAGTTAGAAGACGGTGTAGACAGCTTGAGAACTCAGAGCCCAGGTAGCATTTCTGCCTATGGTTTTCTCGTCCTATATTTGAGATGCTGAGGCAGATAACCGGAAAGATCATTAAAAGAAGTCTATACAAGTTATCTTTCACTTTGGGGGATATGCAGGATGCTATGGAAATTCTAGATTCTTCTCCTCAGGAAAATGTACATAAGCATACTACCTAGAGTTTTGTATATCATTTCAGGAATTCATGAACCTTTTTGAAGACCTTGCATGAATTCTTGAAGATTCTATGCTGAGAATAAAAGAAATCCACAGAGATTCTCCTGACAGCCCACATGCCCCTAAGAGCTGACACTTCTCAGGGACCCTGAAGCCACCCTTTGTTGCAGGAGCTAAAGCCTGGGAGCACTCCTATGTAAGCAAATGGAACTTGATGTGGCGGTCGGAGAACTAGTGCTTCCAGGCTCCCCAGTATTTGGTAAATACAATTATGCTAAGATTTCCACCAGACCCAGCACAGTAAATGTCTAGGATCCCATGACCATGACCCACCCAACACACTCATAGGTTCAACAGTTGGGCTAACATATTTAAAGGAAAAAAAACATGACTGCCCATTTAATGTTATATGTAGAAATCTTCCGCAGAGGCTGTCTTAGGTGTTTGGGCTGCTATAACAAAACACCACAGATCGGGTGGCTTCAACAACATTTATTTCCCACAGTTCTGGAGGCCAAGAAGTCCAAGATCAAGGTGCCAGCAGATTCAGTGTCCATGAGGCCTGTGTTATTGGTGTTTTCATGAGTCTTTTCACATATGAAATGACTCATACCTCTCTATACCTGGCCCCTCACCATCAACTGTGCAAAGCCAGGAGGAAGTGTTTGACATTTGATGGTACTCCTTGCTGACAAAGGTTGGAACAAAATCAAGAGGGAGGGAGCCTGCTTTTCAGGAAGATGAGATCTGGGTTGGGAGATGGTACCAACCTCCCTGCAGTCAGGAATCAGAGCACTTTGAGAACAAGAACCCCAGGAGCCATCATCCCTGAGGACCGGGCAGCAATTGCCCCTGACTGGTCAAGGCTTTCCTTCAACAGGTAGGTGGTGAAGTGACTCCTTAATGCAATTCTGCTTCATCCTCAGGCAGCAATCTCCAGACCAATTCTGTCTTTCTCTTTCCTGCTGTGAGCACTTGTAACAGTTTGACTCCCCAGAAATTCCTACAGAGAGTAGAAGTGCTTCAAATAGCTGGAGAGCAAGCTTTGCACTTGTGTATTGTCTGATCGAGACAGAAATCAAATATTTTGAGAAAAACTGAATGCTACTAAGACTGAAGTGAGCTCTTAGGCATGTTTAAGGTGAATTAAACTGGCTTCTGACACTATCACCCTCTGCCTCCCTCCTGATCACTTTTCTAATTGCACAACATTTACTGAAGCATGTGAGAAGCGTTCCATAGGAACATCCTACCCTGCCCCGCCCGCCAACATACCACATATACCCAGAGACTATTTTATCACTGCTATATCCACACTTGCACACATGCCGTTTTTCCCGACTGGAACGTCGTTTCTGTTGCTTTGAACCAAACCATGTCCATTTTTCTTTTCAATTCTGCTTCATAATGCCTCAGTTGTATAGACCACAAGGCTAGGCACACAGTAGATATTTAAAGAGCTTCATGCTGGTTAGCTTTTCTACCAATCAGCATGCAACACTCTTGTATCAGATAAGGCATGGAAGATCAAAGAGGAGAAAAAAATCTAGTTTGGGGCCAGGGCCTGAGTCTTTGTCTTCGGCTTCTAGTTAGCTGTGGGACCCTGGACACACCACCTAGTCTCAGTGGTTCTCAATATTTTCATCTTTAGCATGAAAGATGCTTCAAAGTATAAAAATATCTGAATTTTCTGCCAAGGACCATAGGGGTTCTATGTGGACATGTTTACCAGCTCTACCCTGCCTATGTTGACAGCAGTAGACTGCACCACTCTGGTTCACGAGGTTCACGGTTTCATTCATGTCTGGCCCATGAGGTCCCCGAGTAGAAGGCTGAGTAAGTAGATATAGCATCCAATCTAGCAGTAGATGTCGACTAGAATTAGTCTTTGTGTCTCACCTTAACTTATGGCCAATGTGCAATAAATATTTAATGACTTGTTTAAATGGACAGAGAAAATATCGGATAAGTTTTCCCAAAATAAGAGGTTGGGGTGGCAAGACAAAGAGAAGGAAAGAGAGTGTTATAGAGAACAGTGGATGGGCATCCAAGCTAAGAACTGAATACATTTGGGAGAAGACATCAAATGCCTGGAACAGAACAATAATCAAAGACAAAGCTAAAGAAGAAATTTTTGAACTAAATGAAGGTCTGAATTTTCAGACTATGAAGAGCACAGCGGGTTGCAGGAATAATCAATGATGAGACTCAAACTTAAGAACATATTGGCAATATTTTGAAATACCAGACTAAAGAAAAATTCCCACAAGCATCTAGACAAAAACAGATCTTCATCAATGCAAAACAAAAAGACTGAAAAATCAGTTCCCATACTTCATCATTTCAGTCTGAAACACAGGAATATAAGAGAAGGTGATAATAGCAATCGTAACTACAAAAGACAGCAGCGGCAGCTAACGAAAGATGCACAGTTTTGATGAACCTGTCACTGTTCTTAGTGCCTTAAAGTATTAACTCATTTAATCTTCACAGCAACTCTAGGAATAGATAATATTAAGATTCACATTTTTCTGAACAGAAGAAAGAGATGCAGATTAAGTAACGTGCCCAACATCCAACGGTTAGTAATTTAAAGAACCAGGATTGCAGCCAAGAAGCCGTACTGAGGGGGTCTGCATTCCACTCACAATAGTATAATACACACACAAGATTTTAAGAGGATATTTCATATCCCAAGATGCTTACAGATAACTAAGTTGTGGTACATTGGCGAACCCAATAGATAGACAAGTTTAGATTCTGAAAAATGCAAAAGATGTATTATCTATATAACTCGATGATAGATCCCAGTCCACACTGGGGTGAACTGAAATCATGACCTCTAAGATGGAGAAACTGGGACAGTAAAAGGATCAGTCTCATGGGATGATTACTAACGCAAGACTCTTCTTTCTCAGGTAAGAGTCTAGGAGGGAATCACTGCCTCACGTCAGGCCAAACCAAGACAAAACCGAAACTTTTAAAAAAGACAGAAATCCCAATGGCATTTAGATTGTGCTTACATGTAAGTAACTGCACTGTGAATGATTAACCCTTCCTCTGGCAATTATTCTGAAACTGGACATGAAAAATTTCCATGGAACAGTTTCTCCTTAGACAAGACTCTCCAAAGGTACAAAAGCCCAATTTTAACTAAATTAAAGGAAAACAAACGAACAGCAACAACAAAAATCCCACCTAGTTATGCCTATTAAAATATCTAGGTAGAAATACGCCAAATGTTGACTTTTCCTTAGGATTGTGGGGAAATGAGTATTGTTTTCTTTTTCATGTGTCTCTGCAAATGTCCGTTAATAAATCTGAATTGGGTGTTTATTCCAAAGATAAGCATATTAAATAAGTGTTCTTAAATGCTGAACTCTTCTAACCAGTGGGACCTCTGCTAGGATTCTATGCTCTCCACCACTAGGAGTATTTAACAGTCAATCTCCCCTCTCATCTGCCCCGACAACAGGTGACAAGATTCAAGAACCACATCCGTGTCCCTTTGCCAAGCCAGTTCTTCCCCATAGCTCCTAATAAGGAGAAATCATGGTTGCCTTTGGCATGGGTCAGACACCTGCACTCTAAGTTGAGACTGAACTTCCGAAAGGTCCCCTAATCACAGCAACTAATATTTTAGAATGCTCTTCGTGTTTTCTCATTCATTTTCCTCTGGTGCCCCACAAAGCACACATCTTACAAGTGAGGAGACCAAGGCTCAGCTACCTTAGGTAACCGTCCCCATCTCACACAGTGAATGAGCAGAACCATGTGCAAACCCAGGCCTTCCCAAAGCCTGCCCCTGTCCTCAATACTGCACCAACCATCTTTGTGCTCTAAGTGTTAATATAAACAGCGTGCTTCTATTTCAGACCCACAGCCTGTGAGTTCAGCAGAGTAAAAGTACGCAGTTAGGATTCACTGTGTGCTAGGCACTGTGCTAAGAACTTTATATGCATCATCTTATTTAATCCTGGGACATTCTTCAGGTGAAGGATATTAGCGATCCCATTTTATAAACTAGTTTTAAAAACCCTAAAGCTTAAGGAGGTTAATAGCTCACAATCACAAGTAAGAAAAGGAACCAGGTTTCAAACTTAGGAAGATCCCAGAGCGGGGCTTGTAATCACTATATTATACTGTCTACTGCTACTAGGATCCCCACAGTTGAGGAGGATAAAATGATTTATCTTTCAAGATCATAGAGAAGTGGTTTTGGTGAGAAGAAGCCAGATCTGGTACCTAGCCAGTCCTTCATTAACCTGGCATCAATAATAGTCAGTTATCTCAGAACCACAGATATGGAAGATACATGGAAAGACATTAGCCCTAACTGCCAGATGCAGAAATCCTTAACATGAGCTAAGACTCAGCTTGAAGCTTATCTCCAGGGATAAGGAGCAGAGTCTACGGTGTTCACACAAGTAGTGAAGAGTTTTAATGGTGAGAAAAGTACTTTGAAATACAGACCACAGTCTTTCTCCACCTGCTTTCACCAGAATGTCACACCAGGTTGGCCTCTCCCAACCTCTCCAGGTTCCCTGACTACCGAGCTCCCCTCACAAGTGATACAGAGGTCGTAGGAGGTGCTTTTGCCCGTGCTGTTCCCTCTCCTGGAACATTCTTCCCTTTCTATCATCTCACTCTTCTTGTCTGATTCATGTCAGTGTATGGCAAAAACCACCACAACATTGCAAAGTAATTAGCCTTCCATTAAAATAAATGTATTAATCTTTTTAAGTGAGCTCTCTTTTTTTAAACAAATGAATTTATATATAACACAGAACTAGACCCACAGACGCAGAAAACACACACGTGGCTACTAAAGAGGGAGGAGGGATAAATTGAGAGACTGGGGTTAACATATATGCACCACTGTATATAAAATAGATAACCAACAAGGAACTACTGCAAACACAGTGAACTCTACTTAATATTTTATGTTAATAATGACCTATAAGAGAAAAGAATCTGAAAAAGAATACACACACATAGATATATGTATATAGGGACTTCCCTGGTGGTCCAGCAATTAAGATTTTATGCTTCCAATGCAGGGGGTGTGGGTTTCGATCCCCGGTCAGAGAATTACCATCTTACATTCCATGCAGTGTGGCCAAAAGGTGAAAAAAATAATAAAACAAAATGGTATCATATTAAATGATCCATTAAAAAATAATATGTGTGTGTGCGTGTGTAACTGAATCACTCTGCTGTATATCTGAAACACATCATTGTAAATTAAGTATAGGTAAATGAAAAATAAAACGTAACAAATGCTGGTTCTTCAGATAAAAATAGGAACTGACTTCTGTGAGAAAAAAAGAAAGCGTGAGCTGTCCTCTGGGACACTGTCCTGGCTGTGTGCTCTGTGCTGCAGGGTGCCTTAGCCCAGGGTTCCAGGAGCAGAGTTGGAGACAATGATTCTGTGCAGAGACTAACTGGAGGAAAGTTCTCAGAAGAAGGTGGCCAGGATGTGATTTTGTCTAAAGACTACGCCATCCTCATCCCAGAGGTTCTCTGGAGCAGAAAAGGCACCGCTTCACGGCTCCTCACTGAGGCAAGGGGGGCGACCTTTTGTCTCCCTGTATTATTAATTGGATATGGGCTGTTTAGGGGTACAGGCATTTCCCCTCAGTTAAGCAAATTTCCAGTAGCCAAGGACGAGAAATCCTGATTTCCTAGGACTTCTGCAGCTAGACACCACAAACTGGAAGGCTTAAAACATAGTATAACCTCCCAGTTCTAGAGCTGAGAAGTCTGAAACCAGGGTGTCAGAGGTGACCTGCTCCCTTTAAAGGCTCCAGGGAAGCCTCTCTGGCACCTTGATTCTAGTGTTTGATCTTGATCTTCTTTGGCTTGAGATGCATCCCTCCAGCTCTGCCTCTGTCTCTACACGGCCTTCCCCCTCTGTCTGTGTCTCTCTGTCCAAATTTCCCTTTTCTTATGAGGTCACTGGACATACTAGGTTAGTGCCTTCTTTCTTTTCCTGTCTCAATTCCCCTCCAATCAACCAGTGTTCCCTTCAAATTCCAAATAAGCTATTTGCAAACCCCTGTCTCAGGATATTCTGTTTGGAGAAATTCCAGTTAAGATATTGTGATAGTTTTATTCCTAGTTTTTAAAGGAATCTCCACACTGTTCTCCATAATGGTTGTATCAGTTTGCATTCCTACCAACATTGTTTAAGAGGGTTCCACACCCTCTCCAGCATTTATTGTTTATAGGCTTTGTGATGATGGCTGTTCTGGTGTGAGATGATACCTGACTGTGATTTTGATTTCTCTAATAGTGAGTGATATTGAGCATTTTTTCATGTTTTTTATGGCACTGAAACATATACATTACCATATGTAAAATAGACAACAAGTGTGAGTTTGGTGCATGACACAGGGAACCCAAAGTCCGTGCTCTGTGACAACCGGAGGGGGGTGGGGAGGGGACACATGTATGCCTATGGCCGACTCATGTTGATGTTTGGCAAAAACCATCACAATACTGTGACGTAATTATCCTCCATTTAAAATAAATAAATATATATATTTAAATATTAGAAAAGCTGGGGCGAGTTACTTAACCTCTCTGTGCCTCAGTTTCCTCATCTGTAAAATGGGGGCAATAATAATACCTCCCCCACGGAGGGTGCTACGAAGATTAGGTAAGGTATTGCATTCAATAGCCTTGGAACAGTCCTAGCACATATCAAGTATGCTGTGTTAGCTACTATTATCTTCCTCCTCCCATCCAGGAGTCCATGGAGTCAGTCAGCAGTCGGTGGGAAACAGCTGGTGCCCCCATTTCACGCCCCCCACAGGGAGTCACAAAGATCCCATTAAAGGCATTCCCCTCGCTGTGTCAGGATGAAAAAGGGCCACAGTCCTCTCAGTGTGTACTCCTGCCAGCTCTTCCACAAGTAAGTACATTTATGAGCTCAGCCTCGGTCTACTTCACACGGCTGTGCTGCAGCCAATGAATTCATTTAAAAATGCATAATTCAGTAACGACTTAGCACCAGGAGAGAGTTTGTGATCTGCAACACTCGACACTCGGTCTGCTCCGGGCTCCGCTGTCCTCACCGCAGACTTGACATTTTTGAGAGGACTCTTTGCTGGGCCACGTCCCAAAATTAAGAGCCGAATCATCACTCTAGAAGGGCCTTTTCTGTCCTCGCCTGCTAATCAAGAGTCCTGAGAAAGTGTCACTCGAGAGTCTATCTCCCCCAGAGAGGGGCCTAGGAGAGCCTGGACTCTACATCTTCAGAATCAGAAACCACACTGCAGAAGCTTCTTGTCCTAGAGCAGTCCAGCGTATGCAGACTGCCACTCTTTGCCCAACAGCCCAGCTGTGGAGAACAGGGTGGAGGAAACTTGTGCCTTCGCCTATTTGGATCTCTGAGTTCCAAAGACATCCTTCTGTCTACACTTCTGTATGCTAGGGAGGAGTCTTAATCTCCAGTATTTTACATGGTGGAATTGCCTTTGAGGATGCGATGGAGTTAAAGATTTTGAGTGGGGAGAGGATCTTGGATCACCAGACAGGCCTGATGTGATCACAAAGATCTTTATATGTGAAATAAAAAGACAGAAGAAACAGACTCAGACAGAAACTGAAAGAGGTTGTGCAGCTGAACGTGGAGGAAGGACCATGAAGCAAAGAACGTGGGTGGTCTCCAGAAACAGCAAAGGCAAGGGAAAGGTCTGCCCTAGAGCCAAAAGCGACGCAGCGCTGTTGACCCATTTTAGCTTCCTTATCTTTAAGACAGTAACTATGTGGTGTTTTTTTTGTTTGCTTGTGGCACCCCACCCCAGTACTCTTGCCTGGAAAATCCAATGGACGGAGTAGCCTGGTGGGCTGCAGTCCATGGGGTCGCTAACAGTCGGACAGACTGAGCGACTTCACTTTCACTTTTCTCTTTCATGCATTGGAGAAGGAAATGGCAACCCACTCCAGTATACTTGCCTGGAGAATCCCAGGGACGGGGGAGCCTGGTGGGCTGCCGTCTATGGGGTCACACAGAGTCGGACACGACTGAAGTGACTTAGCAGCAGCAAGCTGCTAAATAAGTTTGTGGTTGTTAGTTACAGCAGCCCGAGAAAGCTAACACAAGGGGTGGATCAGATGGAGCAGGGGAGGGAAGGCTTCCTGGAGGAGTCAAGTCAGGACATGAAACGATGGGAGAGTCTGACAGGCCCTTGGGGAGAAAGGAGCCTTCCCAGAGATGAGAAGAGACTGGGACACATCCTCCGCAACACAGACGAGAGTCGGGGAACAGCAGCAAGGTGATCCAAGAGGTCAGCGGGGACCAGATCAGGAAGGGCTTCCTGAGGAGCCTGGGGCTCTGAAAGTGGCGGTGTAACACAGACACACGGTTTCTTTGGACCCCCCTCTTGAGTGCTGGCTGAATGGGTCTGAGGAAGACAGACTACAGTCAGTGGTTGTGTCCATTACCGAGAGTGGATGATGACGGAGGTCTGGGCCAAGACGAGGACCATGGGGTTGGATAGGCAGTCAGATTAGAGTTAGACTTCCTGGTGGCTGAGACGGTTAAGTGGCTGTCTACAATGCGGGAGACCCGGGTTTGATCCCTGGATGGGGAAGATCCCCTGGAGAAGGAAATGGCAACCCACTCCAGTACTCTTGCCTGGAAAATCCCATGGGCAGAGGAGCCTGGTGGGCTACAGTCCATGGGGTCACAAAGAGTCGGACACGACTGAGCAACTTCACTTCCACTTTCACGTAGGTCACAGAATGGATCTAAGGGGCAGAGGAAGATGGGACTAGTATAAGGCTAGGAGTCAACAGGCTGGGTGGGGCCACAGTCTCTGACCTCCACAATGCTCCCCCAGCCCATATAAGTGGGTGTCCACTTCACTTTCCCTGCCCAGCACCTCAGTGCACTACAGACGTTTTCACACTATGCTCAATGCTCACCACTCCATCCCTTTGCATATTCATATTCATTTTCACTCACAAAAGACAGCATGATATATTAACATTCAAGAATGTTGGATCCAACAGATAGAGGTTGGCTTACAACCTCTGTTACTTAATTGCATGACTGTGGGTAAGTTACAGAACTCCTCTGAGCCTCGGTTTCTGCACGTGTAAATCCAGTATAACGGATCATATCTCACTGGGTCTTTGTGAAGATCAAAAGTAAATGCCTGAAACAAGACAGACCCCAAATAAGCATGAGTTATTAATACTCCCACCCCTCTTGACCTCCTGTGCTGGTCCTTCTCCCCACCCCATAGCCCTCTCCATTAATGAGCCATTGGATCTAGCTTTTCAACTCTCCTCTGATCTCCTCTCTGAGCATCTGGGTACTTGGTAGCACATGCGATGAAATCATTTTCAGCTTCACGCTTGAGAAAGCCACTCATTTCCCACCAGGATAGGCAACTCACACTCAGCAAGCACCAAGGGCAGGGGGGACACACGGCAGCCAGCTTAACAGAACATGTCTTGAGAAAAGAGAGGAAGAGGGGATGATGAGAGGGAGGGAAGAAATGTGAGATTCAGGGCAACCGGGGTCCAGGCAGCTTCACCAGTTACTACACTGCCAGGCACAGTGAGAGAACAAAGGGGCTGGGGCTTTGGAGATATTGTCATTTTGCAAATTTCTCTCCTTGGCATATCCTTATGTGTAAGGGGGAGATGCATAATTAGTCTCTAAGCTGCTGAAATGGCTGGAAGTGACTAGAAGTATCAACTGCTCTGAAGTGTCAGGAAAGGGTGTCCAGATGGATTAAGAGGCTTATCCATAACAGCCTGCTCAGTTTGTGGGGAGAGTTTAAGAGATGATTACCCCCTTTATGTTAAGGAACTGAAAAATTAGCCTCTTCCAAATCCCCCCGGGCTCCCTCTGCACTCTGCCACATCCGGCCTGGAGAGAAACTTAGCAGAACTTAACAGCAGCTCTTGGGGTAGGAACTTTGAAACAACAGGACAATGCACAGGCCCACAGGCCATGGGCCACTGTCCCCATCCCCAGAAGCCACAATTCTGGCTCAGCCAGGTAGACACTGGATTCTGGGGACAGGATTAAGGGCTTCATGCTGGTACACACCGCAGGCACCTGCAGCTGGGTACTTCTGTGCCAGGTAAAGCATCAGGTGGGGAAGAGCGGAGACAAGGAGCAGAAGGCAAATTTCAAGCACCGGTCTAGATATTTCTAACATCCTAATCACGTGACAGTGAAAGTCAAAGGTCCCGTCCAACTCTTTGCAACCCCATGGACCGACCATACAGTCCATGGGATTCTCCAGGCCAGAATACTGGAGTGGGTAGCCGTTCCCTTCTCCAGGGGATCTTCCCAACCCAAGGATCAAACCCAGATCTCCCACATGGCAGGCAGATTCTTTACCAGCTGAGCCGCCAGGGAAACCTAAAACATGGACTTCTCAAGTAGAGGCACAGGGAATCCAAAGAAATAAAGAACAACTTTCAAGGGGATCTACAAAGTGACAGGGCTTTTGGATGGAACATCTTCCTAGGGAAGAATTCTACTGGAAGATAGTAAAATCAGCTTGAACTTTTTCACACATGAAAAGGTTTCAGGGAACTGCCACCTTGAGACACATTCTTTCATAGAATACCAAGAGAAGAAGTAGTTCCACACTCACTTTACAAGCCCAAGGTAACCATTATGCAAAGAGGTTACAAGCATATCACAAGGAAAGAAACTTTTAGGCTAATCTCTCTCATAAACATAGAAACAAAAATCCTACACCTTATATTAGCAAACAAAATGAGGGGGTATATAAAATAAATACTAAATCCTCACTCCTTCACCTCACCCTTAACCCCTGGGAACCACAAACCCATTCTAAAATTTTGACATTTCAAAAATGACAATATATCATCTTTCAGTTCAGTTTAGTCACTCAGTCACATCCGACTCCTCGCAACCCCATGGACTGCAGCATGCCAGACTTCCCTGTCCGTATCATCTTTGGGATTTGACTTCTTTTCACTAAGCGTGATTCGCTGAAGATCATTCAGGTTGTCTACATCAACAGTGCATTCCTTCTAAGTCCATTCTGAAGGAGATCAACCCTGGGATTTCTTTGGAAGGAATGATGCTAAAGCTGAAACTCCAGCACTTTGGCCACCTCATGAGAAGAGTTGACTCATTGGAAAAGACTCTGATGCTGGGAGGGATTGGGGGCAGGAGGAGAAGGGGACGACCGAGGATGAGATGGCTGGATGGCATCACGGACTCGATGGACGTGAGTCTGAGCGAACTCCGGGAGATGGTGATGGATAGGGAGGCCTGGCGTGTTGCGATTCATGGGGTCGCAAAGAGTCAGACACGACTGAGCGACTGAACTGAACTGAACTGAACTGAAGCTGTGTTCTATGGTGTGGATGTCCTACAGTTTGTTTAACCAGTTACCTGTGGGAGGACATCTGGGCTGTTTCTAGTTTTTAGCTACTACAAATGGGGCTGCTATGAGCAATCCTAATTATACAGATTTCTATAATTCTTCCTTTCTCCAGGATAAATGTCAAGGGATATACAGTTCCTAGGGCATATGAGATTTCAGACTGTCACAATGCTTTCCAGAGTGGCTACACCATTTTATGCTCCCATCATAGAGTAATCCAGTTTTTCTGCTTCTTCACCAGAATTTGGTGTTATCATTTTTTAGCCATCCTGATAAGTGTGTAGTGTTATCTCACTGTCATCTTAATTTATTCTACCCTAGTGTCTGAGAGCTTTTCATGTGCTTTTCCTTTTTTCATGAGTCTAGTCCCTTCAGTAAGATATCTGATCATAACTTTTGCCCATTTTCTCACTGGACCATTGTTTCGGGTTGTCTGGATTTTCTTGCTGTTGAGTTTTAAGAATTCTTCATATACTCTAGATATTAGTCCTTTGTCATGCAGGTGGTTTGCAGGGTTTCCCCCTCTATAGCTTGTCTTTTCATTTTCTTCACATGAGCTTTCCCAAAGCAAAATTTTAATTGCAATGAGGCTCAATTTATCAATGTTTGCAGTTATAAATCATGCCTGTGATGTCAAGTCTGTGTTAATTTTTTTTTTGCTTCTGACTATATTCAAAGTCATTAGTGCTCAAAAATAATTGCAGATTCCAGACTGGGCTCAAACATTCGGTTGACAAACACAAACTATCCTTGGCTCTATTTCCTGCCACACAAATTTTCTCATTTCAACACAGAAAAGTTGAAAAATATGTCTGGTTTGCTTTGAAAGTTTTAGTCGTACTCTTCATTTAATTGTTAGAAGTATAATATTTTTAAAAGCATGTTTTCAATCAAGATGATGGATAGTTGCTTTAAAATGGGAAACAGGAAGCATATGCTCAGAACCATCAAAGAGATGTAAGCCAATAACATTCAGAACAATCTAGAAGGCCTGGATCCAACACAACACTGTCCTTAAGAATCCCCTCATGGAGCTTAACTGGGAAAAAGATGGGAACATGACCTCAAATTCAATTAGTGATCACTATTAAGCAGCTCTCAATATGGACAGGGTAAGATAGACTGAGATATTTATTTAATATGTGACTTCTATTACTGGAGAGCTGCAAAGAGATAAAATTCAGTATTTCCTGTGCAAGAAAATCCTGAACATTTGCAAAAGATCACCACTTTCACGGCCATGCTTAAAGACACCCACCCCCATGCCTGCCCACAATGGTTGTAGCCAGTCTCTAAAATGGCCCCAGTGACTGACTCGTGGAATTCACATCCCTGTGCCAACGCTGCCCCTCTGAGAGTGGGCGAGCCCTCTTGGCTCACTTCTAGCAGTTTAGCAAAGGTGATGTGATGATGGTACCTCTGAGTTTAGGTCATAAAAAGACTGCCATCCAGCATGCCTTCTCTCTCTGTCCACCTCCTCACTCACCTCTCTCCCCATGGCCTTTCCCCTTCTCGCCTGCCCTTCCCTCCTTCCTCATCTCCCTCCCTCTTTCTCTCTTCTGTCTCATCTATCCCTCTCTCCTTCCCTTTCTCTGTCTTTCTCCCCCTTCTCCCTCTTTTTCTCTCTCTCCTTTCCTCCTTCTCTCCTGGCTCCTCTTCCCTTCCCCTACCCTCTCTCTCTCACCCCTCTCTCCTCCACCCCTCCCTCCCCTCCTCTTTCTGCCACATTGTGAGTTATCTTAAGTTGTATCACTCTCACAAATAATACCTTCTGCCAACAATTCACGAGGCTCTGAGGCCACCCACTAACTGAGACTCTGAGGCCCATAGCCATGGAAGTGGTCTTTTCAAAGGACCTTCTGAAGACTGCCATGTGCGGGCATCTGGGGTCAGACCCTCCATCTGTCAAGCCTTAGGAGGACTACATCCTATGAGAGACCCCAAGGGGGAATCACCCCATTAAGCTGTATCAGGATTCAGACCCATGCCCGTGAGGTAATAAAGGCTCGTGGTTTTAAGCCACTGCATTTGGGGGTAAGTCTCTTTGTAGCTACAGGTGACTGATGCACCATACATATTCCACAGATAACTAATCATTTGGAAGAACATCACCAGACGTTTTTGTTACTGAAAAGGCTAGAAGTTAGTATAATAAAGAAGCACAATCAAAATGCACACACACACACATATGCCTGAAGCTTCTTTAAGATAAGTTTCAGTAT
Organism: Oreotragus oreotragus; assembly: GCA_006410675.1. Classification (NCBI taxonomy): domain Eukaryota; kingdom Metazoa; phylum Chordata; class Mammalia; order Artiodactyla; family Bovidae; genus Oreotragus; species Oreotragus oreotragus. The sequence continues at coordinate 365,085 of SJYX01002293.1, forward strand.
TACCTTTGAAGTTGAAGCTCACAAACTAGGCAAAAGACTGGGGGAGACATAGGTATATCTCTTTGAGATAAAAATAAAAGAAGGGAGCCTACTTTTATGGAAGGACGCCCTCAAAGGAGACATTTTCAATGTATTTTAAAATGTACTTGGACACTTGGTAAGCCCAGTACTTTATTTTGCAGTGGTAAGCAAAGATGGGAATTAACATTTGGCCATTCAAAATATTTCTTCCATATATTATATGATACTGATACCTATGAAATCATTAATTTGCTCATTATTTCAAATAAAGAAGGAATTGTCAGTGAGATATGGATGGATGTTTGCATGAGTGGAACTGAATGGATGATGGACAAAAGAATTTTTGTGGGGTAGAACAGAGGGGGTCTAGACTAAGGAATGATGAATTCAAATGTTCTAGCAGTTGGAGTATCATTTGCTAATAAAAGTTAGCCCTAAAATCTGCCTCTTTATTTCTTAATGGGGTGATATAAAACGGAGGACATGTTTAAAACTCACCTTTGTAGTCACAGTTGTAATAAAATGAGGAGTGAATCTGAAAGCTTGCCCTGCTCGGGAGATATACCACAGCCTATTCGAGGGGGCACATTGATGGCCTCAGTGAAATTGCCGCCATTCTTCATTGAGGAAAAACACACACACAAGTAATAACAAAGTTTTAAAAAATCTTGCCCCAAACCTCATCTAGATCTTAATCAGGAAAGTAGTCTGATTAAAGCCACATATACCAAAGGACAAACAGGTTTAATGCAGCAATTTTCCCAAGGTATTAACATTTTTTTTTTAAAGAATTGATCTCTAATGGCATCATTCCTACAGAGCTCTTCACAGCTTGAAGGCCTTTATGGCCTCTTTAAATTGCCCCATGAATTTCCGCTCCTACCTTTGATTCCCCTAACAGAAAAGAAATGTACCTTTGATTATATGTTCCTACTTGGAAACCCCAATGAGGTTTCCCAACAGTCAGGATGTACTCACGATTGACCCCAAACTATCGATGTTCTGCCCAGAAGGCTGATGTGGGAACACTGGGGGGTCTCAAGGCCAATTCATGAAGCTAAAGTAACCAGTTCCTTTGCAGGAGAGAAGCATAAATGGAGCCCCTTGAAGAAATGGGAAGATTGTTATTAAAACTCTGCAGGGCCTTGTGCTCACAGGAGTCCTTTGAGAAACCTAAACTCCGCTCACCCTAAATGGCTAACAGACTGGGTCTAAGTCCATTCCCCACACAGGCCCAAGGACTATTTTTTTACTAAAGAACCCCCATATTTTTTTCCATCTTAATTTTTTTTTAATTTGGAAGATAATTGCTTCACAATATTATTTTAGTTTCTGCAGTACAACAAGATAAAACAGCTATGTATATACATATATCTCCTCCCTCTTGAGCCTCTTTCCCACTTCCCCTGCACTCCACCCTTTAGGTCATCACAGAGCACTGAGCTGAGCTCCCTGTGTTATATAGCAGCTTCCCACTAGCTATCTGTTTTACATGAGGTAGTGTGTGTATGTCAACATGTCAACGCTACTCTAAAATGATCTTCGGCATTGCAACAGTGGCTTACAACTTAGCTGCACGTTAGAATCACATGGAGAGGTCTGAAAGTCCCTGCCATTTAGGTCTCAATCCTACACCAGTGAAATCAAAATCTCTGGGGTGAGGCCCAAGCATCATTTTTTTTTTTTAATTTCCCAGTTATTTCCAATGTGCAGCCAAGTTTGAGAATCACAGGGCTGCACCATTCATTCATTCATCAAAATACTTCCTGAACACTCATTATATGCATGGCCTCTAGAATGACCTTCAACCACCCCCTGTTCTTTGCATGTAAGTAAGTATTAGTCGCTCAGTCATGCCTGACTCTTTGTGACCCCATGGACTGCGGCCCACCAGGTT
>SJYX01002293.1:367973-389891 GCA_006410675.1 Oreotragus oreotragus
AGCTTTAAGCCAACTTTTTTACTTTCCTCTTTCACTTTCATCAAGAGGCTTTTTAGTTCCTCTTCACTTTCAGCCATAAAGGTGGTGTTATCTGCATATCTGAGATTACTGATATTTCTCCCGGCAATCTTGATTCCAGCTTGTGCTTCTTCCAGCCCAGCATGTCTCATGATGTACTCTGGATATAAGTTAAATAAGCAGGGTGACAATATACAGCCGTGATGTACTCCTTTTCCTATTTGGAACCAGTCTGTTGTTCCATGTCCAATTCTAACTGTTGCTTCCTGACCTGCATACAGGTTTCTCAAGAGGCAGGTTAGGTGGTCTGGTATTCCCATCTCTTTCAGAATTTTCCACAGTTTATTGTGATCCACACAGTCAAAGGCTTTGGCATAGAGCAGTAAAAAGCACAGTCCTAAGGGGCCAAAATATCACCTCTTATTCTATGCCCCTACAAAAGCCTTGTGGAGTGAGGCACCCAGCTTATTTACACTGAACCATGCATGAAATATCCCCGGTTATCATGCAGTTGCTCGAAGAGCTCCATCCTTCAAGGCCCTTCTAACATCTCAGCTGTTTCAGAAAGCCTCCCTGACATGTTCCAAAGTGTGGTACTTGGGATGAAGATAGGTGCACAGCAAGGCACATTTATCTATAAAGTAGTTTAATAGTTGAAAATGTACTTTTGCTTGTAACCGAAACCTATCTGACTTAAGTTCATTATAGTGATGTAGTGATTATTACAGTGATATGAAATCTCATTTGAAAAAGCGAGGAAAGTATGTCTTTTTAAAAAGCAATGTGTCAAACAAACGAGAGAACAGATGAGGAAAGGAAGTCGTGATGGGGGCACAGCGAAGACTGGCGTGTGGGAAACGGAGGCCACGGTGGCCCCATTACACTCTGTGTGGGCCTGCTCACTTGCGTCTGTGCCTTTCTCTCTAACAACAGTCGCTGCAAGATGGGGAATGTGGCCAGTCCTGCTCTCACACCCCTCGCGATGCCAAGCACAGGGCCTCACATAGGAAGTTTGAATAGAAACCACTTTTCCTTCTAAAGTGTTACCAGCCCCATTTAGGTTAAAGGCAACTGACAAAGGAACGAGCCCGTGAAACAATTCGGGTCATGGCTAAAAATATAAAATTGATATGATCCTCAGGAACAGCCCTAAATAGATGAGGTGTCACGTTGCCCTCCTCCCAATCCCCGCTCCCTACTCGGGCACATCCTAATCCTTCTCCCGGACAAAATGCAGCAAGACCAGCACCGCAGACTCTGCTCCACGAGTTGGCCACTGGGTGACAGGCTCTGGGAAGGCACTTAAGTCACAAGAGATCTGAGAAATTTCTTGACACGGTGCTCCACCCTCGCTAAACCCCTGTTTGTGGTTTCCCAGAGAATGAGGCCTGACAAAACAAAACACAAACCTCCTGTCAGTGGTACCACCAGCCCAAGAAGCCCACAGAAGTCACCTTGCCCTTCGGGCCCACACTCCACAGGTTGCAGCTCCTGGGGTCCCTCCAAAGCATGCGACTCCCTCCTTGTCCCTCCCACCCAGACTCAGCATCCCCCACAGAGAAGCCCCCTGGCAGGGGTTTTGTGGTGTAAAAGGATCTGACACAGCTTAGGCAACAGGCAGACACCGGGCGCCTCATCGACACAGCGGATATTTTCTCAGTTAAAAAAATGTGTTCTCACTTAAGAATGCTAATGGCCCGTGCACAGAAATAAAATCCCTGACCTACTTTGAAGCTGAACTTATTAAACAAGCCGACCTTATTACTCAGAAGAGACTGTAAAACAGGAGAATAAAGCCCAAGTGGAATTCCTTGCATCCTTCCTTGACAGGCGCTGCCAAGAAAAGTACAGAGGAGGGTGGGAGCCCTGGACTTGGAGGCAGGAGCCAGGGTTCACGTCCAGCTCTTGCTGGGTCTTGCTGTGTGATCTGAGAGCTATCACTGTCCTCTCTGGTCCTGAGCACCTGCATCCAGGGGCTGGAGCATCCAGGGGCTGGAGGAGGTGCTCCCAGTGGTCATTTTCAGCTGTGATAGCTGGTGCTTCTTCTTCTTTTTTTTTTTTTTTTTACGAATTTCATGTTAAAATTAAAAAACTAAAAATAAATTACCAAGAGCATATCATGATAGACACCATGAGACAGGGCAAAGACACACTCTGTGCCTCTAAGGAGCCTGGAGTCTAGCAGAGCGAGTGTGGGAGGTCCATACTGATTAATGGATTTATCTCCTAACAGCAATTTGAAAGCTGCCACAAGGCTACAGCAGCCATTACACAACTTGTGTCTGCAACGAGAATCCCCCCTGGCAATCCACCTGACAACTCTGGTTTAGCTGAACGCATCTTTCAGTGCATTTTAAACCACCGCACGGCCACAAGCGACCATCCGCAAGTGCTAATCAGATTTACCACACTGGGAAGGAAGAGAGTGGTGATACATTTTTGTGGGGTTTTAGGGCAATAATGTGAGTCATCCTTGTTCATTCCAGAGAAAATCTTGAAGCAGCAAGGCAAATTATCCAAGACAGAGCTGGGAGAGGAAGGCAGGTTTACTGCTGCAATGGTGGGTGTTCATAACCCACACAAGGTTGGATTAGTCAGTAATGATGGGAGTTACGGTGGGATGCTCAGTGATAATACTCAGAAAATACCGTGGCGTGTGTAACTGGAGGACTCCTCTTCAGTCCAGATTTCAGGCTCTGAAACCACCTTTCATTGAGTTTTTAAAACTCAGCTTCAGTGCATGTAAACTCAATGGAGTCCGACTCTGCGATTTCACGGGCTGCAGCCCGCCAGGTGCCTGCCCATGGAATTCTCCAGGCAAGAATGCAGGACTGGGTTGCCATTTCCTCCTCCAGAGGATCTTCCTGACCCAAGGACTGAACCCACATCCCCTGCATTGGCAGGTGGATTCTTTACCACTGAGCTACCTGGGAAGCCTTCACTCACCCTCAGAGAGCCCAGCAAACAAAATTAGCGGGGAATAAAGATTCCTCCGGAGGCACAGGAGGACGTGGGATTTGTGTAAAAAATTACAAATCCCACAGCCACGTCCTAGGATGGCCATGTAGAGTCCAGGCTCTGAAAATTTTACAAACAAAGACCACTTCAGAGCAGGACATGGAGAATCCAGCAGAGACTGGTGCCCCGGGACCAAAGAAGGCAGTGTCTGCTCGGAAGGACTTGAGGAGCCCTGGCCCGAGACATCTAGACCATAAGCCCGGCCGCCACCACATCCACAGCCCTCACTCCTGGGTGGTCTGTCACAGGGCTCCAGGCATCTCCATGCCTTGGAGATATTTGGGTGTCCAAAGGCCCCATGGGACAGCCGGCACCAGAATCCTTTCTCTCCCAAGGTCACAGATGTCGACACTGAGATTCAAAGAGATACAGCCAAGGCCACTGAGCTATAAAGTGGCGAAGATGGATCAGAAAGGAAGTGCGTGCAGCCTTCCATCACCGAGGAGAACCCCAGCCCCACCTCCTCTCATGCCCAAACAGGAAACAGTCCTGTTTCCCCACTGCACACTCATCACCACCCTCCCACACCTGCCCCGCACAGTCCGCCTCCGCCAACCCTGGCCCCTTCCACCCACCCCTGCCACTCCCACCCTCCCCTGGGGGCCTGCTGGCTTACGAGCTGACTACTCTCTGCCCTCCACGACTGATGGTTTTATAGTGAATGACTTGCTCCGACAGCCATTTTTTGAACTGTTTGGAGAGCCTTCATGTCGCTGGCCCCAGAAGGTGTCCGCGTCGTCTCAGGGTGTCATTCTCAGTAACATCCCCAAGGGTCAAATAGTGGAAATAGGGAAGAATAAGCAGAGCCTCAAGGCTACGAGGAAGAAGCAGCTGGAAGAGGCTGATGTGAAACTCATTTGTTTCCAGAATCCTCAGCAGGTTCTCTGTCCTGACAAGAGCGTCCCAGACACAATGCGCCCTCTACAGATCTGATCTGCAGCATCCCAGTGAACAGAGGGCTTCCAGCCCCCTTGGGACAGCTGCAGTGAACACAAGGCCCTTGAACAGTAGGATGAAAAGCGAAAGTGAAGTCGCTCAGTCGTGTCCGACTCTTCGCGACTCCATGGGCTGTAGTCTACCAGGTTCCTCCATCCATGGGGTTCTCCAGACAAGAGTACTGGAGTGAGCTGCCGTTTCCTTCTCCAGGGAATCTTCCCAACCCAGGAATTGAACCCAGGTCTCCTGCATTGCAAGCAGATTCTTTACCGTCTGAGCCACCAGGGAAGCCTAGGATAAAGATCTTCAAAACTGGGAGGGCACCGTGCTAGCCCCGTTGGCCTAGTGGGATCTGGTGGCCAAGAGACAGCAAGAAGATATTTCCTAGGGTCCCTCAGAAAGACAGTGGCAGTACTGGGGGAGACCACAGACCTCCTAGACCACTGAGGCACTGCCTACCACAACTGCCACTTGCCTAAGCATCCCTGTGGAGGCACCCTAAGTTTTGGGGTGGCCTCTCAATTCCAATTCACAGTTCTGGTTAAGCACTGCCCCAGATTTCTCTTGGAGATTCTTTCCCACAGCCAGCCCATACAGCTTGGGATCTGACCCTGCCATCAGCTCCAGAAACAGCTCTGACTCAGTTTAGCTGGATGAATCTTTCTGTGCCCTACAAACACAATCAGTGCTCCTAACCCAACCCCCACCCTCCACCCCACCCCTCAGTGCAGGAAGAGACACAGGACCCAAACCTGCCCTGGGGCTGGCAGGAGGAATTTGTTCAACCACTAAAAGAGAAGGTGAGGGTTAGTACCCCTGCAGTCTTCATCTAACCACGTCAGACCAGAGAAGGAGAACACGGTACAAGGAAGTAGAGAAGAAAAGAAAAGGAAGAAGGGAGAGAGCAGCAAGAGACTGGAGCGTGCGGCTCACCGAGACTTTGACCAGCCCATGTTAGAGGCCCGGGAGAGCGAGGCTTTGCTCATTTGTTTCTATAAAGCAATGAATTCCCTCTTGATTAAGCCAGAAACTAGAAAGAAGAAAAGAGAGAGAGAGAGAAGGAAAAAAGGGAAGAAGGGAGGAAGCAAATAAGATTACCAGGAGTGTGGTGACTAGATGTCGAGGGCCAAAACGATCCACGTTCACCATACCCTTCCCGTCACTCCTGGAAGTGGTCCCCTGGCTGGATGAGTGGGCCAGCATCGCAGAGTTCTCATGGCCCGCTGATGCTCCTGTATTGGCCCTTCTCACTGCTGTGTAGTTGCTAAGTCGAGTTTGACTCTTTGCAATCCCATGGACTGTAGCCTGCCAGGCTCCTCTGTTCAGGAGATTCTCCGGGCAAGAATACTACAGTGGGTTGCCATTTCCTTCTCTAGAGGATCTTTTCAACCTAGGGATCGAACCTGAGTCTCCTGCATCGATAGGTGGCTTCTTTACCACTGAGCCACCAGTGAAGCTTTTTTCACAGCAACCTGTTAATTTCCCAGAGAGAGAACCATGCCATCTGGGGGAGGAAGCTCAGACAATATGGCCTCACTCCTTCTATTTGCTAGGAACAAAGCTGATCTCAAAGAGGGAAGGAACTCATCCAGGGCCATTTAGAGGAAGAGTCAGCCACAGCTGCCCCAGGGAGCTGTGCAGAAATAGATGAGCTCCTGACTTTCCCCACCCATTATTTCTCAGAGGCTCCCTATTGCCCCTGAGAAAGAGAGGAGCATCCTCAACAGCCAGATGCTACCCTGGTATCATTAGCTAGGATGTGAGGTTACTGGAAGGTGGCCTGGCACCCCCGGCTAGGGCATGTGGTCCTCCTCTTGGATTTAATCTCATAAAAGGCCAACATCAAACCAAGTCACTCTGTGATCATTATGAAGGGAGGCAAACAAGAGCAGTTAATAATTTTTTCTAAGGAAGACAAAGGCAAGATCATTGTATGGACCACACACAGTGAGCACCTCCCTCCCTGGCTCCTAGGAGTCATTGCTACATCTCTACCAGTTACAGCCTTAGTCTTGCCCTAGGATCACCTCCATCTTGATTAAATTTATTTACATAACAAGTTATAGAATGGTCCTCACTTCCTGACAGCTCTCAGTCTAGGGCAAATCCCCATTTCTGTGGACCATCTGCCAAGTCATCCAACCAAAATCCAAATCCTAGTATTATAGTCATTTCTGAGACCTTTTTACTAAGATACAGTATGGTATGTACTCTCCCTCACTGCAATGACTCATAAACCCAACTTGCTCAACTACAGGTCTGTTTGTGGTGGTCTTTAGCTGGAGGGCATTAGCATCTCAAAAAAATGTTCCACTCCCTTGGTCTGACCCGGACTGCTATCCATGATCCAGCCCCTCCTGGCTGAATCCGCCTCCACTCCCTAAGGACCCGTCCAGACTTCTGTACCTTCCACAGGCAGACTCTGTCACCTGGAAAGCCCCTCCCCTTCTTTCCCCCTGAAGGACAAGTTTGAGAAGGCTTCTCTGACCCCAGCTAGAGAAAATAAATCCTCTCTTCTCTCACTTCCCTAAGCTGCACATTCAATGATTACAGCACATGTCACATCAAATATAATTATGTTTGCCTCTTGGTGACCCTCCCCCACCAGACTGCAAACCTCTTTGAAATAAAGAGACGTGCAGTGTTCAGGGCAGGGGCTGAGGCAAAACAGAAGCTCCATACACCGGCTGTTTGCTTTTTTTCCCTGCACTAAACCAAATGTCTTTCCTATTCAATTCACATTCCAAAGAAGAGTCAAAATAATAATGTGCAAATGAAAGCCCAACTGAAAACACAGGCTTTGGTCTGCTGTATTAGTGTCACTTGTCATCTGCTGGGTGCCCTGTGATTTACAAAGCACGTCCTCATTACCTTATCTCACTTAAGGCAGTCCACATGGCAGCCCTGGCTTCCGTCGCATCTGCTCGCACTTCCAAGCTGCTTACACACTGGGAGGACTCAAGGCTGGGGCACGACCAGGGAATAAGCAGTAACAGGTGGTTGTTGCTCCAAGTCCATTGGAGACCCATCAGCTCATGAGTCCATGGCCAAAGGGTCATCTGGAAACCGTGTCTGATATTTACAATCTCAAGTTCTATCTGTCCTGCCTTTTATTATACATTAGAACAAATATGCAGTTAAGTCAATGTCACCAGTGTTTGAACAATGGTTGAGAAGTCAGATAAAACTGGATATGAGTTCAGACTCTACTCATCAACTTCATGATGAGTAGGGTATTTAATCTCTCTGAGTTTTGGTTTACCCAACTGTCAAATAGGAGTTGTAATAGTACCTACTTCATCGAGTTGTTCTGAGGATTAAATGAGAAAATATAAGTTGACAATTTTGGAAAGTGTCTGGCACACAGTAATGATAAGCATGTAGTAAATTTTAACTATTAATACAATTATGTTACTAACATCATTCTTATTGTTAAGTAGGATGAGTCTAGGTCATTTACCATCAGATAGATTCTTATACCTTACTCTGCCCTGATTAATAGGGGAGAGGTGGGTGGTTAGGTGGGGTCCAGGGAGGACGTAGAAATAAGTTTACCAAGCTCCTATTGTTAGCTGGCTTCTGATTTGACCAGTTAGGTGCACTCCTAGACTGGAGGGCAGACAAAAGGAAAGTGCATAGACATGTAACCCAGGTATCCATATAGGCCTCCTTACCTTCCTTCCTTTTTTCCCTTTCTTTCTCTCCTTTTTCTTCCTTTCTTCCTATCTCTAACTCAGGTAGGGGCTCCAACAGCACCTCCAGCTTCTGCTGGGATTTTCACCATAGTTCCAGCTTCCTCACAGTAGCTGAATACTCTAATAATACTGTCTCTATATTTCAACCATTCAGCCTAAAGGTGGTAGTAGCTTCTGAACACTGTTAATCTCTAAATCAGCTCATCCTTGTAACCAATGCCCTACGTTAAATTCCTTCTGTTTGAAATATCTATAGAACTTGTACTTTCCTCGCTGAGTTTTGATGGACAGATACATTAGATACATACATTTGAGCAAATTTCTTTCTGCACTCAAGTTTCCTCATTTATGAAACGTTGCTAGTATTTCAAAAGTATAATATCTTGTATTAAAGATATTGTACAAAGCTTTTCCTGTAAGATGTTATGGAAAAACCCAAAGAAACTTTTTGGCCAACATGCTGCTGCTGCTGCTAAGTCGCTCCAGTCGTGTCCGACTCTGTGTGACCCCATAGATGGCAGCCCACCAGGCTCCCCCATCCCTGGGATTCTCTAGGCAAGAACACTGGAGTGGGTTGCCATTTCCTTCTCCAAAATAATACAATATAAAACAGATAGATACATATCCACCTCAGCACTTGGCATATAGTTTTCTAGTCATTTTCAGAAACTGGGTTTGGACTTCCTCTAATGCAAAGAATTTCTGTGCAGATATCTCATCCCAAGAACTCTACCATAGAGAAGTAATGATGAATAATGAAGAATGAAACTATGTTATAGTCAACAATAATTACCAGATTATCCACCATACAGTATCTTGAAACACTGAAAGACTATTGCTGCCATGGGTTGAATTCTGTCCCTGTGAAAGGAGATTTTGAAGTCCTAACCCCCAGTACCTTATTAGGAAACTGGGTTGTTGCAGATATAATTAATTAAGAAGTGGTTACACTGGAGTAGAGTAGGCTTTCATCCAATCTTCCTGGTGTGCCCGGGAAGACACAGTGGCGCCGGGAGAACACCATTAGAGAACAATGGACTAGAATCACGCACCCACGAGCCAGGGATTACAAAGATCTCCAGCAGACCGACAGATGCTAGGAAGGGGCAGGGAAGGAGCTCCCGACAGGTTTCAGAGAGAGCATGGCCCTGACAATACTTTAATGTAAGACTTCTAGCCTCCAGAGCTGTGACAGCATAAATTTCTGTTGTTTTGCCACACCTAGTCTTTGGTATTTCATTGCCATGGCCCTAGGCAGTAAATACAATTATAATAGAAATGCAGTAGGTAAGATTCTGAGAGCTCTCTGCATCACATTCCCTAGGGTTTATGTCCTGGATAATCCTTGGGACTGTGAGTAGGTTATGGTATGTGGCATAGGAGATTTTACAAAAGGGAAATGATCCTGAGTCCCTGGTGGCTCAGACAGTAAAGAATCTGCCTGCAATGTGGAGACCCAAGTTCGATCCCTGGGTGAGGAAGATCCCCTGGAGAAGGGAATGACAACTCACTCCAGTAACTGCCTGGAGAATCCCACGGACAGAGGAGTCTGGTGGGCTACAGTCTGTGGGATTGCAAAGAGTTAGACGTGACTGAGCGACTAACACTTTCACTTTCAAACCTGATCTCATTAGATGCCCTTAAAAGAGACTAAAAGAGACGGAGCTCTACCTAGAGAAAGGGATTTAAAGTGTGGGAGGTTTTGCTTATGTTTTTAATTTTTACTGCAGTATAGTTGATTTACAGTGTTGTATTAGTTTCAGGTGTACAGCAAAGTATATCAATTATGTGTCAGATATCAGATATATGGATACATATCCATATATCCACTCTTTTTGAGATTATTTTCCCATATAAGTCATTACCGAGTATTAAGTAGAGTTCCCTGTGCTATACAGTAGGTCCTTATTATTTTATACATAGTGGTGTGGCTCAGTAGGTAAAGCATCTGCCTGCAATGCACGAGACGCAGGAGATGCAGGCTCAGTCCTTGGGTGGCAAAGATCCCCTGCAGGAGGAAATGGCAATCCATTCCAGTATTCTTGCCTGGAAAATTCCATGGACAGAGGAGCCTAGAGGGCTATAGTCCAAAGGGTCTCAAAGAGTTGGACATGACTGAGAGACTAAGCATGCATACATAATACACATACAAAGTGTGTATACGTCAATCCCAGTCTCCCAGCTTATTCCTCCCTTCTCCTTGCTTACCCCCCTGGTAACCATAAGTTTGTTTTCTATATATGTGATCAGGGGAAAAACCACAATTCAAAAAGATACATGTACCCTAATGTTCATTGTGGCACTATTTACATTAGCCAGGACATGGAAGCAACCTAAATGTCTACTGATGAAGGAATGGAAAATTCATAAAAAAGAAATCAATAATGTTCTTTGTAGCAACATGGACTGACCTAGAGATTGTCAAAATGAGTGAAATAAGTAGAGAAAGACAAATATCATATGATATTGCTTATATGTGGAATCTTAAAAAAAAAAAAAAAAGGTACAAACAAGCTTATTTACCAAACAGAAATAAAGTCAGAGATGCAGGAAGATTTCTGATGCAAGGGCGATTCTGCACTTTTGGCTTTGAAGATGCCGGAGACTGTGTGACAAAGAATGTGGGTAGCTTTGCAAAGGTGAGAGTGGCCCCTAGATGAGAGCCAGCAAAGAAATGGGGACTTGAGACCTGCAGTCACACAGGAAAGCAGTTCACCCAAGGCCAAGAATGAGCTGGGAAGCAGATTCCTCTCTAGTGCCCCCAGGCACGAACTCAGCACAGCTGACATTGTTATTCCAGCTGCTCCTGAAAGGAGAGTCCAGCTACACAGCGCCTGGGCTCAGGACCTGCAAAATTTTGAATCACACATTCTCTTAGTAGTCATTTGTCTTGCAGCCATAGAAAATGAATACATGTAGGTACATTTACTGTGTAAATTGTTAAATATATGTACAATGTATGTGTTTTTGACTTAAAAATATATGAAGTTAAAAAGGTACCCTCTTCTGATGGCATCTCTGCCAAACACACAGAGGTGGATTAAAAAAAAAATCAGAGACTTTGGATGCGCATGGGTGACAAGAATGCAGATTCAAAGTTGTCTTTAGTCTTCCAATATCATTTCCACAATCTTTAAATTATAAAAGAACAAGATTGTTTTTGTCCCCCAACCCAAGCTGTAAAGATCAGAATAGGGTCTGAGAGTGAGCACAGTCTCCCAGGAGTTCAAGCTACTTGAAAGAGAGGGCCACACAGAGCTGGGGTTTCATAAAATTCCACTGGAGAGAGGGGACGTCATAGTTAGATTAACATATCATTGCATCACAAATTATTTCCCCCTGGAAGTTCCACAGGAGCCTGACCTGCCATCCCTGACCTCCGTGCTTAAGAGGAAGGAACACAGACATCTGCCCTCGTGGCTAAAATCGTAGTCTGTGCCAGTGGCCTAAGGTGGTTGGTGTGCTTTCCACATTTACAAAGCCCGTTTCCCCTTAGGGCTCTAGTTCTGTCTTTGTTTGAACCTAAAATCTCCCAGTTGCTGCCTTTCTGAGTATCCTTGAGTCAGCTGCTTAATGTCCCGTGGCCTCAGATCTGTAGCAGAATAAAGATTAGGAAGATAATTGCTTGACAGATTGTACTTCTCTGTTTTCCTACTTATTTGCTGCATGACTTTGGGAAAGATACTTAGTCTCTGAGAGTTTCAGTTTTATAACTTGGCAAAGGGTTGTTAAGTACTCATACCGACCTCCACAAGAGGGAGGCCAGCATAACGTGGCAAAGGGTTGTTAAGTACTCACACCGACCTCCACAAGAATGACGCCAGTGCCAGCATGAAAAAGGAGCTCTGCGCCAACAAAGCTCAAGTCCAGGGAGAGGGCACTACACTCCATATGGAGCAGTGGAGGTGATGGACAGCCGATGCAGGCTGAGCTGACCAGGGAGGTGTGGAGACAGGCTGCTGTCTTGGTGACTGTCAGCCCTAAGAACCTGATGGCCCCCAAAACTCAGAAACCTCAGGTTTGCTTTGATTATTAAAATGTGAAAGAAGGAATTTCCCTGGTGGTCCAGTATTTAAGGGGCTTCCCAGGTGGCGCTAGTGGTAGAGAATCTATCTGCCAATGCAGCAGATATAAGAGACGCGGGTGTGATCCCTGGGTTGGGAAGATCCCCTGGAGGAGGGCATGGGAATCTGCTCCAATATTCTTGCCTGGAGAATCCCATGGATAGAGGAGCCTGGTGGGCTAGGTAGTCCATGGGGTGTCAAAGAGTCAGACACGACTGAAGCAACTTAGCATGCACGCACCAGTGTTTAAGACTTGTGCTCCCAATACAGGGGCCCTGGGTTTGATACCTGGTTAGGGAACTTGATCCCACATGCTGCAACTAAGACCCAGAACAGCCAAATAAATAAATAAATAAATATTAAAAAAAAAAAAAACAAAAAAACTGTCATCTTTTGAAAAAAAACAAAAGTGAGTGAAAAGGTACTTATGTCCTTCCAGATAGAAACTTTAAGAGCCAGTGCACAGTTCACCACATCTTTTCGTCTTTGTCACAGTTACCAGCAAAGTTCAAGAAGGCACCTGCTCTGCTGTCCTGGGTCTCAGGGAAAAACAGGACAAGAGTAAAAACCTCATTCATCCTCCAGCGGCCAAGCAACCTGAACACTTATTTTCAGGCTCTGACAGCTGGGGGTTGTTTGCTATTTCAACATTACCTAGCATGTCCTATCTAGTAAGGTCACAAGTAGGGGAAAAGAGGTTGAGAGAGAAAATAACTGGCTCAAGCTCACACAGATGCTAAGCCCTAATGACAGGACTGAGATTCAAGTTCAGGCGGTTTGATTCTAGAGCCCAGCACTCTTATCTGTTGTGCAAACCTTCCCCTGTATCCTGATGCTTGAATAATCTGACATTGTGTTCAAGCGGAAGCAGGGATGTTGACAAGAGTCCACTTCAAAGTGAGGAGCATAATGAGGGCAAGAATACTACAGTGGGTTGCCATTTCCTTCTCTAGAGGATCTTTTCAACCTAGGGATCGAACCTGAGTCTCCTGCATCGATAGGTGGCTTCTTTACCACTGAGCCACCAGTGAAGCTTTTTTCACAGCAACCTGTTAATTTCCCAGAGAGAGAACCATGCCATCTGGGGGAGGAAGCTCAGACAATATGGCCTCACTCCTTCTATTTGCTAGGAACAAAGCTGATCTCAAAGAGGGAAGGAACTCATCCAGGGCCATTTAGAGGAAGAGTCAGCCACAGCTGCCCCAGGGAGCTGTGCAGAAATAGATGAGCTCCTGACTTTCCCCACCCATTATTTCTCAGAGGCTCCCTATTGCCCCTGAGAAAGAGAGGAGCATCCTCAACAGCCAGATGCTACCCTGGTATCATTAGCTAGGATGTGAGGTTACTGGAAGGTGGCCTGGCACCCCCGGCTAGGGCATGTGGTCCTCCTCTTGGATTTAATCTCATAAAAGGCCAACATCAAACCAAGTCACTCTGTGATCATTATGAAGGGAGGCAAACAAGAGCAGTTAATAATTTTTTCTAAGGAAGACAAAGGCAAGATCATTGTATGGACCACACACAGTGAGCACCTCCCTCCCTGGCTCCTAGGAGTCATTGCTACATCTCTACCAGTTACAGCCTTAGTCTTGCCCTAGGATCACCTCCATCTTGATTAAATTTATTTACATAACAAGTTATAGAATGGTCCTCACTTCCTGACAGCTCTCAGTCTAGGGCAAATCCCCATTTCTGTGGACCATCTGCCAAGTCATCCAACCAAAATCCAAATCCTAGTATTATAGTCATTTCTGAGACCTTTTTACTAAGATACAGTATGGTATGTACTCTCCCTCACTGCAATGACTCATAAACCCAACTTGCTCAACTACAGGTCTGTTTGTGGTGGTCTTTAGCTGGAGGGCATTAGCATCTCAAAAAAATGTTCCACTCCCTTGGTCTGACCCGGACTGCTATCCATGATCCAGCCCCTCCTGGCTGAATCCGCCTCCACTCCCTAAGGACCCGTCCAGACTTCTGTACCTTCCACAGGCAGACTCTGTCACCTGGAAAGCCCCTCCCCTTCTTTCCCCCTGAAGGACAAGTTTGAGAAGGCTTCTCTGACCCCAGCTAGAGAAAATAAATCCTCTCTTCTCTCACTTCCCTAAGCTGCACATTCAATGATTACAGCACATGTCACATCAAATATAATTATGTTTGCCTCTTGGTGACCCTCCCCCACCAGACTGCAAACCTCTTTGAAATAAAGAGACGTGCAGTGTTCAGGGCAGGGGCTGAGGCAAAACAGAAGCTCCATACACCGGCTGTTTGCTTTTTTTCCCTGCACTAAACCAAATGTCTTTCCTATTCAATTCACATTCCAAAGAAGAGTCAAAATAATAATGTGCAAATGAAAGCCCAACTGAAAACACAGGCTTTGGTCTGCTGTATTAGTGTCACTTGTCATCTGCTGGGTGCCCTGTGATTTACAAAGCACGTCCTCATTACCTTATCTCACTTAAGGCAGTCCACATGGCAGCCCTGGCTTCCGTCGCATCTGCTCGCACTTCCAAGCTGCTTACACACTGGGAGGACTCAAGGCTGGGGCACGACCAGGGAATAAGCAGTAACAGGTGGTTGTTGCTCCAAGTCCATTGGAGACCCATCAGCTCATGAGTCCATGGCCAAAGGGTCATCTGGAAACCGTGTCTGATATTTACAATCTCAAGTTCTATCTGTCCTGCCTTTTATTATACATTAGAACAAATATGCAGTTAAGTCAATGTCACCAGTGTTTGAACAATGGTTGAGAAGTCAGATAAAACTGGATATGAGTTCAGACTCTACTCATCAACTTCATGATGAGTAGGGTATTTAATCTCTCTGAGTTTTGGTTTACCCAACTGTCAAATAGGAGTTGTAATAGTACCTACTTCATCGAGTTGTTCTGAGGATTAAATGAGAAAATATAAGTTGACAATTTTGGAAAGTGTCTGGCACACAGTAATGATAAGCATGTAGTAAATTTTAACTATTAATACAATTATGTTACTAACATCATTCTTATTGTTAAGTAGGATGAGTCTAGGTCATTTACCATCAGATAGATTCTTATACCTTACTCTGCCCTGATTAATAGGGGAGAGGTGGGTGGTTAGGTGGGGTCCAGGGAGGACGTAGAAATAAGTTTACCAAGCTCCTATTGTTAGCTGGCTTCTGATTTGACCAGTTAGGTGCACTCCTAGACTGGAGGGCAGACAAAAGGAAAGTGCATAGACATGTAACCCAGGTATCCATATAGGCCTCCTTACCTTCCTTCCTTTTTTCCCTTTCTTTCTCTCCTTTTTCTTCCTTTCTTCCTATCTCTAACTCAGGTAGGGGCTCCAACAGCACCTCCAGCTTCTGCTGGGATTTTCACCATAGTTCCAGCTTCCTCACAGTAGCTGAATACTCTAATAATACTGTCTCTATATTTCAACCATTCAGCCTAAAGGTGGTAGTAGCTTCTGAACACTGTTAATCTCTAAATCAGCTCATCCTTGTAACCAATGCCCTACGTTAAATTCCTTCTGTTTGAAATATCTATAGAACTTGTACTTTCCTCGCTGAGTTTTGATGGACAGATACATTAGATACATACATTTGAGCAAATTTCTTTCTGCACTCAAGTTTCCTCATTTATGAAACGTTGCTAGTATTTCAAAAGTATAATATCTTGTATTAAAGATATTGCACAAAGCTTTTCCTGTAAGATGTTATGGAAAAACCCAAAGAAACTTTTTGGCCAACATGCTGCTGCTGCTGCTAAGTCGCTCCAGTCGTGTCCGACTCTGTGTGACCCCATAGATGGCAGCCCACCAGGCTCCCCCATCCCTGGGATTCTCTAGGCAAGAACACTGGAGTGGGTTGCCATTTCCTTCTCCAAAATAATACAATATAAAACAGATAGATACATATCCACCTCAGCACTTGGCATATAGTTTTCTAGTCATTTTCAGAAACTGGGTTTGGACTTCCTCTAATGCAAAGAATTTCTGTGCAGATATCTCATCCCAAGAACTCTACCATAGAGAAGTAATGATGAATAATGAAGAATGAAACTATGTTATAGTCAACAATAATTACCAGATTATCCACCATACAGTATCTTGAAACACTGAAAGACTATTGCTGCCATGGGTTGAATTCTGTCCCTGTGAAAGGAGATTTTGAAGTCCTAACCCCCAGTACCTTATTAGGAAACTGGGTTGTTGCAGATATAATTAATTAAGAAGTGGTTACACTGGAGTAGAGTAGGCTTTCATCCAATCTTCCTGGTGTGCCCGGGAAGACACAGTGGCGCCGGGAGAACACCATTAGAGAACAATGGACTAGAATCACGCACCCACGAGCCAGGGATTACAAAGATCTCCAGCAGACCGACAGATGCTAGGAAGGGGCAGGGAAGGAGCTCCCGACAGGTTTCAGAGAGAGCATGGCCCTGACAATACTTTAATGTAAGACTTCTAGCCTCCAGAGCTGTGACAGCATAAATTTCTGTTGTTTTGCCACATCTAGTCTTTGGTATTTCATTGCCATGGCCCTAGGCAGTAAATACAATTATAATAGAAATGCAGTAGGTAAGATTCTGAGAGCTCTCAGCATCACATTCCCTAGGGTTTATGTCCTGGATAATCCTTGGGACTGTGAGTAGGTTATGGTATGTGGCATAGGAGATTTTACAAAAGGGAAATGATCCTGAGTCCCTGGTGGCTCAGACAGTAAAGAATCTGCCTGCAATGTGGAGACCCAAGTTCGATCCCTGGGTGAGGAAGATCCCCTGGAGAAGGGAATGACAACTCACTCCAGTAACTGCCTGGAGAATCCCACGGACAGAGGAGTCTGGTGGGCTACAGTCTGTGGGATTGCAAAGAGTTAGACGTGACTGAGCGACTAACACTTTCACTTTCAAACCTGATCTCATTAGATGCCCTTAAAAGAGACTAAAAGAGACGGAGCTCTACCTAGAGAAAGGGATTTAAAGTGTGGGAGGTTTTGCTTATGTTTTTAATTTTTACTGCAGTATAGTTGATTTACAGTGTTGTATTAGTTTCAGGTGTACAGCAAAGTATATCAATTATGTGTCAGATATCAGATATATGGATACATATCCATATATCCACTCTTTTTGAGATTATTTTCCCATATAAGTCATTACCGAGTATTAAGTAGAGTTCCCTGTGCTATACAGTAGGTCCTTATTATTTTATACATAGTGGTGTGGCTCAGTAGGTAAAGCATCTGCCTGCAATGCACGAGACGCAGGAGATGCAGGCTCAGTCCTTGGGTGGCAAAGATCCCCTGCAGGAGGAAATGGCAATCCATTCCAGTATTCTTGCCTGGAAAATTCCATGGACAGAGGAGCCTAGAGGGCTATAGTCCAAAGGGTCTCAAAGAGTTGGACATGACTGAGAGACTAAGCATGCATACATAATACACATACAAAGTGTGTATACGTCAATCCCAGTCTCCCAGCTTATTCCTCCCTTCTCCTTGCTTACCCCCCTGGTAACCATAAGTTTGTTTTCTATATATGTGATCAGGGGAAAAACCACAATTCAAAAAGATACATGTACCCTAATGTTCATTGTGGCACTATTTACATTAGCCAGGACATGGAAGCAACCTAAATGTCTACTGATGAAGGAATGGAAAATTCATAAAAAAGAAATCAATAATGTTCTTTGTAGCAACATGGACTGACCTAGAGATTGTCAAAATGAGTGAAATAAGTAGAGAAAGACAAATATCATATGATATTGCTTATATGTGGAATCTTAAAAAAAAAAAAAAAAGGTACAAACAAGCTTATTTACCAAACAGAAATAAAGTCAGAGATGCAGGAAGATTTCTGATGCAAGGGCGATTCTGCACTTTTGGCTTTGAAGATGCCGGAGACTGTGTGACAAAGAATGTGGGTAGCTTTGCAAAGGTGAGAGTGGCCCCTAGATGAGAGCCAGCAAAGAAATGGGGACTTGAGACCTGCAGTCACACAGGAAAGCAGTTCACCCAAGGCCAAGAATGAGCTGGGAAGCAGATTCCTCTCTAGTGCCCCCAGGCACGAACTCAGCACAGCTGACATTGTTATTCCAGCTGCTCCTGAAAGGAGAGTCCAGCTACACAGCGCCTGGGCTCAGGACCTGCAAAATTTTGAATCACACATTCTCTTAGTAGTCATTTGTCTTGCAGCCATAGAAAATGAATACATGTAGGTACATTTACTGTGTAAATTGTTAAATATATGTACAATGTATGTGTTTTTGACTTAAAAATATATGAAGTTAAAAAGGTACCCTCTTCTGATGGCATCTCTGCCAAACACACAGAGGTGGATTAAAAAAAAAATCAGAGACTTTGGATGCGCATGGGTGACAAGAATGCAGATTCAAAGTTGTCTTTAGTCTTCCAATATCATTTCCACAATCTTTAAATTATAAAAGAACAAGATTGTTTTTGTCCCCCAACCCAAGCTGTAAAGATCAGAATAGGGTCTGAGAGTGAGCACAGTCTCCCAGGAGTTCAAGCTACTTGAAAGAGAGGGCCACACAGAGCTGGGGTTTCATAAAATTCCACTGGAGAGAGGGGACGTCATAGTTAGATTAACATATCATTGCATCACAAATTATTTCCCCCTGGAAGTTCCACAGGAGCCTGACCTGCCATCCCTGACCTCCGTGCTTAAGAGGAAGGAACACAGACATCTGCCCTCGTGGCTAAAATCGTAGTCTGTGCCAGTGGCCTAAGGTGGTTGGTGTGCTTTCCACATTTACAAAGCCCGTTTCCCCTTAGGGCTCTAGTTCTGTCTTTGTTTGAACCTAAAATCTCCCAGTTGCTGCCTTTCTGAGTATCCTTGAGTCAGCTGCTTAATGTCCCGTGGCCTCAGATCTGTAGCAGAATAAAGATTAGGAAGATAATTGCTTGACAGATTGTACTTCTCTGTTTTCCTACTTATTTGCTGCATGACTTTGGGAAAGATACTTAGTCTCTGAGAGTTTCAGTTTTATAACTTGGCAAAGGGTTGTTAAGTACTCATACCAACCTCCACAAGAGGGAGGCCAGCATAACGTGGCAAAGGGTTGTTAAGTACTCACACCGACCTCCACAAGAATGACGCCAGTGCCAGCATGAAAAAGGAGCTCTGCGCCAACAAAGCTCAAGTCCAGGGAGAGGGCACTACACTCCATATGGAGCAGTGGAGGTGATGGACAGCCGATGCAGGCTGAGCTGACCAGGGAGGTGTGGAGACAGGCTGCTGTCTTGGTGACTGTCAGCCCTAAGAACCTGATGGCCCCCAAAACTCAGAAACCTCAGGTTTGCTTTGATTATTAAAATGTGAAAGAAGGAATTTCCCTGGTGGTCCAGTATTTAAGGGGCTTCCCAGGTGGCGCTAGTGGTAGAGAATCTATCTGCCAATGCAGCAGATATAAGAGACGCGGGTGTGATCCCTGGGTTGGGAAGATCCCCTGGAGGAGGGCATGGGAATCTGCTCCAATATTCTTGCCTGGAGAATCCCATGGATAGAGGAGCCTGGTGGGCTAGGTAGTCCATGGGGTGTCAAAGAGTCAGACACGACTGAAGCAACTTAGCATGCACGCACCAGTGTTTAAGACTTGTGCTCCCAATACAGGGGCCCTGGGTTTGATACCTGGTTAGGGAACTTGATCCCACATGCTGCAACTAAGACCCAGAACAGCCAAATAAATAAATAAATAAATATTAAAAAAAAAAAAAACAAAAAAACTGTCATCTTTTGAAAAAAAACAAAAGTGAGTGAAAAGGTACTTATGTCCTTCCAGATAGAAACTTTAAGAGCCAGTGCACAGTTCACCACATCTTTTCGTCTTTGTCACAGTTACCAGCAAAGTTCAAGAAGGCACCTGCTCTGCTGTCCTGGGTCTCAGGGAAAAACAGGACAAGAGTAAAAACCTCATTCATCCTCCAGCGGCCAAGCAACCTGAACACTTATTTTCAGGCTCTGACAGCTGGGGGTTGTTTGCTATTTCAACATTACCTAGCATGTCCTATCTAGTAAGGTCACAAGTAGGGGAAAAGAGGTTGAGAGAGAAAATAACTGGCTCAAGCTCACACAGATGCTAAGCCCTAATGACAGGACTGAGATTCAAGTTCAGGCGGTTTGATTCTAGAGCCCAGCACTCTTATCTGTTGTGCAAACCTTCCCCTGTATCCTGATGCTTGAATAATCTGACATTGTGTTCAAGCGGAAGCAGGGATGTTGACAAGAGTCCACTTCAAAGTGAGGAGCATAATGTACTAGACTAATGAGTGAGAGGCGATGCAGGAGTCACAAGTGCCAGGGCATTCTGACCAGAATAGGGTCATCACAAGGTAAAGGATCATGAATAACATCTCTTTTCTCTGCTGAAGAGGCTCTTGTTGCCCATGTGCCAAGGAGGCCCCTTTCATCCTGCAAGATCCTGCAAGATCTAATTGTGAGTTCTGCCCAGCCTGGCTTTGTTTCTCCAAGGTCACACCTGGCTTGCCAGTAGGTAGATTAACACTTACATAAAGAGAAGATTTTTCAATTTTTCAATTTCAAATTTCAATTTAAAGAGAAGATTTCAATTTTACATCCCAAAGGAAATTAACCCTGAATACTCATTGGATAAACTGATGCTGAAGATAAAGCTCCGATACTTTGGTCACCTGATGTGAAGAGCTGACTCACTGGAAAAGACTCTGATGCTGGGAAAGACTGAGGGCCAGAGGAGTACAGGACGACAGAGGATGAGACGGTTTGATGACATCACTGACTCAGTGGACGTGGGTTTGTGCAAACTCTGGGAGATAGCCCAGGGAAACCTGGTGTGCTGCCATCCATGGAGTTGCAAAGAGTCAGACACAGCTGAGTGACTGAACAACAAAAGAGAGGAGAACAGCACACTGCGTCCCAGAAAAGAGGCCTCTCCTGAGAGCTTGGGGTCCTAAGAGTCAAGCTCTGTGTACTTCTCTACTGAGTAGAGGATGTACACGGAGATGACATACCTGGCCCGGGACAGTCCACATCGACTCAGGCTGAGCAGCGCATTCAGGCCCACCTCTGCAACTGCCCATCAGCACAACCTTGGTTGTAGCTCTGAGCCTCAGATTCTCTATCTCGAGCACAAGGGGAATGGAAACGGTGCCATATAAGATGATTTCTAACTTGAAAATACAGCAATCAAATGGATGCCAACTCTCACCTATTGCTGGTAGGCATGTAAATTGCACAATCCCTATGGTGAATAAATTGGCTATATCTATCAGAGTTTAAAATNGAGCACAAGGGGAATGGAAACGGTGCCATATAAGATGATTTCTAACTTGAAAATACAGCAATCAAATGGATGCCAACTCTCACCTATTGCTGGTAGGCATGTAAATTGCACAATCCCTATGGTGAATAAATTGGCTATATCTATCAGAGTTTAAAATGTTTAGCAACCCCGGACCTAGGAAATTATACTAAAGATATGCTTGTACAATGAAATGACATTTGCAAAAGGTTATCCATTGCAGTATTGTCTGATAGCAAAAGATGAACACATCCAAATGCTCACCCATAGGAACCAGTTAAATAAATGATGGTACATCCATGATGCTGGTCCTTTAGTCACTAAATCCTGTCTGACTCTTGAGAGTCCATGGACTGCAGATGCCAGGCTCCTTTGTCCATGAGATTTTCCAAGCAAGAATACTGGTGTGGGTTGCCATTTCCTTCTCTATAGGAGATCTCCCTGACCCAGGGATGGAACCCAAGCCTCCTGCATTGGCAGGCTAATTTGTTACATCCGTACAATGGAACAAGCTGGAGCTGTTAGGAAGAAGAGAGAGTTCTTTATGTCCAAATACAGAAAAGTATCCAAGGTGCATTAAAAGGGGGGAAAAGTAAGACTCAAAAGAGCTTGCATAATATGCACCCATCTACGCATTAAAAAAAGAACACAATAGACTAGAGATTTGATTAATCTATACATAAACTGGAATTCCAGTGGAGCTGTTTCAAATCCTGAAAGATGATGCTATGAAAGTGCTGCACTCAATATGCCAACCAATTTAGAAAACTCAGCAGTAGCCACAGGACTGGAAGTTTTCATTCCAATCCCAAAGAGAGGCAATGCCAAAGAATGCTCAAACTACTGCACAATTTCACTCATCTCACACGCTAGTAAAGTAATGCTCAAAATTCTCCAAGCCAGGCTTCAGCAATA
>SJYX01002293.1:394224-538826 GCA_006410675.1 Oreotragus oreotragus
GTGGGGTGGAAGGTGGGAGGGGGGGTTCATGTTTGGGAGTTCATGTACACCCATGAGTGATTCATGTCAATATATGCCAAAACCAATACAGTACTGTAAAGTAAAATAAAGTAAAAATAAAAACTAAAAAAAAAAAAAAAAATAGTTTGTGGCCGGAAGTGCTGAATCTGGAGTTTAAGGAAACTGAAAACCATTAAGTGGCCAGAGCCAGGGAGGGTCAAATGGAGATAGGTCTAGGGACAGGTAGTGACAGACCTTGCTTTCCATTTTCCAAAACTGGGGGAAATGTTAGTAGTGGCTGGATTGAGAGCCCTGTTGAGGGTTTGGCATCTCAGGTTTCCTGCCAATCTAGCAGCCTCCTCTGTCCTCTACCCTTCAAGACAAGATTCTGGCCTTCAGATGAACACTGAATGGTTTTATAATTTAAAAAATTAAATTACTCCACAAATAATTCATTACAAATTCTGTGTCCATGAACTGTATTAATAGCGATTAAGAAACCAGTGCTCTCAGATTCAATCAGCAAAACTGCAAGTATTCACAGAGGTTTATACTGGAAAACTGGGGCAAACAAGCAGGTGTGCAAATTCGACCTACCTGCTGCAGAAGAGCTTGAAAAATGCCTCCCCTTCAGCAAGTGCTTTCCTTGTATTGCTGTTTTCTTTTTGGGTGACAAATGCAGCTGATAAAGAGGTCAGTGGAACTTTAGGCTTGGGCTCAGACTCTTAAGTCAGGATTGCCTGTTGAATTACTGATTGCGAATGTATAGATTGCTCAGCCCCACTTCTTGTGATTCAAGTTCAAGGAGTTTAGATATGGGGCTTAGAAATCTATAGCTTAAAAAGTAACTCATATGACTCTTGTCATAAGACAAGTTTGGGGAATGTCTTCCAAGTAGAAAATGGAGCTAATCATGGCTGTGAAATGCCACCTGTGGGGATGGATGATAATGGGACATGGGGATGCCATTTACTAGTCCTTTCTGGTTTGTTTTTGCCAGAGATAATGGAGAAGACTATCTCTCTCTGTGGATTCTGAATGCTGCTGCTGCTGCTGCTAATTCGCTTCAGTCGTGTCCGACTCTGTGAGACCCCATAGACAGCAGCCCACCAGGCCCCGCCGTCCCTGGGATTCTCCAGGCCAGAACACTGGAGTGGGTTGCCATTTCCTTCTCCAATGCATGAAAGTGAAGTCACTGAGTCATGTCCAACTCTCAGCGACCCCATGGACAGCAGCCTACCAGGCTCCTCCATCCATGGGATTTTCCAGGCAAAAGCACTGGAGTGGGGTGCCATTGCCTTCTCCGGATTCTGAATGAGAGGTAGTTTAATCCAGTAAAGATGAAAACAAGAAGAAGGCATCATGAGTTGCTAATTATTTCTCTCTCTTTAATATAAATAAGTGGAAACAAATAGCTTTGGGAATGTAATCATAGAAACCCAACCTGGATTTCTGGAACATTCTTGGTATTCCTGCAAATAAAACCTTCTTTGACAAGAAAAGAGGAGAGTTTGTGACTTAAATGTCTTCCTGGCTCATAGAATTTTTAGGACAAAAAAGAGACATTGGAGAGAATGGAGTTTAATACCTTCATGGTGTGGTTGAAAGTCTGCTAACTCAGAGAAATAAGGCACCTGCCCAAGATCACTCAAGTGATGAAATGATCTATCTAAAGACAGGAGAAGTGACACCATGTTTCCTGAATCTTGGCTTCTGGTTTCCAGTGCCTCCTTCTGGCATAAACATAGCCTCTAAGACACTCTCATTATATGGCTACAATATGTTAGAGAGAAGGGAAGGAAGGAAGAGCTGCAATGTGTTTCAATAAATATTAAATAAGAACCTAATATATTAGAGGAATTTGGTGGCATGGTAGACATGTTGTTGTTTTTTAGTCAATAGATCATCTCCTAATCTTTGTGACCCCATTAACTGCAGCACAACAGGCTCCCCTGTCCTTCAAAATCCCCTAGAGTTTACTCAAATTCATGTCCACTGAGTTGGTGATGCTATCTAACCATCTAATTCTCTGCCACCCCCTTCTACTTTTGCCTTCAATCTTTNAAGAAAGTTAAAAGTAAAAAAAAAAAAAACAAACCCTAAAAACACTGTAAACACTGTAGAGGGGGGAAAATTAACTTACTGAATCAAGAGATATTTCATATTCATGGATTGGAAAATTCAATTTACTAAGTGGTAACTCTCCTAAAATTACATATTCAAGGTAAATTTTGGTCAAAATCCCAAAATCCTTTTTTTTTTGAAAATGAATGTATTAATACTAAAATTATTACATAAATGCAAAGAACATACAATAGTCAAAAAATACTGATAAATAAAAGCATGTATGTGAATTATGTCTATCAGCAGTAGGACGGACAGACTATAGAATATTTACATAAGAAACACTATTCAAGAACCAAAAAATGAACTATCATACAACATAATTTTGAATGAAAGAAACAAGACCAAGTATACATCATTCTTTATGATTCTATTTACATAAAACTCAAAAACAGGAAAAACCACTCTAGTATTTAAAACACCTTTGAGATGGAGACTGAATGCCATGGAGGGGACACAAGGAGGATTTCTGTGGTACTAGTTATATTCTAGATCTTGATCGGGATGGTTTTTATATTAGTATATTTAGTTATTATTCATGTCCTTTTCTGTACTTAAACTCTAAAAGTCTATCCGTTCCTCTCAAAAAAAGACATTGAAGAGTCTAGTTGATAATTGTTGAGAGTTGATGCAGTAATAATAGTGATGGTGGAGACCAAATACAGTGCAAGAATATTCAGGCAATAAATCAGCATGTCCATTTTGATTGATTAGATGTGGGGATTGCATGGAGGAAGGATGTAGGGAGAGGTAAAAATCTAAGACAAATCACAGGTTTCCTTCTGGTGTTGATGATGAAATGAATAGTGGGAGCATGGACGGAGATCAAAAATTCAGGAAGGACACCTCGAGCCTGAGTGCCCATGGCAATCCACAGGAATATCTTTGGCAGCTAATTAGGTGGGAGTTCAGTGGAACTGTCCGAGCAAGGGGGAGAGCGTGGGACACATCAGCATCCCTGGTGATAATTAAAATAATGAGACTGGATGGAATCACTCAGCGAGAACATGAAGCATGAGGGGAGGTGAGCAGCACTCTGGGGAACATCACACTGAGACAGGAGCTCAGACCAGGCAGAAAAGGTTCAGCTGCAGCAACGGGAGGGAAACCGAGAGGAATCAGCCATGGAAACCCAGGCCTACGGAAATGCAAGACGGTTCTCTCCAAAAGCCTGGCTGAAAGGCAAAGATGCATGTAGCTCTGAAGCTGTAATCCCAGCAATGTACCTCTCCTCTCTGATCTCCAGTTTCTACAGCGCTAAGGAAAGAATATTACTAGTACTTGCATTAAAAGGTGTGTGTGTGCATGCTAAGTCGCTTCAGCCGTGTCCAACTCTTCATGACCCCATGCACCATAGTCCATCAGAATTCCTCTGCCCAGGGAATTCGCAGGCAAGAATACTGGAGTGGGTTGCTGCACCCTCCTCCAGGGGTTCTTCCTGACCCAGGGATCAAACCTGTGACTTATGTCTCCTGCACTGGCAGGTGGGTTCTTTACCACTAGTGCCACCTGGGAAGCCTCCATCAAAGGGTATTGTGAGAAATAAATGAGATAATGCATGGTGTTTAGTAAAGCTGAGAGGGTATTACCTGTATCACCATGATCTCTGCAGGTGCAAATCAAGCATGGTGTTCTTTCTCAGGATGGAGTTGACAGGAATGAGTTTACAGGCCAAGCAGAAAGAGCCAGCGGGGCCATGCCACTGGAGTCCTCAGGGAGGAAGTGGGAGGGACAAGCCCCAGCACCAAGGGTAGAGGGGAACACCTGCTGCTCTGACATGGGGTGAGAACAGACACAGTGGCAGACACATCTGATGAGAGATGGCAAATGCTGCTAGGAAAGGGGTCATTCCTACCAAGAATCCCACAGGGAACTCACATGCCTCTGGGCAGGACCCTCATCTTTGGGATAGTCAGTGCAGGTATTAGAGATACCGCAAGAAATAATGAGCTTCAGTTATTCACTTCTCCAGTGTTCTTGCCTGGAGAATCCCAGGGATGGTGGAGCCTGGTGGGCTGCCATCTATGGGGTCACACAGAGTCAGGCACAACTGAAGCAACTTAGCGGCAGCAGCAGCAGTTATTTCGTTATCGTTCATTGATCCACTCACTCACATTTGACAAGCACACACCAAAGGCCTACTACATGGCTTATGGGAGTAAGAAATAGTTCTTACCCTTGGGGAGATTACATTCTTCCAGGATGTCCAATAAGGAGGAAAGAGGAGTTAACATATTGTGAACACACCCAAACTGTGGGTTTGCCATGTGTGATGAAGCGTGGGAGGTAAAACTTACTATTTTCACTTTACATATGTAAGTAGCAAGACTTGAAAATGTAAGTGATTAATCCAAGGTCACAAGGTTTTGAGTGTTGAAGTCAGCAGCAGAGTGCAGTCTGATGAGATGGGTGTCCCAGACAGGCAAACTGACATGGGAATTACCAAGGGGTCAATGAAGAAACTGGCATATAAGTTAGGTCATCTGTTTTTTTTTTTATTGGTCACACCATGTGGGATCTTAGTTCCCAGGACCAGGGATTGAACCCACGCCCCCTGCAGTGGAAGCTCAGAGTCTAAACCACTGGACCACCAGGAAGTCACTAAATGAGGTCTTGAAATAAGAGTTTTCCAAAAGGGACAGAGCCAAGAGAAAGAAAAGGTTGACTAATGTTCAGATGTTACTGGAACACATGTGCCTCACAGCCTACTCCTCCCAGAGAGGGGGAACCGATCTTGGGTCTCACTTCCTTCATTATCAAAACATAGCTCCTCCCTGAATAAGCACAACTCATTCTTATGACCAAAGTTATAACGAATTTTCTCCACGGTTTCCTGAGTACACAGGATTGTCCTTCTGCACTGGCAAATCCCCAGATCACATACTAAGCAGCTGTTTTCAAGATATTTTGTCAAAACTGCATGTCATATAGGCACAGGATAATTTGTCGCAGGCATTTTTACATCTGGTTGATTCCAATCCAATCATCCAGAGATTAGGTAAAAACTTACCAACTTGATCAGTTTTAATTACTTAAAACAATTTTGATGGCCATTTGAGTCTCTCCCACACCCCAGATACTCAACACAAAGTCTCAGAAATAATAGGGAACAGATGGCAGAAATATTTAAGATTTTGAGTTTTTCTTCTAACAAAAATGATCACAAAAAGGTTTCATTTATTTATTTATTTTTCCTCTCCATTTAGGAAAATACTGCTTTCCATGGAAAAGGACATCTTCAAAAAATCCAGCCTAACTTTTAAGAAATCCCTTTAATCTAATTTTGGCCAAAATGAAGCGTTCCTCCCAGTGCGACTTTGATCAGGATTGACTTATCACTTGGAGAGATCTCAGACATGTGTTAGGAGGAGATGAGCATCTGTGGGTGATTCCATCTGGTACCGAGAAGCCCGCATGCATCTACCTTAACTGACCAACAACTGGGGCACCTTTGGAGTTAGATGTGTATTTATGTAGACTTGATAAGATGCAGCTCAATCTCAGTGTGCTTGAAGCGTAGTAGGGAGCAGTGACCTTGAAGTTTATGAGGTAGACCAAGAATGCCCAACCCTGGGCAAGAGAGACCCGGAGGGAGGCTGACACGTGGATGCTGCAGAGGCGGCCGCATCCGCAAATGCTTCTGTAAAGAAGAAACTCAGGAGCAGAATGCCCAAAGCCTGTGATGGAGCCTTCAGCAAAATGGCCTCAGGGGCTTCCTTCCCGTTCTGATTTCTAGGATCCTCAGACTGATGTGAAGGAGAAGCCTCTAGAAGGACGCACTCTGACATGGATATCAAGGTACAGAAGGAAACTCAAGCCCTTAGGGTCATAAGCCTTTAACTCAACTCCCCCTGCCCTCTGGACAAACCACTGAAATTTCCTGAGCACGGCTTCCCTCATCCATAAGTCTTTCTTATTTAATGTTAAAAGTACCATAATACAATATCTGGTACAAAAGAGCCAACAATAAAGAGGATCCTTCCTCACCTTGATCCCACCAAGCATGGTCCCTAAATTGCAAATACTTCACTTGAGTAATGTGCTCCTATCCACCGTCTGGTTTCGACTCATGCTTGATAGAGGCCTCTTGTGGTCAAGCTATCCGTCTCTATATGTTATCTATAGAGTAAGTGATTTAACACAGCAACTGAGAGGCCTCCACTGTCACACTGCCACAGTGAGCACCGGGCCTGGAGCCAGGCTGGGGCTCAGTCGTCCTTTGATAAATGAATAAAGACTATCTTACTGGGCAGATGGGGAAGGCAATGGCACCCCACTCCAGTACTCTTGCCTGGAAAATCCCATGGATGGAGGAGCCTGGAAGGCTGCAGTCCATGGGGTCGCGAAGAGTCGGACCCCACTGAGCGACTTCCCTTTCACTTTCCACTTTCATGCATTGGAGAAGGAAATGGCAACCCACTCCAGTGTTCTTGCCTGGAGAATCCCAGGGATGGGGGAGCCTGGTGGGGAGCCTGCCGTCTACGGGGTCGCACAGAGTCGGACACGACTGAAGCGACTTAGCAGCAGCACTTGGCAGAGATTATCTCACTGTTCACAAGACTGTGTCCTTCTTCTTTGGCACGAGGTGGCCAACACTCCTGGTCTCCCCTGGCAGTGAGGTGTGGCCACGTGGCTGAATCTGAGCCCACGGAAAGGCTTGGTCCATTAAAGCAAACAAACAAGAACAACAATAACAAGACGCAACCAACAGTCTCTTCAAACATTTGATGCAGAAGATCAGAGTGATTTTAGAAGCTACATGGTGAAGATGGACAACAGATGATAGGAAGAGGAGAGAAGACAGAATCTGAGACTCTGAGTCACCATGTGGAGGAGAGCCATCCGTTTTAGGGCTTCCCAGGTGGTTCAGTGGTGAAAGAATACGCCTGCCAATATAAGTGGTACAGGAAACTGGGGTTCCACCCCTGGGTCAGGAAGGAAGAAATGGGAACGCACTCTAATATTCTTGCCTGAAAAATCTCATGGACAGAGGAACCCAGTGGGCTAAAGTCAGTGGGGTTGCAAAGAGTCAGACACAACTGAGCTCACATGCATGCATCCATTTTAGATAATTCATGCTGCTGCTAAGTCACTTCAGTCGTGTCCAACTCTGTGTGACCCCATAGACGGCAGCCCACCAGGCTCCCCCATCCCTGGGATTCTCCAGGCAAGAACACTGGAGTGGGTTGCCATTTCCTTCTCCAATGCATGAAAGAGAAAAGTGAAAGTGAAGTCACTCAGTCTGTCCGACTGTTAGCGACCCCATGGACTGCAGCCCACCGGGCTACTCCGTCCACTGGATTTTCCAGGCAAGAGTACTGGGGTGGGGTGCCATTGCCTTCCCCGAGAGTAAAGAGTAAACTCCGGTCCCAAGCCTGGCATGCTTCAGTCCATGGGGTCGCAAAGAGTCAGACACAACTGAGCGACTGAACAACGAACCTGTCCCATTTTGATCATCAGACATTTTTTTGGATTGGTTATGGCACCTGCCTTCAGTCAATGAGTCTCCAATGTGTGCATCAGAATCTCCTAGAGAGTCCTAAGCCCACCCTCAGCCTTTCTGACTCAGAAGGTCTGGGGATGGAGTTGAGACTCAGTTTCCAACAAGTTCCCAGGCAAGGCTGATGCTGCTGGTCCAGAGACCACTTTGAGATTGACTGTCTCTAACACACTTACACCCCCGGCTTATTGGAGCTGGGGAGGGGTAATTCTAATAAACTCAGTAAACTGGAGCAATCTAAATGGTATCTGCACACTGTTTCGGCTACTCTGGGCTCACAGTCTGGCTGTGAGAGAGGACACTCAAGTGACACACAGCTGACAAACTATGACAAGTGTCAAGTGAGAAGAGTGTGAAATGGACTGTGGGGACAGAACGGAGTGTTCCCTCTAAATGGGCAGCACCGCTCCCAGGAGACAAGGCTTAAGTAGCACAACAAAGATGGAGAGGCGGCGTCTTCAGGGCAGTTTTAAGAACAAAAGATTCCTGGGCCTGGACCAGGAGCGGGTGCTTGGAAATGAGTTGATAACAAACGGCTGAAGTCAGGCTCAGGAATTTGAAATGGATCTTAAAGGCAGCAGGGAACCCCTGAAAGGCAGGCAGGGACCTAGGGAATGTACAGAGAAGCATGTGATGGGAGCTGGAGCTTAAGTGGATGGGTGAGAGAGGGGGCTGTAGGATGACTCAGATGATGGGAAGATGTTGACATAATTCAGGCCTCAGCGGGACAGTGGATGGAAGGGTGGGGGTGGTGTGGGAACATTTGAGAAATAGTGCTGGTGTGATTGCATGACTGAAAAGGCTAAGGGGTGCAGAGGGGACAGCTAGGCTGGTCCTCAGGCTTCTGGCAGAATGAATGGGTGGACAGTGATGCTGAGAGAAGGATGTAGAAAAAGAAGCAGGTTGGGGGAACAGGGTCGTTTGGTTCAGTTTGGAGTGAGAGGGTGGAAGGACACAGCTCTGCAGGCTCTGTGGGGTCCTGGGACTGACTGAGCGGTGGGCCCCACCTTAATCCTATCGTGAGCCAGGTGCACAGACAAGCACGTGTCCTGCCCCCAGGAGACTCCTGCTGCTCTGCACACTCCATGCGAATGCACAAGATGCACGCACACCCTTCCTTACAAACACAACGCATCCCTCCCCTCCATCTCGTTTCACAGATACTCCCTCCATTCACCCATTCATCCACCCATTTGAATCAGTCAATGAGAGGCCACTGGGTGAGCACCGACCCCATCTGTGACCCTTCAGTGGCTGCTGCCACTTCCTCCTGGGGGCAATGACCTTGCCTCTGTCTTGACCCTCTACTGGGGCAGCTTTCTGGAAGGACACCAAGGCCCCCATGTTGCCAAAAGCTCTCATCTACTCCTTTCCCTTCCTTACAGCACCTGACACTGTTCCACCTCATCAGAACCCCCACCCTACCAAGCTCTTTACTTCCTCCAATTCAACATCCCCGCCTCTCTGCACACTCCTCCTCATCTAATTCAGAATTCCTGGTCCTCTGTTCCAGCTCCACTCACCAACCTGAACTTCCCTTTGCCTTTGTTACCTTCTGGAAACACTCAAACGTCCACCAGAGCACTGCTTCTCTAAGGCTGGCGGGTCCATGAGTCACCTGACGGACTTGTCAAAATACCGCTTTCAATTCAGTAGGTCTGGGGGCAGGGGACCTAAAATTCTGCGTCTCAAACCTGCTTCTAGGTGATGCCAAATAAGAACCATCTAGACCCAGTGTCTCTACTGTCTCCCAAACCACCCAACGTGGCTTCCGCCACCCACCACACCACCAGAACTAGCTTAGCTCACTAATGGCCTCCATGTTGCTAAGTGCACTGCACATTAACATTCAAACTACCCCTCCCTGAAAGGGTCTCTTACCTGCTTTTGAAATGCCATGAAGACTCTCAGGCCTTCTGCTTCTATACTAAATGGGTTAGTCAGGAAATCCCTTCCAAAAAAAAAAAAAATGCTACCCAATTCCATCTTCTCCATCCTAGCTGGGAGCTGGAATCCTGTTCACTGCCCCTTCCTAGAGGTTCGGATACTCTGGGTCAGCCTGCCCACTATCTGGCCAAACTCACGGTTCTGCCATCATCCACTGTAATGCTGCTGGGTAAAACTTTCCTAAACACCAGAGATGCTCTGTACCCACAGTGTCCCATATGGCTTCCACCCAGCACACGCAGGTCATGTGACGAAGAAATTTTTATTTTTATTTTTATTTTTATTTAATTTTAATTAAAGTTGAATTTAAAGAGCCACATATGGCTGGTGGCTGCCATATTGGACAGCACAGATCTATAGGAACTGAATACCTTGCAGATAGTCCCGTCACACACCAGATGTTTCTCGGGCCTACGGCAAACTTTAACAGTTTTCCAAAGCCATCACAGAAGGCAGTACACATCAGTGGAAGGAAAGCATGCCTGTCAGACTCAGATAGTCTGAGTTCAAATCCCCCCTCAGATTTTGCTAAGTGAGTGATTTCAGCAAGTCACAATCTCTCCGAGTCTCGGGGTCTTCATATGGGCAACATAGGTTAATAGTAAGTAGGGCTGGGGCTTCCCTGGTGGCTGAGTGGTAAAGAATCCGCCTGCCAGTGCAGGAGACAAAGGTTCGATCCCTTGCCCGGGAGGACCCCACATGCTTTGGAGCACCTAAGCCTGTGAGCCACAACTACGGAACCTGTGCTCCGAGCCTGGGAGCTGCACCTACTGAAGCGCGTGTGCACCTGGGGCCTGTGCTCTGCGACAAGAGACGCCGCCGCAATGAGGAGGCCACGCACGGCCGCTAGAGGGGCCCCTGCTCGCCACGACTAGAAAAGCCTGTGCAGCAATGAAGACCCAGCACAGTCAGAAAAGTAACAAATCCAATCCAAAAAAAATGGTAAGCAGTACTTATCCCACAGAACCGGCTGTGAGCATTAAATAGGTAAAAACACGCACAGCTCACGTGTAAGTGCTCGATCAATGCTATCTTCTTGTTGCTATTTTTATTATGTCCTAGTCTTACAAAGGGGAGTTTATTGTCTTACTGTCTTTGTTTACATGGAGACATGGAGGTGCACAATGGAAAAGGGATCACCCCAGGAACACAGCGAAAGCTAGGATTTGAACCCGGTTCTGCTCGGCCCCGAAGCAGCCGGCAGCCAGGGGACGTGGGTGGAATGCGTGCCCAGCCACAGGACAGTGCCCTTGTGGACTGGGGTGTCTGTAGAACCTGGAAGGCAGTGAGGCTGGGTGCTGGGGACAGTGTTCTGAGAGCTCACGATGCCCACACCCTTAGAAGCAGTGGGTGGTCCACAGACAGCAATGGGGGGATGCCAGCTCCCTGCACTTCTGGCCTGTGCCCTTCCCCCTGGAGGAGACAAGGACTTGCCCTCCTTAGTTTCTAGATCCTCAGGGCCAGGGGGAACACCCTCTTCAGCTCCTTGCACAGGGACAAATTCCCCTTTCTACCTGATATGGCCAAGCCACATGCTTCTAAATCCAGAGCAGACCCCCGAAGATGCCACCTGCTTCTCTCGAGATGCACTCTGGGTGCTTCCCTACAGAGGGCGCCTGGGGCCGAGCAGCAGTAACTCAGAGGCAGAGCCTGACACAGTGAGCCAGCTCCCAAGGAGCCGGCAAGGAATGAGCAGAGCAGAAGGCCCGGACAGCTGGACTGGATGGGACAGCCCTGCCTGGGACCCGGGAGACTAGGATTCAAATCCTGGCTCTGGACGTACCACCTGGGTGACACCGGGCAAATGGCCCTCATTCATTAAATTCATTAAAATGAACTTGCACAGAGCAACTGGTAGCTTTCAAAGTGTTTTCACAGTTAAACATTCACCTCTTCATTCAACAAACATACCTGGAGCACCTACTGTGTGTTCTGTCCCTGGGGAGACAATGACAGGCAAAGCAATAGAATTCCTGCTTTCAGAAACCTCACTTCAAACTAATCATTTTGTAATAGGTCTACTATTACCACTGAGGTATATCTTATGAAGAAATATTATAGAGCAATGAAAAGGAATCAACATCACCTGTATGTTTGTGTCGACTTCTGTTTGCCCTCAGATCTAGTATCTGTTCTGCCCCGTGGACCAGGAGACCCACCCTGATCACCAGCATCTCTCAGCTCCTTGCTCTCTGGCTCCCAGGGGGTGGGGCAGGTCTGGTTCCCAAATATGGCTCTGGTCCAGGCCAACCAGAGGCTACAGCAGGAGCTCCAGGGGTAAAAAAGAAGCACACTTAGCGTCTTTTTTCTGTTTCCTCCCCTCCCCAAAGCCCTGTCTTGGCAACAGTTGCTCCTCCAAGACTTCAGCCCTCCAGTGCCCCTGTGCTCCTCAGCCCCACCCAGCTCGCACTGGGCTTCAGGACCACCTCTCCTTTTCTCTACCCTCGATCCCAGGGAGCAACAGTTTTCTGCTGAGCCACATCCCCAGGTGCATCTTTATTTCCTTAACTAGGCACACATCTCTGTAAGTGATCTTTTCTTTAAACTCTTACAAGAAACAAACACAGGAAGGAAAGAGCCAAGTGCCTGGAAAAAGCATACTGCGGGGGCGAACTCTGTCTAGGAAGGGGGGAGGTGTTCCCTGAGAAAATCAAATCTCAGTTGGGATGGAAGAGGGAGTATCAGGTAACTACAAGCTTGCAGTGATGGGCCCCTCTCGCCTTTTTACACACGGGAAATGTGAGGCTCAGAAAAGGGAAGAGGGGAAGAAGGGGAAGAGGTCATCTGAATTCAGTTTCTGTGTTTGCAGAGCAGGGCTGGGTGCTACTGCCTTACGAGCCCCCAGAACCTAGGAACCTGCATTACCTTCCCGTTGCTGCTATAACTGATGAGCCTCATCTGGGGGCTTAAAACAAAAGGAATGAATCATCTCAGTCCTGGAAGCGGGAAGTCCCAAATGCAAGGTGTCAGCAGGACTGTATTTCTTCCGGAGGTTCTGTCTGGGGCGGGGGCGGGGGCAGCTGCTCCCTTGCTTTTAATCAGGTTCTAGAAGCCACCTGTATTTCCTGGCCCCTTCCTCTGCCATCAAGCACTCTATCCTTCTTCCATCCCTCCCTGTCTTCCTTCCTCATTTCCTCCCTCCCACCCTCCACCTTCTCTCTACCCTTCTCTCTCCTTCCATTTTTACATCTCCTCCTCTGCTCTGTTCCCCTTGCCTCTCATTAGGACCCTTCAGATGACACTAGGCCTAGATAATTCAGTAGCATTCTCCCATCTCGAAATACCATCACACCTGCTAAAGACCCTTTAGCCATATAAGGTAACAGGTTCACAGGTTCTGGGTGCTAGGACATGGGCATCATGGGGAGTCACGATTCTGCCCACCACAGGGCCCAGAGGTCTTGGAGGGGCTGGAAGCTTGCCCATCACACAGACAGACTCTTCCTGCTGAGGTCATCACGGCAGCAATGTCACCTGTACAGAGTGACATACAGAGCCAGGATTCTGTGACTGAGCAAAAGGGCCTCAGTCTGGCAAAAGGGGCTGATCCAGCTAACTGGCAGCTGTGTGACTCTGAGCAAGACACTTTACCTTTCGGAACATTACTCTGCTGTTTGTAAAACAGAAACATCGACTACTGCTTGTGGAAGAGGACAGACATGAGCTGGTGTGTGTCAAGACCCTGGCACGGAACGGGGCTCCACAGCCCCCGCCTCTCCTCCTGCCCCCTCCACCTTCCATTCTCAGGAAACACATGTGCAGCCCACGCTCAGCCTCGCAGTGGCTGCTACCACTATGCTCCGGGGACTGATGAGCTGTTACTAATGGGATTTTTCAGGGTGGCGGTGAGGGAAGGGGGACTAGAAGAGCTCCAGCTCTTCACTCATCCTTCTGAGATTTTGACACAGACGCAGATCTTAAGAGAATTAGCAAAGAAGCAGAAATGCTGTGAATAAATGTCAGCGCCCCTCACAAAATGTTCCCTCCCAAGACCTCACTTTTTCTGCCAGCAAATACTCTGAGACGTCAAAGCGTCTCTCCGAAGCAGCTCTGATCGTGTCACCTGCCTTTTTAACATCTCTTAAAGACTGTCCTGCTCCTGACAGGACACAATGAGGCCTCCTTTGTCTGGAACCTCAGACGGCCTTGTGCCTGTCTCCTGATTGCCCTTCCAGCTTTGTCCTGCAACCTGCATGCAAAAAAAAAAAAAAAACCCCCAAACCTAATATCCTCTTTGGTATCTATGCTTTTTCAAGTCCTGATACACATGATACTACTGAGCTCCTTCAGCTATAAAATGGGCCATTCTGACAACTAAATTAGACTACGGGACATGTGGGACACCCCAAGGACACTGTTAGGGGATAAAACTAGCAGCAGCTACATTGACAATGGCATCTATAGTGTGTCAGGCGTTAACAGGGTCGGCTCTCTTCCCTCATCACAGTGTCTAGCAATCATATCTTCATTCTCAGAGGCTGTGGACTATGGATGGGTAAGAACACTCTTTCGCTTGCCTTACACGTGTATCCATGAATGTGGGGAGCAATGTGGGCACTCAATAAATATTTGCAGGAAGCCAAGTAGAACAAATGAAGAACAGACAACTGGTATACCAGGAAATGTTCAGCTTCAGGAGGATGTGTCCCCTGGAGACTTTAGGCACCAGTTTTCCCTGATCCACTGGGTCTCCTGCTGCCATATTGTAGCCTCCAGGATTCACCTTATTCACAACAAATTTGATCTTGTCACTTCTGTGTTTAAAACATCTCAATAGTCCCTGGGACAAAGCTCAAAGTCCTCGGCCTGGTTCAAACAGATTGTGATCTGGCCCTATCAGGCTGCATCTTTACTGCTGTGTTTTCATTCTGCCTTCCCTTTTCTTGAATTTTGTGCCTGAGCAGCATCCAATTTTTGGATGATAGTTTTGTGTCATCCTCTAAACACCAATGTGCCTTTGGCCACATAATGCCTCCATTCAGAAGGGACCATTCTGCTCAAAACCCCAACCATCCTTCTAGAGATGGCTCAAATGAAACCTTCTGTGAAGTATGCTGTACCCTTGCTCAGCACCTGTTATTTTTATGTTGGTGCAATAACAGCCATAAATATTTTTACTAATCATTAATATTTGGGTGAACAGTGTGCTGGACAACTTCCTCACCTCATCTGTAACCCAGTGCTCCTCAAAGTATAGCAGGTGTCATAATCCCTGGGAGGAGTTTTAAAACACAGATTCCCATACCCCATTCCAAACTCTGACACAATAATTCTGGGATAGGGCCTGAGAATTTACATTTCTAACATGCTTCCAGCAATGCTGATGCTGTTGGTCCATGACCCCACTTTGAGTAGCCCTGCCTACTTGTGAGTAAAATTATACTACCATTTTTATAAGGGAGGAGAAGTTAGGTGACTTGTCATGGGTTAAGCTATTTAGTGGTAAGGCCAAATTTTGAATCTCAGTCTCTGGAACCACATCCTGAACTTCCTTACTCAACAAGCAGGGAGAACAGCTGATATTCACTAAGAGTTTATTTCACATGAGGCATTCCACCAAACACAACACTTACATTATCTCATCTAATCCTCAAAATATTCTGATGGGAATTCTATCACTCCTGTATTATAACTGATAAGGAAACAGGGTAACTTACCCAAGGTCACAGGGCAGTACATGTTATAATATAGAACTGGGCCAAGGGAAAATGACAGCACGATCATGCCTTAACAACGATCATTTTCTAAATGTGACATTGTTCATCTTTAAGCACAATTGTTGGTACACATGTAATTCTTCCCACTCAGACTGTATCTCTGAGGTCAGGGAAATTATTTAATTTCCCTTTGCACCCTAGTCATTGGCAAAATGCAAACAATCTACAGATAAACAACTGTTTGATGAGTGAACAAATATACAGGAAGAGAAGAAGTAAATAAAGTGAAAACCATCGAAATCTTAACCACGTGACAAGCAGAGTATCTCTCCCAATAAATGGTAAATAAAAAACAAAGACATCACTTTGCCAACAAAAGTCCATATAGTCAAGGCTATGGTCTTTCCGATTGTCACGTACGGATGTGAGAGCTGGACAATAAAGAAGGCGGAGTGCCAAAGAACTGATGGGTTTGAACCATGGTGGTGGAAAAGACTCTTGAGAGCCCCTTGGAAAGCAAGGAGATCAAAGGAGTCGCTCTTAAAAGAAAGCAACCCTGAATACTCTTTGCAAGGACTGATGCTGAAGCTGAAGCTCCAATATTGTGGCCACCTGATGTGAAGAGCTGACTCATTTGAAAAGACCCTGATGCTGGGAAAGATTGAGGGCAGGAAAAAAAAAGGAGACGACAGAGGTTGGATGGCATCACCAATTCAATGGACGTGAACTGGGACAAACTTCAGGAGATGGTGAGAGACAGGGAAGAGACTACGCTGCAGTCCACAGTGTCACAACGAGCCAGACAAAACCTGGTGATTCAACAACAACAATAAATGATAAAACAGGATTCGAAGAACAGTTCAGAGGGCTTTGAGGAGGCAGTTTGTATTCAAATAAAGAAAACCAACCAAGCCAAACAACAATGACAACGACAGAAACACTTTGACCCCTGAAGCTGTGGGCTGGCATTCAAAGAGAGCTCGAAACCCAGGCAAAAGACTGCAGGTTTGGCAAAATGAGTCTCCTACCCTGAACTAAAAATGCTTCTCTTGTTTCCCTTTTAGCTAATTTCTCTCCTTTCTGAGCCATCCGGGGGGTGGGGGGGAGGTCGGTCTAGCGGATGCTATTCAAACTAATAACAGCTGCAAAAGGGGGAAAAAACAGAAAGGAACTTTTCTGTTGCTTGTAATCAAGGGTAAAAATAAAAGAAGCACAATGGAAATCAAGGAAAATAAACAGTGATCAGGCCTTTTCTTTTCCACTTGCCTGCCGAGTCCTGCTGGGTGTCCAACAACGGAAGGAGGACAAGGCTTGGAAGTGGGGGTCCATGTCGGCTCCCATCACATATGAGGACAGAAGGACGCCCCCACCGAGCCGCAATTATGGGACAGGGAAGACACAACTCTCCCAGCCCCCTTCTCCCACACAGACGCTGAGGCCGTGGCTGTATCAGGAGAG
This sequence comes from Oreotragus oreotragus, assembly GCA_006410675.1. NCBI lineage: Eukaryota > Metazoa > Chordata > Mammalia > Artiodactyla > Bovidae > Oreotragus > Oreotragus oreotragus. The sequence goes on from SJYX01002293.1 coordinate 410,911, forward strand.
AACTGGCGGAGAGGAGGAGTGATTCAGGAATGAATACTGCTTGGCCCCTGGCTGGAAGATGTCGGTTTGCACCTAGATGTACCCCTCAGGGTGCCCATTCGTTCAGATCTCTTGGGAACTGGGCTTCCACTTGGCTGGAGGCCCCACAACCAAATTGTGGATGAGCTGTTTCACCATGGCTCCCTCCTCTCATCTCAAGACTCTCTGTGACACTCAGGTGCATTTCAGAATCTCAGTTCTAAGCTGGACTCTGAGATTTGGCCTGGACTACCCTTGGCCAGTCTGAGCTGCCTGTGGCTTTCCATGAGGACAATAGAATGACAACACCTTTCATATGCCACGTGCTGTGCTGTGAGCCTATCAAGCTACGTGCAGTCCTCACAGATGCTCTATGATGGAGGTAGGTGTACACCAATTTCAGATGTGAAAGGTTCAAAACAACCAAAGTATGATGCAAAACACATGAATCCGTATCTGTACCACTACTGTCAACAAAGAGAAAACCTGATTTTCACAGGATCACTTTTCTGGAAAGTGGCAGAGCAGGGATCTTCACTCAGGTAGCTGACCTGGAGCCCACACATTTCACCACCACACCAGAGAGCTCAGAGAGATGGTGGAGTTGGGCTCCTAGACTCACTGCTAGGATGGGGCCACCCAAAAGGGAGAACCACGTGGGAGGGGGAAATGTAGTGAGAAACTGCTTCATGTGCAGTTGATCAGCCACACAGAACACAAGTAAGAGTAATAAACAAGGAATCCTGGAGGCCAGTGAAGGGGTCAGAAGCATGCAGAACAGATACAAGAGGAGAAGCGACTCCAAGTGGTCAAGGGACCAGCTCCCTGCCACCCAGAACAGGTGGAAGACAGAGTAGAGCGGACTGGAGAGAAGAGCACGCCGTCGCTCAGTCGCGTCCGACTCTTCATGACCCCATGGACTGTAGCCGACGAGGCTCCTCCATCCATGGGATTTTCCAGGCAAGAGTAGTGGAGTGGGTTGCCATTTCCTTCTCCAGGGGATCTTCCCGACCCAGGGATCGAACCCAGGTCTCCTGCAGTGCAGGCAGACGCTTTACCCTCTAAGCCACCAGGGAAGCAAGAGGGGTCCAATATGTGGGCAGCGCCTTGGAGTTACAGCCGAGGATGATCAAGAACACCCAGGGACCCATGGGTCCCGAGTTCCAGCAGAACTTGTAGTGGATACTATAATGATCTGCTGGCAAGGAGGCAGGTGCACCCCTCCCCCAGCTACTGAACCTGTCAACTGCTGATGCTCACAGCTTCCTCCATCTCTGGGAACTCCTCTACCCAAGGTTATGTTTGCTGGGGGTTAGGGGACATGGCCAGTGATTGGCTGATGTGGGACCACAGGGGCCCAGTTCTCTAGCCTCAGTGCAGGACAACTCTAAATTATTACCCAAGCTCTGGGGTTCAGCCAAACGATTGGGGGAGCCCTGTTCCTTCAGCTGCACCCACATCACAAGTCAACATTTCTCTGTGCCCAGTCCCACCTTCCTCACTCCCCAACAGGTATATCTCCATAGAACTTTCCTGAGTAAAAGCTTCTGCATGAAACTCTCTGTCTCAGGTTTTGTTCCCAGGGAATCCAATCTAAGATACTTCCTCTGCCTCAGCACGTCTCACCACTCCCTTCAAGGAAACTTCTGGAGAGATCCACAGAATTGATGGGAAGGATAGGAGGATGAGCTGGCGGAGGTTAACACTTCACCTGGCCCCCAAGCCCCACCCCCTCCTGTCCAATCAGATTCTTCCATGGTCCCACGAACCAGCTGCAAGACTTCCACCCTGGTTCTGGCACCAGCCGCTCAGCGCAGTCTAATTGCACCAAATTTTATTTGAGTCTTTGCTGGGGCTGTCACTTCACCCAATTAAGTGGAGGTTACAGAAGGATCCACTTGTCATTACAGCCATTCTTCCTTGTGCTAAATGCTTCTGGAATCTTAACTACCGAGCAGGCATGATCAGAAAAGATGGTTCCAGTGGAGAAGGTAGTATTTCTTTTTCACAGGGACAAACACGGGCAGGCCCCAGAGCCTGACATGTCCTACCCGTGTTCAGCGGCTACATAAATTAGACTGGCCTGAATAAGTCAGGCTGGAGACAGAGATGGAACCAGAATGCAGATGAGGCTTGCCACCCGGGCGGCACTATGTGAGCAGGTTGGGAGCCCGAGCAGCTGGGATAGTACAACAGAAGCACTGAGCCAACAGCCAGGAGATGTGGGCTCAGTGCTCTTTCTCTCCTGTGTGAGGACATCCAACAAGCGCTTTTCCCCTCCCCCTCTAATACCTTTATTGATCTGACCCCTGACAAGCTCTCTAGCCTCCACTCCTACCACTCACCCATTCCATTCCGATCACATCAACTGCCCTCAATTCCTCCAATGTCATTCTTGCCTCTAGTGTTTTCCTTCTGCTTTCTTTCCCTAAAAAGGTCTCTAAATTCCCTTAAAGAGCTGACACCGTCTCATCTTCCAGGTTTTAGCTCAAATATCACTTCCTCCAAATCTCTCTCATTCACTTATCAAAATAGGTCTCCCAACTAATTCTTTGTCACTCTACTCCATTTGATTCCCACATGCTGCTTAGAATAATATATTGGCCATTAACTCTTTCAAAGGACATCTCTTCCTGCAGAATAGCACTGCCCAATATGGTAGCCCCTATCCTTTGTGGTTATTTACATTTAAAAAAAAATTAAATTCCCCAGTCACAGTAGCTATATTTCAAGTGCTTGTAGCCTCACATGGCTATTAAGTCACAGATAGCTGATAGCACAGATACAAAATAGCTCCATCATCAGAGAAAGTTCTACTGGACAGTGGGGCCTGCAATACACACTTTGTCACTTTGATCAACCCCTGTATCCCCAATGCCTTCAATTGTGCCTGGGCATATCATGGCCACTCAAAATCATTTGAGTAAACAAAGTACAAATCAACAACAAAAGTCTCCAACAGAGATATGTTCAAAAAGAATATTCACACCTGTCTAGGGAAGTTGAAGAAGTCTTCACAAAGAAACTGGCATTTAAACTGAGCCTTGCAAGATGACAGCAGAGAAAAAGGTGAAAAGCCATCAAGCAAGGAGAATGGCAGAGGTCAAGGCTCTGAAGGATGAAAGATCATACGGTTTAAGGTTCAGGGATTTGACAAGTTTCTTGGTGGTGGTCTTGTTGGTGGCAGGGTTGAGAGTATCACTCAGGTTTCCCTTCCTTGAAAGTCTGATGCTCAGGGCCTCATGGCTGAGATATCCCATTCAGGGTCCAGAATTTAAATGTGTATTAGTGAACTATATCAGTAGAAAGCAAGAAAAGCAAGAGTGATTTTTCTTTTTATTTTTTTAAGTCCAAGAAAAGAGAAAAGAAATACCTCCCTGGTGGCTCAGTGGTAAAGAATCTATATAACAATGTAGAAGATGCAGGTTTGATCCCTGGGTTGGGAAGATCCCCTGGAGAAGGGAAAGGCAACCCATTCCAGTATTCTTGCCTGAGAAGTCCCATCACAGAGGGGCCTGGTGGGCTATAGTCCATGGGGTCACAAAGGAGTTAGCTATGACTTAGCGACCAAACAACAGCAGAAGACCCCCATATCCTTCTCCTGCTCTGCGTCTTGTTGCTTCCATGCTGACCTTTCGCACACACAGGTAGCACAGAAGACAAGGTATCAGTCTTAGGATGGAGAAACAGAAAAGTCTGGAGGGCATTTTGCTAAGTGAAATAAATCAGACAGAGAAAGACAAATACCGTGTGATATCGCTTATATGTGGAACCTAAAAATTCCAACAGGCTAGTGACTACAACACAAACCAAGCAGCTGCACAGACCCAGAGAACAAGCTACTGGTTACTGTGGGCGTGGAGGACTGGCTGCCAACTGCTGGGTGTAAGGTAGGCTCAAGGGTGTATCTTACAATGTGAAGAACACAACCAATGCTTTTTCATAACTATAAATGGTGGCTCAGACAGTAAAAAATCTGCCTGCTGTGCGGGAGATCCGGGTTCGATCCCTGAGTTGGGAGGATCCCCTGGAGGAGGACATGGCAACCCACTCCAGTATTCCTGTCTGTAGAATTCCATGAACAGAGGAGCCTGGTGGGCCACAGTCCACGTGGTTGCAAAGAGTCAGACATGACTGAGCAACTAACACAACATTTAAAATTGTACAAAAGTTAATAATAATTTTAAAATTTTTACTTATTTATTTGGAGGATAATTTTTTAATACTGTGATTTTTTTTTTTTTTTGCCATCAATTTTAAAGAAAGGGAAAAAAAAAAAAAAAAGCTGACCTCTTGGGAAGGCTTCTCAGCATAAACACACAATGATGCAACCTTTAGTAGAGGTAGAGGTGCCCACTCAACATGATGACCCACGTCTGCTTTCAAACAACGACATGCAGGTTAGCTCCAGATGACATGGACACCCTGACCTCCATGTGGACTATGCAGCCTTGGGAAGACAGGAAGGTGGTGAGGATCACAGAGGGAGGGAAGGAGGCAAATCCTTGGGCTTAACATCCCTTTAGAAGGAGAAGGTTCCCTCTCTTCCGAGAGACTGGCTCATTTATACACTCAGCGAGGAATTCCCAGTGCAAGCCTGGCTCTTTGCTCTGCCTCGTGGAGATAAAAGGCAAAAGAAGCGAAAAACTCAGGGAGAGGAGCTGGTATGAGCCCACGAAACTGCTCTGCATGAATCACCTCCTCGCCCACACCCGCTGGTGTCCTCTTCCTCGCCAGCCCTCCGTCTTTTACTGGGAAGATGCAGGTCGAACTGGAGCTGGCTGGGGAGCTCATTAGCACCGCACCAGAGCCAAGCGCGGCCTGCCTTCCAGAAGGTGTTGCGAACTTTCACTTTGCTTACTTCCTGCAATCAATGCCATGCTTCTGCAGTCGCTCCATCCACGAACCTTGCAGCCATAGGAGGCTACAGGCTTCTAAGGATAATCTTTGGGCTGACTGACATGCACGCCTCCACTTCATAGGAAATGGCATTCCATCCTTGGCACATTGGTCCCCTGGGCTCCCAACCCAGCAAGGCCTAGAGCTGGGGAGAGGCGCCTCCAGGAAAGTGCGGGGAGTGGAGACCAAGGCCTGGGGACTGGAGCAATGTAAGCAGGAGGCCACGGTGAGAAAAGTGTGGCATGGGGAGGTCCTTCATGCAATTCCAGAGATGGCTCAGGAGTCCCACCTGGAGACCCCAAAGCCACTCATGCCTCAGACACAGTATTCCTGAGACCTGTATTTCCCCCTGAGGACCCCTTTGCTTCCTTGACCAGCTTCTAGTGGCCCTGCATATGGCCACCAGGGTCCAGGAGAATCTTAGCTCTCCAGGTGGCCCAGCAGGCCCCGCGTCTGTGGCAGGCCGTCCCTCCAGCTGAGACACAGGACTGTGGAACCAGGATCTTCATGGACTCTGGACAGTAGTGAGTCCTATGGAGTTGCTGACTCCAATTCTGCAGGGCTGCCTTCCAGAAGCCAGATCTTCTCTGGAGGACCACAGTTGGCCTTTCCAAACACTAGCAGGAACCCAAGACATGGAGCCCTTCTTGCTTTCAGACTGTCTTTCAGTTCACCTTTAATATCATATCCCAAACAGTGATGCTGTATTTTTAGGGCCCTCTGACCACAATCTCAATAAAGAGCTCATGCTGTCAGATCCTAAAACTTAGGATTATAGAAGATCAGAGCTGGATAGAATCCTAGAAGAGAAAAACCTGGTCCAACCCACACGTGAAAAATGAAGTAAAAGTATACCTCCACTGGAGGATGTGCTGTGAGAATTATCCCAGATCATTCTTTAAAGGTGCTGTATTAATCACTAGCTTTTGAAGCAGTAACAAATATGCAAGAATCTAAAAGAATTTCACAGATACTTCTTTCTTGTTTTCAGGTCTGTGGGTCAAGGTGGCTTGGCTCCAAGGTGCATTTAATCTGCTCCTTATTCTCGTCATTCAGTCAGTGGTATCTGACTGTCTGTGACTCCATGGACTGCAGCACGCTAGGCCCCTCTGTCCTCCACTATCTCTCAGAGTTTGCTCAAATTCATATCCACTGAATCAGTGATGCTATCTGACCATCTTATCCTGTGTCACCCCCTTTCTCCTCCTGCCTTCAATCTTTCCCGGCATCAGGGTCTTTTCCAGTGAATGGCTCTTCCCATCAAGTGGCCAGAGTATTGGAGCTTCAGCTTCAGCATCGGTCCTTCCAGTGAATATCCAAAGTTGATTTCCTTTAGGATTGACGGCTTTGCTCTCCTTGCTATCCTTATGCCCCAGGAAAAAAATCATGCACAGAACAATACAATCTTCCAGAGGAGCTTGTTAGCTAAGGCTGAGCACACAGTGATCTCTGAGAACACGTTAGATATGTTCAACGTTAGTACCGTTGTCATTCTTAGAGGTGACCTTTAGCTAGTGATTCTCTGATGCTCCAATAAGGTGAAGGCAGATGAGGCAGAACCGGGGCCGTGGGGGCTGCAACTTAGCAGTGGACCTGGGAAAGGTTAACCCCTCTTGCCTGGTCCAGACTGGCTCTAAGAACTCTCTGGGGCCAGCTGGGACTGAAGGAGACGGACAAGGCTGCAGCCAGGCAAGGGCTGATCCTGCAGCTGTCCTTGGGACCACCAGCAGGACTGATGATGGTGGCGCTCCACAGAAAAGTGAGCTCATGACAGGCCAGGACTTTATACCCAGGCCATGACCTCCTAAAGTGAATTCCCAATCCACCCACACTAGGAGAGAAAGCAGGTTGAGATGGCATTAACTTTTTTTTTTTTTAACATATCTTTCTTAAAAAAACAAACAAACAAACAAAACTTCTCAATGTTTATTTTTATTTCTTTTAGGCTGAAGCTTAACTCCCAAAATAGGCAGTCTTTTTCAGTAGCCCTGTCATTAGCAGTTGCTACAAACACTATGTCCCCCACACGTTGAACTGCGGGAACGATGCTGGAAAAGAGCAAAGAGAATCACAATGAGTATGGGGCTGCAGGCCTAGTCCCCACTTCTCTGCAGGGGAGTGGCCCGGAGTCAGCCCCCCCAGACCTTCCTGTGTCTCCCAGTGGGCTGCCCACACCCTAGTACCTGCCTCTCTCATGTACCTGAGTATGTACCTCCCCTAGGAGAACTTGGGGCCACTTAGCACCCCAACTTCACTCTAGCTGTGTGTTCTTAGCCAGGTCACTCAACCTCTGAGTTTCTGATTTCTCACTTAAAAGTGGAATCTGTAATAGTTGGGGGTTACCTGGGGGTATCTTCATTATGTGCATGTTAAAGAGCTACCTGATTTCATGCAAGCAGAAAGAGATGAACCAGACATGGCTCTTGACTTTAGAGACGTGACAGTCTAGCAGGGGTTCCTGTTCAGTGGAGAGAGATTTGAGGGCACCTAACCATTCTGAAGGAGATCAGCCCTGGGATTTCTTTGGAAGGAATGATGCTAAAGCTGAAACTCCAGTACTTTGGCCACCTCATGCTAAGAGTTGACTCATTGGAAAAGACTCTGATACTGGGAGGGATTGGGGGCAGGAGGAGATGGGGACCACAGAGGAAGAGATGGCTGGATGGCATCACTGACTCGATGGGCGTGAATCTGAGTGAACTCCGGGAGTTGGTGATGGACAGGGAGGCCTGGCATGCTGCAATTCATGGGGTCGCAAAGAGTCGGACGCGACTGAACTGAACTGAACTGAACCTAACATTTAATGGTGAGGAAAGCTGTGAGGAAAGGCTTCCCTGGGCAGGGAGATGCTTTGGTTGAGCCCGGAAAGGTTGACAGGTAAGGAAGGGTATTCCAGAGAAAGGGAACAGCATGTGCAAAAGAACAGAAGCTGACGATAATCATTTTGACTGGCTTCCAGTCTAGGTGCAGTGCAAAAATAAGAAAGAGAAGAGATTGAAAAGGACTTTTCCCATCCTTCCAAAGTGCTCTCGATGACCTAGAGGGGTGGGATGGGGGCTGGGTGGAAGGGAGGTTCAAGAGAGAGGTGATATGTATTCAAATTGCCATATTGTACAGCAGAAACTAACACTGTAAAGCAATTATACTCCAATACATTTTTTTAAAGTTCTCATCACATGAACATAAATAAACTACAGAAATAAAGTATCAAGAGAGAACCATGAAAACCAAACAGAGAGCTACTGAGATTGTACACAGTGAATGTCCACTGGGCGCCTACAGCAGGTCAAGTCCTAGGGACAGCTGATGGGCAAGAGGAGACCTGTCCTCATGGAGCCCTAGTCTAATGCACTTGACACATTTGCTGAAATGAGAGCAGTTTAGAGAGGCCCCCTTAGATGATGAGGGTGGGCAGGGCAGAAGGGCAAGGCCAGGAACCAGGCACCTTGATAAGTCATGGGAATAGCTAGGTCACCAGCCAGAGGGGGCTAATGTCTGCAGTGAGGTTCAGAAAGGGTACTCATGAAAGGGCTCCATGATAGCCAGGGCTGGACAAGCGCAGGGTGCAAGCGGTGGAGGCAGCCTCCTTCTCTAGGCAATGAGGCCACTGAACGTGGACGGGGATAGACCTGAGCCTGAGAGCAGGGTGCAGAAAGATGCAAGAAGGAATGTAAAGGCCCAGCCCCAGCCTCCCAGCTGAAGCTTTACCGCTCTCCCCCTGTCCACTCTCAGCTCCCAGGTGAGACTGTGGCCACTGATCACACTGGGAAGACATACTGTGGTTTCACCAAAAAGAAGGTATTTCATGGACTTATGGTTGCCAGGGGGTAAAGTAGGGGAAAAGGGATAATTATGCAGTTTTAGATCAGCACGTGTACACTGCTAGATATAAAATGGATAACCAACAAGGACCTACTGTATAGCACAGGAAACTCTGCTCAATGCTATGTGGCAGCTTGGATGGGAGGGGAGTTTGGGGGTGAAGGGATATGTGTACAAAGGGGCTCCACTTGAAACTATAACAACATTGTTAATCGGCTCTACTCCAATATGAAATAAAAAGCTAAAAAAATAAAGAGAGCAAGCATGATGGAAAAAAAAAGTGTTTGAATTCCATAGCAGCAAAGATGCACAAGAAGAACTGAGGTGGAGGTGGAGGGGAGATTCAACATCTGCAGAACATATAAAGGTGTTATAGGCTCACCTGTGTCCCCCAGAGAGACACGCTCAATTCTGAACCCCCAGGGACATGCAAACGTGGATATGGAAACAGGGTCTATGAAGAAGAATGAAGTGATGAGGTCTCACTGGATTATGGTCGGTTCCGCATGCAGGGACTGGTCTCCTTATAAGAAGAGGAATATTAAGACACAGAGACACACACAGAGACAAGAAGGCCACGTGATGATGGAGGCAGAGACTAGAGTGATGCATCTATAAGCTGAGGATCACCAGTGACCACCGGAAGCACGGAGCAGACTCCCCCTTAGCGCCTACATGAGGAACAACCCTGTGGACACGTTGATGTTGGATTTCTGACCTTTAGAACTGTGAGAGAGTGAATTCCTGTTACTTTTGAGCACAGAAGAATTGATGCTTTTGAACTGTGGTGTTGGAGAAGACTCTTGAGAGTTTCTTGGACTGCAAGGAGATCCAACCAGTTCATCCTAAAGGAAATCAGTCCTGGATGTTAACTGGAAGGACTGATGCTGAAGCTGAAACTCCAATATTTTGGCCACCTGATGTGAAGAGCTAACTCATTTGAAAAGACCCTGATGCTGGGAAAGATTGAAGGCAGGAGGAGAAGGGGACGACAGAGGATGAGATGGTTAGATGGCATCACTGACTCAATGGACATGAGTTTGGGTAAATTCCGGGAGTTAGTGATGGACAGGGAGGCCTGGCATGCTGTGCTTCATGGGGTCGCAAAGAGTCAGAGATGACTGAGCGACTGAACTGAACTGAACTAGCTCACGCAGTTTGCAGTCATCTGTTCGGGCAGCCTTGAGAAATTCATACAACATTCGGCAGCCTTGGGAAGAGAAACCTGCAGCACCCCAACAACTGTATTCACCCCACCTTGTGGGGCAGAGCCGGGAGGTGGGATGTGAGCACGGGAGCTGCCAGCTATGGTTCTGGTCACATGTGTCACTTCTGGCTGCACTGTCACACAGACAACTCACAACTAGAAGACAACCTCATTGTTCACTTTGAAGATGGTACAGCAGGCTTGCAGAAGCACAGGGGTGCCCCCAGGTCACAGGGCTGGCCAGCAGCTGAGCTGGGGTCTGATTACAAGCCATCCTGTGCTTTGGCGTCACAGGGATAAATGTGAGTGGTGCCTGAGCACATTCTTGCTGCTCTCCAACATGATCTCACTTCTCGACTCATTTCCCTTTTTTTCTCCTCCGCTAGAATGTACGCTTTTGGGTAATAGAAGCCCTGTCCCCATATGGTTCTTTGGTGCACCCCTTGTGTCTAGAAGATTCCCAGGACACAGTAGGTGTTTAATGAATTAATTGTATAGCAGCAGCATCGGGAGACAGCATTGGGCAGGTCTATCTGTCGAATAGGGATTTAGCCAAACAGCAAATGATGCTACTCGCTGTCTGCCCTTGATTGGATGGTGGTTGTAGGAAGATGCTAATGCCACACACTGGTGCACCCCAGCCTACATCTCAGATATCAGAATCGGGGAGCCAATTCCAACAACTCCATTGGTGGGGACAAGTCTGGTGCATAAAACACTGGTATATAATAAGGCATTAAGAAGCAACAAAAGGGAGAGATGGAGAGTGCGGAAGTCAGAGGGAGTGAGAAGGGAGAAGAAACAGAGTTGGAGAGAGGAGGGTGGGGAAGCAAGGGGTGGCCGTGCTTTCTGGGAGGAAATATCCTACCAAGGACACTGACCAACAAGGCAGAGGGAGCTGAGTTACCCATCTGTGACTTTCTGGATATAGAGGAAAGGTGGCAAGAAAGGGTGACAGGCAGGGCTGGGCAGACACTCGTGGGAGGACAAAGGATGATGGAGGAGTAGAGAAAGGACATCAGGAAGCAAAGGCACAGAGGCTAAGACCAGAGCTGCTGAGAGGGACTGGACTCCGAGAGGGACAGACAAAGAGCAATAACTCACTTCTGAAACATCTGGTTCAAAAATGATGTAGCATCCATAGGAAATTAATTGGAACAAAAGAACTGAAGTACATCCCTTTTATTGAACCTTGAAACCAGGGGATCCAGACTGCAGACCACAACCTACCAAGAGTCCACCTAAATCTTCAGAAATCTGTGGAAAGCCCAGTAGGGTCGGCAGACACCAGGGGAGCCCGGCTAGTGCCCCTCGGATTCTTGTCAGCCCAGAATCCCTCTTTAGGAGAAGGGCTCCAGTCCCACCCTGCATCTTCCAGAAGAGCCCAGACTCCTCCCAACCTGCCCTACTGGCTGCAGAGCTGGGCATACAGCCCTGACACTTGGGCACACGACCCTTCCAACCTGCCACTGGGTCCAACAGCTGGTCCAACATTGGATACTCAACCCAGGCAAGGAGGATGAAAATCCTTTCCTGGGACTGATGTCTAGAAATGGAGAAAAGTAAATTCTCTTACTCTGAGGTTTGTTAAACTGAAAGGTGTGGATTTGGAGTCCTTGACTTGCCCCCAAAGCTCCCCATGAGCAGGTGTGAGAATTACATCAAGAAGGCACAAGCAAAACAGGAAACACAGAGAAAAGAGAACTCTGGGTCAATCATTCTAGGCGCCTCCATGCTTGGCACTCTAGAGGCACAAGCCAATAATCTCTCTCTGGGGCTCTAACCAATTAAGAGGTGGGTTACTGCCACTCACCACTGTGGGGAGTGGGGGGTCCAGAATAAGTAAGGTCCACTATTTCTCCATCTTCAAGCTCAGATCAGTCCCCGTGAGCCCTCCTGACTTGATTATGTCAATCAGGCAGGACAAGTGTGAGGCTGTGGACAGGGCTATGCCCTGCAGAGACTTCCAGAACCAAGGCAAGGATGGGATCCTCGTTGGCAGGGAAATGGGGCTGCTTCTGAGATGCAAAAGAGGGGCCAGGGGAGAGTCATGCCTCTGCCAGAGGGAACTAGTCCAAAGCCAGTGGGGGAATCACTGGCAAGGGGGACTGGCAGAAATGATCTGTGCAAACAGGTCCCAAGGAACTGCCTGCTGCCAGACTGCTCTGCCTCAGAGCTTCTGAGGAAGCAAGAGAGGGGAGGGGCTGGGGCAACACGGCAGGAGGCCAGAGCCTTCAGAGAAGGTCAGAGCCACCGAGAACTTCTTTTATTTGGCGGTGCCGGGCCTTCGATGCTGTGCTGGGATCTTCTCCAGCTGCAGGAAGCAGGGGCTGCCGTCCAGTTTTGGAGCATGGGCTGCTCACTGCGGCGGCTCCTCTTGCTGCGGAGCACGGGCTCTACGGCCCTCGGGCTTCAGTACTTGCAGCCTGCGGGCTCAGTAGTTGTGGCTCCCAGGCTCTAGAGCACAGAGGCTCAACAGTTGCAGTGCACAGACTTAGGTGCATATCGGATCCTCCTGGACCAGGGATCAAAGCCATGTCTCCTGTTTTGGCAGGCAGATTCTTCACACTGAGCCACCAGGAAAGTCCCACCGGGAACTTCTGATGGGGCGGCCAGAGTGCCTGACAGAGCAGCACCTCATATTCGTCCTGGGGGCATGAGCGTTCCTGTGCTGACTCCCCTTCCCTTGCTCCAAATTCTCTGGAGTGCTACACTGCAAAGAATGTCTGCATGTGTGTGGGGGTGGTGGTGTGTGTATATGGTATGTGTGTGTGTGTGTGTGTGCATGCTGGGAAAAGGATGAAGGAAAATTAAGGAAAGAAGACTGAGTTCCAAATTTGGATGGTGCAGAGCAGACAGAAAGTGTAAGGACTGCGAGGTAATTGACAGTGAAAGCCAGTCGGAATGGAAAACAAATAGCCAGAAATGACCAGCATAGGAGGCCTTAGGAATATGCAAAAACTTGAAAGACAGCTCCTTGCACCCAAATCTCAAAGGGCGGGGTAACTTCTGTTGGCACGCAGTTTGCAGATAACCTTGGGGTTAGGGGAGCTCTTCTCAGGCCCAGCCCCAGGAGTACCTGGCATGGCCCTCTGTGCAAAGACAGATGACTACAGGTGTATCTATAAGCTGCTTCTCCGGAGCTTCTGGAGAAGACAGAGCAGCCCGCTGACGACATCGGGGCCCAGGAGCCAATCAGGAGTCCTTCGGTCTTGGCTGAATAAGGAGGATGGAAGGGAAGATGGTAGCTTGGGGCTTAGGCCATAAAGGTGGAGACCCCAGGCAGAGGCAGAAAGACCAAGTCCATACTCAGCAAATTTCAGGGCACGGGTCAGGGCCTGGAGGTAAGTATCCTACAGTTTGTTTTATCTCTGCTTATTGTGGAAGTCAAAGAATAAAACCAGCACAGCCTAGGATTCAGCAGAGACAAGGGAAGATGCTGGAAGAGTGGTCCTTGCCCTTAGGCCTGCAGACTGCCTCAGTCACTTAACGGACTGCATCAGCCTAGTGAGGGAGGAAGAAAGGTGAAGGGTAAAAGGGGTGGTCAGCTCAGTGCCCCCGAAAGAAAAGCCACAGGGATGAGTCCAGGTATGCCTGGGGCAGCAATGCCCAGAGAGGAGATGGTTTTCTGAGGAGTCAGCCCTGACGGCACTGGGCAGAAAGAACCAGCTACTTTCCCTTGCTGTGAGGCTAGACTCAGAGAACCCCCTTCTGGTCACTGTTGGGCTCCCATGGAATGCAGAGTGAAAGCAGTAACTAATGGTCCCAATGCTGGCCCTATCTGTCCACCATACGTGTGGACACCTGAGAATGAGTTCCCAAGGCCATCAGGCAGGAAGGCCCAGGGTAATGGAGAGCATCTCCCGCGGCAGGAGCTGGACTAGCCGTGGTTGGTTCAGATATTGCTCATTCATGTCTCAGCTCAGTGAGGTCATAGGGTCGGCAGGGGTGGTGCTGGGCTCCACACAGCGTTCAGGGACCCAGCTCCTGCCTGCCCAACAGGAGAGGGAAAGGCAGGGTCGCACGTGGGGGATTTTCTGTAGGTCTGGCCTGGAAGAAGTGTGCATCACTTTGACACATACCCCTCTGCCCCAGCTGGAGACAGGAATCTAGGATGTGTACCCTTCCTGCTCACCGAGATGGAAAAAATAAATAGTACAGAGAACAAGTCACATGGTCACAGGAGCTTGAACTTCCCTAACTAGTACGAAGGAGGTCCCACTCTGCGATTATCACGCTCAATTTTACAGAGCCTCAGAAAATGCAAGGCAACTAGATCATTTGTTCCATTTTACAGATGGAGAAACTGAGGCTGGGTCACAGGCAGTTTAATCCGGAAATAAAAACTAGGTAGTGTGAGGAGTCAGCCCCAGCCCCACCTGCCTCTCAAGGGCAGCCTCACTGCCTAGCCTTAGGAAAACCATTTTCAACCGTCTGCTTGCAAAGTCACAGCAAATGCCAGTAAGGTCTCACGGTGGGGCCAGCAGGTTCCAACTCAAGTGTGTGAGAGATTAGAACAAGCCGCAGAGCACATTCTGCTGCTGATGAACTCAAACAGGCTTTCCCTCACTGAGAGCAGACGATCAACCACTCTGCCAAAAATCGTCTGCTCCATCCCACCAGGCTGAGCTCCATTGGAGAGGAAGAACTCCATTTACTGAGCTGTAAGCCAGTCACATCTGCCTCTGGACACGCATCTAAAGCAACAGGCCTGCTACTCTGACTAATAATGAAAAGCAGGAGCAAGCAATTTCATTGAAAAGAGGAGACTGAATCCCAGCCACATTCTCTACAAGGATCCAGGAAAGCATAAAAATGGGGGACTGCTCGCACTTAAAAACAACAACAATAACCTTTCAAGGAGCAAAGAAACCCACCTTCCCAGGGGGTGGGGAAACTCAAATGTGACACTACTACAGGAGCCCCAGGACTCTGCAGAGCTGCCTCCTTTGTTTTCCATGCTATTTTAGGATGGCAGTCTATTGTTAGAGAGGGAATAAGTTTGAAACCCACCTGTAGAATATACATTCTCTTTTGACAAATAGGGAAGTCGAGGCCCAAAGAAATGGTCACTTGAATCTAACTAGCAACAAAATGTTAGCTCCATCCCTTCTAAGATAAATCTCACCTAAGCCCCGGCTCTGGGTTCCCCAGATCAGGATGGCAGCCCCTCTTAGATGGGGCAGGAACGTGGAGTTTAAAAGAGGGGATACACATGTACACAAGGCTGATTCACTCTGCTATGTGGACGTGGCAGAAACTAACAACACTGTAAAGCAACTATATGCTAAGAAAAACTAATTTGAAAAAATTTAGAAGTAAATTTCAAATAAATAAAAAAAATGTAATATGGGTATGAGAAACCCCATTGACTCCATCGGAAGCCCACTGTCTACCCCACCCTGCCCCCACTGCTACGATACTGCTTTGGGGCATCTGCCTCCTGCTATCTGCTCCATCACTGCTTTTTAAAACCAATTTTTTTTTTTTTAATTTTTGTATTGGAGTATAGCCGATTAACAATGTTGGTGATGGTTTCAGGCAGACAGCAAAGGGCCTCAGCCATACATACGGATGTATCCATTCTCCCCCAAACTCCCCTTCCACCCAGGCTGCTTTGCTTTTTAAATGTTTAATAAGCACGGTGCTACAATTTCTTCATGAGGATCATTTCTAAATGATTGGTGATGCTTGCTCTTAGAGTGCAAAGTGCTTTATTCCAGCCCTTCTCATCCCACCCATCCCTGTTTGGGGGTCTCTGGGCTCTACCAGTAGGTAGACTACATTGGATTGAAGAGGTGGCATCTGAGGGGGTCTGGGCACAATGGCAGCAGCCACGGTCAGCTGGGCTGGCGTGGACTGCTCACCAGGACACCTTATCTCACTCACTAGGTGAGAACAAACCAGAAGTCAAATGTCAAAGCTTTTAGACAGACCGACTAGGGCTCAGAGAAGCTAAATCACTCCACAGCTAATGTTATCAGCTCTATTTCTCCCACATCTCATGCGCTGCTCTGGACAGAAGCAGATGAACCGCAGATGAACACAAGAGTGTCAGAGATCAAGACGTCTCCCCACGAGGAGGGGTTTGGGTCAGAGCTTCTCACCCTGGGCACAACTGGCCCTTGGGGCTGAGCAGTTCTTTGTTAGGGGCAAGGGCAGGAGGGTTGCCCTTGCACATCACAGGAGTTTAGGAACATCTCTGGCCTCCCCCTACTGGATGCTGCGGCTCCCTCCCCAGGTGTGACAATTAAAACGGCCGCCAACATTGCTGAAAGCCTCCTGGGAGATGAAATCACTCTCAGCTGAGAACCACCGGTCTAGGCAGAGTCTGCAACATTTCAGAGACAAATGAGGCACCAGAGAGAAGACACAGGCAATGCTCTGGAGCATCCCGTCCAAACCTGGAGCCTGAGGTTTAACTGAGTCTGACTGAGCCTGAAACTTAGGGCCTCAGAAACAATATTCCATGTATATTTGCCACAGAACAGAACATAACAGAAAATCAGCATAATGAGGGTTAGGAAGAAAGTCTTAATTACAACAGGACTAAGACAGACCTTGGGCTCTGAGATGCTTAGTGGGCTGAGTGAACAGGCTTCAGCATCCTCATCTGAAACATGGGAACAGGTGAGGATTCAACAGAATCTCATGTGAGGGGATTCTGGCATGGCGAATCTATACAGGGCGGTGTCTGGTATGCAATAAACAGTCTAAAAATGTTACCTTACTGCAGACTTGCAGCTCATTCCGTACCCTGGATAAGTCTTCCATTGGAACACAGGAGGGTAACGTTCCAAGTGAACGAGGGTTTAACGCAGTTGATGTTTGATTTGATTTCCAAATGCGTTAAAAGTGTTAATGCGGCCCAGGAGTATGCAGCTGATGAAGTCGTCAAAATAATTCAAGGAAACCAATACTTGTCAGGTTTTATTTATCCACACTGATGCTTTTTTTTTTTTAAAAATAAGCTAGTCTTTGTGCCCGTATACAATATAATATACATAGATATCTCCCAGTTTGCCTCCCCCAACATGCACATATGTTCAAGTTAAGTTTCCCACTTTCCTCCCATCTGTCATTTTTTTTTTCCCTCCTCTGGAAAGCTAACAGTGACATCATCTAAAAGTGAGGAAGTCAGGAGCTAAGACTGGGCAGCTGGCAAATGGGGAGGATGAAGACTGATGAAGATAAATAAACACAGGGACAGTCAGTTCACAAAGAATGAACATACCCAAGAAACTGAAAGTTGTTAGTCATTCAGTCAGGTCCAGCTCTTTACGACCCCATGAACTGTAGCCTTCCCGGTTCCTCTGTCCATGGGATTCTCCAGGCTAGAATACTGGAGTGAGTAGCCATTCCCTTCTCTAGGGGGTCTTCCTGGTCCAGGGATCAAACCTGCGTCACCTGCACTGGCAGGCAGATTATTTATCACTGAGCCACCAGAGAAGCCTGAACATATCCATGACCCTTCCCCAAATCCAGAGAAGCTGCACTATTATTCCATTTTATAACTCAGGAGTCATGGGATGAGGCTCTGAATTCACATAGCAAACACATGCCAGAACCCAGATCTGAACCCAAGACCTACATGATTTACAGTCTATGAGTGCTTGCCGAGAGCAGCATGTGGTTAAAAGACGTGAGGCAGTCCGTTAACTGAAGTTATGACTAAGAAAGAGAAAATAAGAGCATCAGGATACTTTTTTAGAAGGAAGACTGCAGAGAAGATGAAGATGCTGAGGTTTCTTGAAATAGCATCTTCCAGGAAAGCCAACGTTAGACATGGGGTAGAGGGAGGAAGCAGGTAAGTGTGAATGGTAAGGTGTTGCCCTTGTAGACACAGTGCAAAGCAGGTATACATCAGGAGGCAGGACTCAGGAGGAACCCAGAGGGCTCACTCATCTCAAAGCAAGCCTTCCCTTGACAGCCATTAAGGAAGGCCCAGAAGCTTCTAAAAGGACCATTATCAGGGCCACATGATAAGTAGCATGATGCTGGCAGGTCAACAGAGACCTGGGCAGGACAAAGGGAAGTCACAGGAGAGACACAGGGAATTACAAAGCTTACAGCTTCCATAACTAGGAAGAAAAAGGATAAGGGCAAGGCAATTAAAGTAAAAGATTATATGTATGCATGTGTGTGCTAAGGTGCTTTATGGCCCCATGGACTAGAGCGCGCCAGGCTCCTCTGTCCATGGAATTTTTCAGGCAAGAATACTGGAGTGGGTTGCCATTTCCTCCTCCCGGGAATCTTCCCAATCCAGGGATCAAATCCACATCTCTTATGTCCCCTGCATTGGCAGGAGGGTTCTAACCAGTAGCGCCACCTGGGGATATGTACAGCTGATTCACTGTGTTGTACAGTAGGAAATAATACAAAATTGGAAAGCAATTATATTCCAGTAATAAAATGAAATAAAATAAAGAAGCACTCATAAAGGACATAGAACTTGCTCAGAGGTAGGAGGAAAACCTACAGTTCAAAGAATACTGAGAACCTGGGGACAAGAAGAACACTAAGGAATCTTCCGCGCCACTGCCCCTCGTGAAGAAAGGGTCTGAGAACTCCCTGTTGGATACAGCAAATGTCTGACCGTCTTCTACTAGGTGTCAGGGACCCAAGGAACAAGACCTACAGAGCTTCTCCCTTCAAGACCATGTGTAACACGGAGGTGTGAATGACTACTGTGCACAATGGTAAGAGCTGGGTAGAAAACCACAGCCTAGGGTACTGGTACAGAGTCACAAGAGGGAGTGTGGTCAGGGGATTCTCTCTGGGGAGATGATAGGTGAGCAGACACCACAGTAAACAAAACAAATGAGCTCCAGCTAACCATCAGGAAGAAAAGCATATCACTCCAAGAGAGGGACACAAGTGCAGAGGCCCTGAGGTCAGACTTGCTTTCCTGGAGTTCAAGGAAGAGGAAAGGGATGGGTGCGGCCAGAGAATAGGATGAAAGGAAAAATACGGGGCTGGGAGGCTAGGAATCAGAGACAGAGAGGGGCTCAGAACTAGACTGTGTTAAGAAGCTTGGATTTTATTCTGAGGGTAAGAGACGAGCTAGTGTAGGGTTTTAGGAAACGGTTTGCCAAGATTTAACTTGTTTTCAAACTGTCACTGAGGCTGCACAGAGAGCAGACCTCAGCGGTGCAGAAGTGGAACAGGGAGGAGGCTGGCAGACTCATCCAATTGCAAAGAAAGGGCTTGGTCTCAAGAGGTGATAACAAGCTGTGACCCAGGAGCCGAACCCTGCTCTGTGCCTGTTTGTTTGTTTGTTTGTTTTTAATAAAGTTTTATTGTCACACAGCCTCACTCATTCATGCCATCTTTTCCAGGGCTGCTTTTGCTGCAACAGCAGAGTCGAGTGGTTAAAACAGAGCCTGGGTGGCCCGTAAAGATGAAGACGTTGACAACCGTGCCCTGTGTCGGAAAGGTTTGGCACCTCCTGGTCTAGGCTGTGGACAGGTGAGACAGTAGGTTCCAGCCCTGGCTCTCTGACCACTGCACCATACAGCTCCCAGCTCCCGTCTGCCTCTGAAGACTGGCAGAGAACAGATATGGACGCGCGGAGTCTGATTAGGAAGGCAACTTTGCTCCAGTGCTGTCCAAGCTGAATGCTCAGAGTGGTTCTGTCTTCGTTTCTCCTCTGAGTGTGCGGTGGTCCTCCTGGGCTGCTCTCACTGACGGGACAGGAGCCAGCAGCCTTGGTCACCTCGCAAGGCTAACGATCCTTCCCCGAATTGCATTAGCTGTTCTTCCCTCTGTATATATTTTCTCTGCTCACACTTGATTACAGGGTCTATCATATTGGATTTTCTAAGAAATGTGGTATAGAAGAAAGAACAGGATCTATTTGGCACAGGCAGGCATGGGCTGGAATCCCAGCTCTGCCACATATAAGCTGTGTGACTTGGGATGATTGCCTAACCTCTTGATCCTCCATGCCCTCCTCTGTAAAAGGGGGATGCTACAGCACGTGTATCGTATGGCTACTCATAGGCTTAGTAAGATAGTATAGTAGGCGCCTGACACAACTAGAAAGCCATCCGTTATAAGTCTGCATGTTCTTCCTACTAGACAGTGATCTTAACACACTACTTGACCCCCAACCCCCATAAACTCTTAACAATAAGGACAAGTCAACTATTCTAGTCAAGTAATCTTTAAACCGCAGGCTGTAAACTCAAAGGCCTACAGGAGCAAGCCTAGTGAGGTGAGCAAAGGGGGCCAAGTCAGGGCAGGGGTGAACTGTGGAGTGTCCCAGAACAGGGCAGCCATGCCAGCCCACTGCTGCCATCCTAAAATGCAGGCTCAGTGTGGCCAAACGGACGCAACTTCAAGAAGAATTTAAGGATTGGAACAAAATGTTAAAAGAAAAAAAAAAAGACAACGCAACCTAAGTAAAGCATCACTGCAACCAACTTGGACCAGTGGGCTGCGTTTGATGACCCCAATCCCATTCCCCAGTGTCGTTCCAGAGAAAAGAGACCTTAAGGTGATTAAGTTTATATTACCATAGTACAAGAAGCAGAACAAGGAAAGTAGCCAGTGTATTGATATTTGATCAATATCCCCCTGAATACAGTAAACTATGATCATCGATAATTACAGGCCTACCTATTGCTGCCGTTCAGTTGCCAAGCCATGTCCGACTCTTTGCGACCCCACGGACTGCAGCACACCAGGTTTCCCTGTCCTTCACTGTCTCCCGGAGTTTGCTCAAATTCATGTCCATAGAGTCCACGATGCTATTTAACCATCTCATCCTCTGCCACCCTCTTCTCCTTTTGCCTTCAATCCTTCCCAGCATCAGGGTACAAAGAAGGAGGGAATGGCAAACCACTCCCGTATTCTTGCTGTGAGAACCCAGGAACATGAACAGTAAGAAAAAGTGGAGATATGACTGGGTGGGTGTCTATTTTGTACTAAGAGCTATACATATATTTTCTCCCTCTAATAAGGATCCAACTGGCTGTATCTGTCCCCACTGAACAGATGAGGAACCTGAGGATCGAAGCAAATATGTAATTTCCCTGAAGACACAGAGAGCTGGGGGCCAGGTCTGAGATTGAAACTGGGATGTTGACATCATACACAAAATCTATACTCTTGACCCTGCCCAGCTGCCTTGATAGAAAATCACAGGGGACTTAAATCCGAACATCTGACTCTCCGCACCAGCACTGGATTTCTTTGAGGAACTAATCTGTATATTGATAAGAAGTTCTGAAACCATGGTAGATTGTTAAACGGAGTAAGAAGACAAATTTTAAAAAACCACCACCAACAAAATTTTCATGAGTTAGAAAGTTGTCATCAAGACCACATCTGCATATTTGAAGAGACTTAAGCCCTTGGGATAAGCTAAAATACCCTGAAATCAAAGGCTTTAGGAAACCCAGAAACAGACAGCAAATCAGTGCATTTATGAGCAGTGATCTGGAACAGGTAGGTTGAGGGGCCAGATTGTCAATTGAGTGAAACCTCAATTACAGAGTAATCTAATGTATACCCAGGTACATTATCACAACCCAATAAACAGCTCTTTGGAATGAAGTAATTCCAATTTGCTTGCATTTTGATCTGTGTGTTGCCCTGAAAATTTTACATTACCTACACTCAAATGAGGTGGTGTTTTCTGAAGCGCTGATGCTCACAGTCCCAGGACAGTACACGAGCCGCAAGCCAGCCATAAACACCCCTGCCTAGGGAGAGACAGAGACAGAAGGGGACAAAGAGGTCTCCGCCCTCCACAGCTTTGCCCAGCACAAGCACCTGCCACAGACAACATCAGAGGGACCTCTGGCTCCTGGCACCCTTGGGAGCGGGGGGGTCCTATGACCTCCCAGCCCCTACATGGCCTGAGTTCCAAATGAGTGATGCCAGGCGGAGGGGGCCCAAGAGGTCAGGAGGCCGAGCACAAGCAGGACCAGAAACTTTTCTTTTGTTCCAGATCCCTGGCTCACTGATGGTGGACAGAGGAGGAATCTGGGGAGACTGATGTAGTGGGAACTCCAGGACCCAAATGTCCCCAAGCCTACATGTTGGGCCCCATTAAAAAAAAATAATGTAAAAAATGCTCGCTGTGCTGTGCAGCAGGTGGGATCTTATTTCCCCGACCAGAGACTGCATCTGTGCCGCTGCAGGGGAAGCACAGAGCCCTAACCACTGGACCACCAGGGAAATCCCATGACCCCCACTTGAATATTCCCTCCTGTATGTTCTGCACATGAGGGAAGCTCCAGTCCCCACTCTGCATAGGCAGCCTCAAAGAGTCTCTCCAGGGCCACAGATATGGGAACAAGACCGTGACCTGAGACAAGTGTCCTGCCCCGTCTACCTCAGTTCAGTTCAGTCCAGTCACTCAGTGGTGTCCTACTCTTTGTGACCCCATGGACTGTAGCACGCGAGGCCTCCCTGTCCATCACCAACTCCCGGAGCGTGCTCAAACTCATGTCTATCGAGTCAGTGATAGCATCCAACCATCTCATCCTCTGTTGTCCCCTTCTCCTTCTGCTTTCAATCTTTCCCAGCATCAGGGTCTTTCCCAATGAGTCAGTTCTTCCCATCAGGTGGCCAAAGTATTGGAGCTTCAGCATCAGTCCTTCCAATGAATATTCAGGGCTGAGTTCCTTTAGGATGGACTGGCTGGATCTCCTTGCAGTCCCTTGGACTCTCAATCCCTTGGACTCTCAAGAGTCTTCTCCAGCACCACAGTTTGAAAGCATCAATTCTTTGGTGCTCAGCCTTCTTGATGGTCCAACTCTCACATCCATACGTGAGCTAGCTGATTTCCTTTAGGATGGACTGGCTGGATCTCCTTGCAGTCCCTTGGACTCTCAATCCCTTGGACTCTCAAGAGTCTTCTCCAGCACCACAGTTTGAAAGCATCAATTCTTTGGTGCTCAGCCTTCTTGATGGTCCAACTCTCACATCCATACGTGAGCTTTGACTAGACAGCTCTGTCAGCAAAGTGATGTCTCTGCTTTTTAATACACTGTCTAGGTTTGTCATAGCTTTTCTTCCAAGGAGCAATTTAATTTCATGGCTGCAGTCACCATCCACAGTGATTATGGGGCTCACCATCCACAGTGAGCCTAAGAAAATAAAATAAGGGATCGAACCCAGGTCCCCTGCATTGAGAGTACACAGTCACTGGACCATAAGGGAAGTCCTGTGTGTGTGTCTCTGTATGTGTGTGTGCGTGTGTGTGTGTAGGGAAGGGTTAAATCCATTTCTCCAGGAATCTGGCAGTTGGTATCCCACTCCAGAAAGGAAGAGAACAGCAGAAGCATGATGCATGAGTTAAAAACTCAAGTTAGCAACAGGTCAAGGGACCCCTGCTATGAGCCCAGCCTGCTGTCTGGATGTTTTTGACACTGTTCAGGACACGATGCTACCAGATGCTGACAAGGCCACAAGCCTCAGGCCCTCCAGGTGAGGCCTAAATAGCATGATCCAGCCCCTGGGCCAACCCCCGCTCTGCCCCTAAGGACCTGTCTCTGTGTCTCAGCTTGGCTGTGGATGCTCCTACAGCTGTAAAATGAATTAAAATAAAACCAAGGTGCAGAGCCACATTCAGGACTAAATAAGATCATGAATGTGAAGAGACTTCTACATTCAAGGGGTCTAGTTTCTAGCTGACCCCCAAGTGAATGTAGAAAGAGAAGTACAACAGGGAAGAAAAACAGGCACCAAGAAAATGCGATACTCCATAAAGGATTTCAGTAAGGTGCAACCAAACAGGATCATTGGCTGTGGATGCTCCTACAGCTGTAAAATGAATTAAAATAAAACCAAGGTGCAGAGCCACAGTCAGGACTAAATAAGATCATGAATGTGAAGAGACTTCTACATTCAAGGGGTCTAGTTTCTAGCTGGCCCCCAAGTGAATGTAGAAAGAGAAGTACAACAGGGGAAAAAAACAGGCACTAAGAAAATGTGATATTCCATAAAGGATTTCAGTAAGGTGCAACCAGACAGGATCCATCACCAGGAGCGAAAACTCACCTTCTCCCACCATGGAGGAGACTTCTGAAGGAGGGCACCTGGTGCACCCCTTAAAATGGAGCGGTGGGGGCTGCAGGGGAGGGGCAGAGCAGATCCATAGCTCCTGGAGCGTATCAGGGTACTACCCCCTCCAGGCTGAACTCAAGCCCAAGGAACACAGCCAGCAAAGGACAAACCCCAGCCCCAGGACACCCTGGCCACCCCTCCAAACAAAGGCCATGATGCTTCACCATGGAAACCACATCCTCTATCCAAGAGGCCCCTGGATTTGGCCCCACACCTCCTTCTTCACACCTGGGGACATAAGGAAAGATGAAATGGAGTGTTTTCTGACTCCATTTGTCTGCATGTGAACAGTTCAGAGCCCGACACTAGCTGCAGCAGCCCTTCATCCAATCCACTCATTACCAACGCTGTGCCAGGCACGGCGAGGTGCTAGTGAGACCGGGACAACAGGAGAAAACACAGTCCGTTCTCAGGGTGGGGAGGGAGGCTTCCATTACTGTGTGGGCTATCACCACACAATAGGTATAGTGAGCGTCCAGAACGCACAGCGCAGGAGTAACACATTCACTACTATAGGAAAGACCTCCAAAGGCCACTTTGTCACACAGACCAACCTTTTGGTCCAAAAAGTCAAGAAACGAGCCTAACAGGATCAAAATGATAGCTTCTTTGATATGTATTGGCACTGAGTGTAAACTATTTTAAAGATGATTGTTTTTCCTGTTAGTTGTTCTGTTCATAACCACTCAATTTGTTGATCTTCAACTTAAGTGTTCATAGAATTCCAACGAAGAAATGAATTCCTGCTGAGGCCAATAACTCATTCACTGATCCACCAGTCAACAAATATTTTAAGGTCAAGTCGTATGAAACGACTGATCGTGCAGGGCAAAGCCATGGAACACTGGTGATCTCAGATGGCTTGGCATGCTCAGCATACAGGCCAGGCACTCTGCTAAGCTCAGGGGGCTGACTGTGAACCACGAAACACATGGAAGATGGCCCAAACTCCACTGAGCTTATATCCTAAGGGGGGACACAAAACTGCCAAGTAAATGAAGAAAAATATAGAATTTGGAAATGTGAAGAGTGATAGAATGTGACCGTGAGAATGGCGGGGAGCTAGGAGAGGGTAATTCTCTCAGAGAAGATGGTATGTTGACAGTCAAGCTGAGATCTGATGAATGACAAATGCGCAGCCATGTGAATATCCATCTGGAGTCAGACAGCACAGGAGCGAGAATCTCAGACGGCAGACTCACCCAGGAAAGGTAATCATTACATAGGCAGGCAAAGAGAGGTCAAGGTTCCACACCAACCCATCCTTTGACCAAGGGAACCAACTCAGGAGCCTTCTCAGGGGCTGAACAACGCTTCTATCTCCAGACACACTGGGTATCATTTTGCAGCTAGCATTAAGATGAACAGCTTCACTATTTCATTCACTAAATTACGTTATCTTAAAATTTTAACCGGTGAACATAACGCTAGAAAATGAGAACATCCATACGATGCTGTTTTCCAGTATAAGCTGTCAACCTATTTTTTTTCCAAAAGCAATATTGCAACAGAAAGAAAAATCCATAAAGATGCTCATATTCTCTGGCCTAACAACTCTACCCCTAAGGAATTTATCCAAGGAAATAATCTGGTTTAGTAGAATAAAAATATTCTCTTTGGAAGAACTCAATTGAGGTGTTAATTGTTGCACGCACAAAGGAAAGATAAAAACAAAAGCACCTGGAATTATCTAAATGATGACAGAGACTTTTTAAAATAGGATGATTATGATGAACTTGATGAAATAGCACACAACCATTAACACTGTAACAAAGATTATAGAGTCTTTTTAAAATGAATGGAACATCCAGCTCCTTGAAAGAGCAGAAGAGAGACAATGTACATATTTTCATGGAAAAACACATCAAAGATACCTCAAAGTGAACAAAAAAACTGGGGGAAAATGATTCAAAGTCAGTGGGGTGGGGGTTATTTATTTCAAAAGTCCTTCTAAAATATTGTCACTATATCAAGTTTTCAATAAAATATCCCTTAGAAACTACTGTTTTCTCGATTACTGTAACAGAAAGCCACCCAAGCACAAGGACATTGGCTCACTCTAAATTTAAATGAAAAAAAAAAAAAAAAAAGCCAAATTTGGAGATGTCTTCCATGTCATCTATCCCATAAGCTTTCATGTACAGATCTTACATCTAAGACTCAACTTTGAATGACAGTGAAATATTGCATGATTTTACAGTAACTTTATTTATTTTTTTGAAGTGGGTTGATGGGGAGAATTTGAAGCTGTCTCATTCTATGGAATGAGTGAAGGAACCACAGATAAGAAAACAGCAGTCTTAGCTCTTCCCACCATGCAAGCTCGGGACCACAGGATCCCTGTGAGACCAACCTCCTGGGCGGTGGCACTCACCTTTCACGATCAGCTCGGCATAGTTGGACACACCAGAGCCACCGTCAGAGCGGATCACACAGCGATACTTGCTCACGCTCCGCTGGGTCGTGTCTGCCACGCTGACTGTTGCTGAGAAACGCCTGTGGTTGACCACACGGGTGACCATGAGGGCCGTGTCCCTCCCATTCCATTGCTGCAGGACAGAGGGAAGGAGGGAGAAGTCAGAGCATCACACACTCCCAGCGTGGAAGCTCCATCCACCCCTCACCCCTGGGGCCCCTGACTTTCCATAATGAGTCTCCACTGCTGATATCGGTAGGTGACATGACTCAAGAATAAACCTTGCTAGGGAGCTGATGCGAGAGGGCAGCTGCCTGCCCACAGGGAGAGACAGCACAGCCCCTTCTAAACACCTTGGTTCCTTGCTCATCTGCAGACGGGGCTGGCACTTAGCCCTTTAAACTTCCGCCCATTTTTGTTCATCTCTTAAGCAAAACCCACAGGGTACCCCCAAGAGCAGATTTAGGTAAGTCAGTGAAAACATAGCCCACAAAGTGGTAATAAACAGCTGGCGTGCTGGTACCCCACCCACAGGTTCTGAATGCCCCCTACATGGACCAATCTGTCCCCCAGGTACAGTGTGGATGGGGGCTTTTCAACACCTCTCCTCCTTGGCATATGCTTCTTCCACTGCCTGAAGCCTCTGTCTGCCTGGAGATACTCTCGCTGCCTTTAAGCCCAGGTGCAGCTCATTAGCATCTCCAGTAAGTGCCCTTGACTGTCACATCACCTTCTCGAAAGCGCCTCACTCTCTTATGTATGGTACAAACTTGCCATGCAATTTTTCCAACAAGTGTTTCCCTCAATAGACTGTGAGCTGCCCGAGGGCAGGACTTTGCTCTTTTCATCTCCAGCACCATGCCCTGATGCCTCTTGACTTGATAAACATTTTTAGAATCAACATTTTTAATACAACATTTTTGTCTTTACCATCCTGAATCTTAGATGTGATATTCTGGGTTTGAAAAAGTCCCTGTTTCACAGTAGCAAGTTACAATAACTGATAGGAAAACAAGTGCAAGTGAATACCATTTGTGCAGATTCAGGCAGGCAAGTTCATTTTTCTGGCCTTCAGCTCCTCATTTAAACCATGGATCTGATACTGGGGCTTGCTTTGTGGAGTTATCGTGACAAACAAATGAGAAGGCATGGAAAACATTTAACCAGAAGCATATTCTGGTGTCAGTGGAGCTCTCTAAATCAATCTCTGGGATCTAACGCCTGATGACCTGAAGTGAAACTGATCTAATAATAATAGAAATAAAGTGCACAATAAATGTAATGTGCTTGAATCATCCTGAAATCATACCCCAGCCCCAAGGTCTGTGGAAAAAATTGCTTTTCACAAAACCAGTCCTTGGTGCCTAAAAGCTGGGGGATCACTGCTCTAAATTAACCATGAAATTAGAGGTGAAGTGGGGTAAAGTGGATAACAGCCCTTCAAAGATGTCTATGTTCTAATCCTTAGAGCCCACAGATACATCACTTTACATAGAAAAAGGGACTCTGAAGATGTGATTACGGAAGTTGAGATGGAGAGAGATTCTGAATCAAACAAAAGGACTTATATGCAGAAGAGGAAGGCTGGATGGTCACAGTCAGAGAAAGAGACATGGCAACAGGGGCAGAGGTCAGAGTGATGTGACCTCCTTACGAGGAAGGAAGGGACCACGAGCCAAGGAATGCAGGGCGGGGTGGCCCCCAGAGGCTGGGAAGGGAAGGGGAGAGATTCTCCCCTGGAGCCTCCAGCAGGAGCACAGCCCACCGACACCTTGATTTTAGCCCATAAGACCCATTTCTGACTTCTGAGCTCCACAACTGTAAAGTAACACGCTTCCATTGTTTTAATCCACTCAGTCTGCAGAACTTGTTACATCAGTAATAAGGAATTAACACAAACAGCAAAGGACTAGTTTATGTGCAAAAATAATTTTTTCAAGTTTAAATCTTATGTTGATGTCTCCTCCAGGATTATTTCACTTTTCTTCTTAATGATGTCAGATTCCAGCGAGGATTAATTGCATCCCCTTGAACCATTTACATTTTTTCTGTTTAGCTCCTGAAACCACCAGGCTTTCTCCCGTGGAAGAATAAGAAATTATGGGTTGTCTTATAAAATCTCTGGAAAAACAGGCCTTCTGATAATCACATTTGTCATATTGGGAGCAGGCAACAGCCAGACAGGGACAAGCTGAGGGCCCAGAGCCATGAAAGGCAACAGCGCTGTGATGGACCGGGGCAAGGAGCCGTGGAGTCGAGGTTCAGAGAGATGAGGCCACACGCAAGGGCAAGCAGAGGCTCAAGGTCAAGGCGACTGAGCAGCCACCCAGGAGGAGCCCGGAGGCAGAGATCACAAGGGATTCCGGAAGACCAGGGATGGTGAGAGGCTCAGAGGCCAGAATGCTGGGGCAACACGGAGAAGGGACTTAAAGCAGAGAGGATGAGCAAGAAGCACAAGTACCAGCCAGTGTCAGCCCCAGACAAAGGCAGAGAAGAAAGGGGGAGAAAACAAAGGGAAATTGTATTGTGCAGGAAACACTCAGAAACCTCAGCCCCCAGGCAATGGATAGGTGTGCGTGGACGCAGTTGGGATGCCAAAAGCCTGAAGTGGGCCACAGCCTGGAGACAAGGGGAGAGAGGAAAGCCTTCCAGCCATGACATTAAATGCCATGTAAGTGCACAGGGATCCAGATGCTGGGATGCGCAGAAGGAGCAGGACAGTGAGGGGAAGTCACAGTCCTGGGAAAAGCCAGGGAGGGGCAGGACACAGATGGTGCACGTCAGCCCGTGGAAAACTCCACCAAACCCTTGGGCCCATGTGACTGCTTCGTCTTGTTGGAACTCTTCTTTTGCCGCCTGTAATATTTTTCATCCGTAAGTACACCCTTCCTCCTAAAGTTCCAGGCACGCCTCTTCTTGTGGCAAGTGTTTGAGAGCTATATCTGTTATAAAATGAATCATCTTCTAGTCGATGACTCAACTGAATCAAGTTCCCAGTGGGCACTCAAAACGGTGTCTTAGGTTGGGTTCCCCAGAGAGAAGCATGGTCTGGGGGCACTGACTCGTAAAGCATACTTTGTCCCATTCTACCCAGCACCTTTCTATCTCTGCCTCTTCCGCGTTATACGAGCATACATGCTAGGTCGCTTCAGTCGTGTCCGACCCTCTGTGACCCCATGGACTGTAGCCTGCCAGGCTCCTCTGTCTGTGGGATTCTTCAGGCAAGAATACTGGAGTGGGTTGCCATGCCCTCCTCCCATAGGGTCTCTGGAAAGCCCATGAGCCACTGCCTTGAGATTTGCTGGTTGTCTGCTCCTGAATCTATGTTTAAAAAAATTTTTTAAAAGAGAGAGACTAGGAATTGATTTCCATAGAACACTGACAATGTGGGAAGCTCAAGCACCCCTGCAATAACACACTGCTTCCTCTGAAAAGTCAATATATCACCTGTGAATAAAGTTCCATAACAGAGTTTGAAAAATATTTTGTTCAAAGCATGGGATTTTGTCTGAGTGTTTATTAAGTAGAAGTCACATTAATGAACATAGCTGAATGCTCAGTTTGTGTCAGGCATTGTGTTAAGTGGCCTATGCTTAATTCGCCTAAAGTTCCTAGGAAAAGTCCTTTTCAAATGGTGGGGCTCAGATTAGCAGCATCAATGTGACCTGGGAACCTGGGAGAAATGTTCATTTTAATGAGAATTCGAGGGCTGCTATACATTTGTGGAGGCTGTTTATTGGGGTTGGTAGTCTGAGCTGTCTTTTCCCTTTCCCTTATTCTATTATTAATCACATTGGAAATGTACTCATTATTTAACAAAACAGAAAATAAGAGAGTGTGGAGTGTGGAAGGTATAATTTCTGCCCAGAAGAATTTATAGGCCAGTGCTAAGATTCCAACAAAACAGCAAAAAGGGTAAAACATAAACATAAAGTCAAGTATTAAAATAGCATCCTTCAAGGAAGAAAACATGGACAGAAGAGAATGAGCAATGCTCTTAGAATAATCTAGTGTGGTTCTCCAAGGATAGTCCCCAGACTCACTGCATTAGCAGCCCCTGGAACTTGCTAGAAATGCAAATTTTCTGTTCCCACACAGGACTTAATAAACCAGGAACACTATGGGGGTGGGGGAAGGACACTTTTGCTTTCACAAACCCTCTAGGTGATTCTGATGCATGATAAGGCATGAAATAAGTCCTAAGAATATTTCTATTTCTCAAATGAGGAAACTGAAGCAGAGAGAGGTCAAACGACATGATTTA
This sequence comes from Oreotragus oreotragus, assembly GCA_006410675.1. NCBI lineage: Eukaryota > Metazoa > Chordata > Mammalia > Artiodactyla > Bovidae > Oreotragus > Oreotragus oreotragus. The sequence goes on from SJYX01002293.1 coordinate 441,616, forward strand.
GAATTGTTGTCATTGTTCAGTCACTACGTTATGTCTGAATCTTTGCAACCCCATGGACTGCAGCATGCCAGGCCTCTCTGTCCATCACCAACTCCCAGAGTTTACTCAAACTCATGTGCATTGACTCGGTGGTGCCATCCAACCATCTCATCCTCTGTCGTCCCCTTCTCCTCCTGCCTTCAATCTTTCCCAGCATCAGGGTCTTTTAAAATGAGTCAGTTCTTTGCATCAGGTGGCCAAAGTATTGGAGTTTCAGCTTCAGCATCAGTCCTTCCAATGAATATTCAGGACTGATTTCCTTTAGGATGGACTGGTTGGATCTCCTTGCTGTCCAATAAGTTGGAGTCTCCTCCAACACTACAGTTCAAAAGCATCAATTCTTCAGTGCTCAGCTTTCTTTATAGTTCAGCTCTCACATCCATACATGACTACTGGAAAAACCACAGCTTTGACTAGATGGACCTTTGTTGGCAAAGTAATTTCTCTGCTTTTTAATATGCTGTCTAGGTTGATCATAGTTTTTCTTCCAAGGAGCGAGTGCCTTTTAATTTCATGGCTGCAGTCATTGTCTGCAGTGATTTTGGAGCCCAAGAAAATAAAATCTGTCACTGCTTCCATTTTCCCCCATCTATTTGCCATGACATGATGGGGCCAGATGCCATGATCATAGTTTTTTGAATGATTTAGAATAGTACTTCTCATATTAATGTGCATACAAACCACCTAGGGAATCTCTTAAAAATGCAGACTCTGATTCTTTGAGTCTGTGCTGAATTACTTGACATAACTCATTTTTTAAAAAATTTATTTATTGGGCTGAGCTGGGTCTTGGTTCCAGCACAAAGGATCTTTGTTTTTGGCAGGCGGGATCTAGTTTCCTCACCAGGAATCGAACCCTGGCCCACTGCAATGGGAGTGTGGAGTCTTAACCACTGGACCACCATGAAAGTTCCTTGATATGCCTGATTTCCAGCAAGTTTCCAAGTCTTGTCGATGATGCTGATCCATGAACCATAGGATGAGAAACAAAACCTTACAAGACTCTGTGGAATGATGCTGGAGTTAGGATGTGAACCCAAGTGATCTGATTCTAGACACTGAGGCCTTAATCACGTCGGCCAGCTGCTGGCCAGTACACAACAGTGTAGTTACCCTGCGACACTATGAGGAGGGTAGTGTGCAGTGTTGCAGAAACTCATTTGCTTGTTTAAAGAACATTAAATGCCATCCTGCAGGAAAATACTGCTCCATAGAATACAGTTTGGGAACCGATGTGATAGATACCTAGCTTTCTAGAAACCTTGGGGGTCTCAAAGTCAGAAATATCTGTGTGGGGAGGGGCAAAACATCTTCCTGAATTCCTGGCTAGCAGACTTTCTGGACATATTATTACGGGACACCACAGCCAATGTGCTACCAGTCTTGGGTGCCTTTCTTATCCCAACTCTATCAGTTTAAAGCAGTGGCTCTCAAATGTTAGCATACCTAAGAATCACCTCCAAGGTGACTCAGTAGGTCAGGGGTGAGGCTAGATATTCTGCACTTAATTTTCCAAAAATGGTATTTTTTGGCTGCATTGGGTCATCTTTGCGGCACATGGGCTTTCTCTAGTTGCGATAAGCAGGCTTCTCGTTGCTGTGGCTTCTCTTAAAGAGGAGCACGGGCTCTAGGCACGTGGACTCATTAGCTGTGGGCTTAGCTGCTCTGTGGCAAGTGGAATCTTCCCGGATCAGGGATTGAACCCGTGTCCCCTGTACTGGCCGATGGATCCTTAACCATTGGACCACCAGGGAAGTCCGAGATAATCTGCATTTATAACAAGTTCTGGAGTGACGCTGAGTCTGCTGGCCTTGTCCTACATCTCCAAGACTTGAAGGCTAATGTCATCTTAAGTCCCTCATTGTTAAAGTGAAGTGAAGTCGCTCAGTCATATCCGACTCTTTGCGACCCCATGGACTGTAGCCCACCAGGCTCCTCCGTCAATGGGATTCTCCAGGCAAGAATACTGGAGTGGGTTGCCATTTCCTTCTCATTGTTAAGCAAGGGTCCAAATAATACCACGAAACATGTAAACATTCCTTAAATCCAGGCCACTTCCTGAGGTTGAGCGACTGGTCACTACACCAAGGATATCAAGCCAGGGGTCACGGGTGTGGCACCCCAATCCAGACGCTGCTCTACTGGCAAAGCAGGAATCGTGACCACAGGCGGACCAAATCCACCTGGAGAAGAGCTACCTGTTTCCTTTGCCCAAAGGCTCTGTCTGCCTGCTATATTCCTTGGGGCTGCACATGCCCAGAGAGGGAAGCTTTTTCCAATCTATCCACCCAGGAGGGCACGTGTGTTCTAAGCTGAACAAAGGTATTTTTGTAGCCTCACTGGTAGTCCTGCTTAACCCCATTTTTATACCCATGTCTCGCCCATTGTGGCAATAATTCCTTTAGAAATTGTTTTCCCTTTCGCCTCTTCCATCTGTTTCTCTCTCTCTTTTAAAACAATTCAGACTCCACCTTCCCTTAGTTTGCTTTGTGTTGCGTGGAATAAGTCGGCTTGTTCTGAGAGTGCAGACTCTGCAATTGCAGGGGTTGCAAAGGCCTAAATCTGAGCATTTCTGACCCTGTGGCATTTGTGCATCCGTTCAGACCCAGGCGAAACCCCTCTATCTTCAGGAACTATCTAGAAAGAAAGGCAAGAAAAGCAACCTGATGCCAGGGAGACTCTGCTGTTTCCGTATCACCTGATTAGCTATCAAGGTAGCTATAATGGCCTTGCCATTCTGCAATTCCCCATCGTCTCTGCTCCTGTGTCAGGACATTATTCTCTTCACAAAGAGATAAGACACAGCCTGCAAAAACGGCTGTCATTATTACAGGGAGTGCATGCAGGCTTGCAATGGATTTATAATCAGCAGAAGTGGAAACATTCCTGTCTTTAATAAAAAGAAACTGTGTGTAACTGACATTGTGCCTGCTTTACAGGAGGCATTCGAACATGCGGGGCCTGGAAGCCTCCTGTGTGCTGATTCAAGCTCCTAGTGCCGTGAGTGCACGCAAACACCCATGCAAAATTAGGCCACCGTTTCCAGTTGAAAATTACTCCAATTGCTGCAGAAATCTCCTGGCTAGAAAATATTTAGGTGAAACTCCCACAATTCATTCATGATGAAAAGTCTTTTCTAGTCACACTGCTTGCTTCAATAGCATGACATTTAGCAACTTGCTAAAATCTGGCCCATTGATTCTCTCAAGACCATATTTGTACCTCTTTGGCAGTCTCTACAGAATAGCTTTTGATTATTCTTTATTAAAAGTTAAAAGAAATTAAAGTGGACATAAATCATTTTTGATTAGCTATGCTCAAGACCTCCCAAGGGACCACTGCACGCATGGCTGACTGCCCAGTTCAGGTTGATTTCTGGGTTTGGAGTTCCTGCAGCGGCAGGAAGGTCCTGGCAGAAGCCCCACAGGGATCCGTCAGCCTGAACAAAGAGGATGAGCCAGTGGTGAAGGGTCTGTGCACGGGCCATCGCCCTGGGTGGCCTTTGACTATTTTCAGTTCACTTTTCTGAACTCTGCTCACAGGCCACTTCTTCCGAGGGTGCTTCTCTGAGACTCATAGTACTCCCGCCCCTCCCTACTCCCTACCTCCTCAGCAAACTCTTTCACCCCCTGGGAACCTCTTCACATGTGTGATGAAACATTTAAGTCCATGATTAGTTGCTTAACATCTGTCTCCACTGTTGAAAGGAACGTTCCTTGAGAGCAAGAAGCAGCCCCACCACTCTTCCTCCCAGCGCCTGTGTGCCAGGGCAGGGGTGAGCTGGCTCAGATCCCGATGTGCATAAATAGGGAGTGGGCCAAGGGAAAATGCTGAAGACAAGATATCAGGAATTAAAGGAGCAAGGACTCCCCTGGAGGTCCAGTGGCTAAGACTCCATGCTCCCAATGCAGAGGGCCCAGGTTGGATCCCTGGCAGCACAGGGAGCCAGATCCCACATGCCACACCTAAAAAAAGACCCCACAAGCTTCAGTGAAGATTGAAGAGTCCACAAGCCACAACTAAGCCCCAGGGAAGTAAAAAAATGTATATTATATATATATATTTATTTTATTTATAATATTTTATATTTTATTATAATAATATATATTATATACACATATATATATACACACACACATACATATATATATTTAAAAGGTGCTTTAGTAAGTAAAGGAGCAAAGAACACACATGAGAGGCGACATTTCCAGGTCAGAGTTGCCTACAGTCGTCAGAGATGAGTTGCACAGGATGGAGGAAGGTAAGGACATGCATCTGGTGCAGACGAACCTAAGAAAACCCAACCCCATGCAGATCCAAACCCCAGCTAGATGTCCATCTCCTAAGTCACCCTAAAGAAACTTTAATTAAAGTCTGGGGTCCCTGCAGGTGAAAAAGAGGAAAGAAAGAGCTTGTGGCTATGGTGCCACGACTCTGCAGACACACTAAAACTCATACAGGTGTAGACTTACTGAGCTTTATGCCTTGCAAATTAGATCTCAAAGGTCATAATAAAAGACCAGGGTTTCCTAAGTGTGGGGATCCCAAGCGATGGCACAGACCGGCTGTGTGTAAACCCCACCCGGATCCACCCCACATCATCTTCCCACCAGGACTTGGGGGTGCGGGACAAGGGCAAGTGTTGCAGACATGAAACTCATGCTGCCTACTGGGGGATGAGTAACAGAGTCCTTGGTCTCTGATCCAAGAGTCTCGTGTCTTCTGCCAGCATCCATGAGCTTGCAATGACCTTCCATAGTTGCAGACAGATGATGGAACCAAGAGGCCAGGAAAATTTTCAAAGAGGAAGCAGTCAGCATCATCAAATGCTGAAAGAAAAGCCAAGTATAGGGAATCTTAAAAATAATGATGAAGGAGGAGCGGGGGAGGAGGTAGCCCTTCAGGGAGCAGGAAAAACAGGTTTACTGGAAGAAGCTGCTGCAGAAGACTGACACGTCTGCTTATCTCCTCAGCTCCGGTGTGTTGTTGCCGAGCAGATGGCTTCACAGGGCAGGAGCCTCTTCTGCCAGATTTAGAGTCTGCTCCCCATACAATGCCCATGATTTGCCCAAACACGTACGTGCCCCTCCTGTGATCTGTGCAGAAGCTCTGGACGCATGGCCGCATTTCCGAGACTCTTCAGATATCATTTGCCGTACGAACTCCAATGGAGTGAACCCTTGCAGGGAGGTCTGCAAGTCCACTTGCTGTGGGGCAGACAGCGCCTGCCCTGGAGCCCCCTGAGAAGGTGCGGATCTCACAGGCCACAATCTTCTACAGAGACCAGGCAACACACAAAGCTACTTCCAAAGCTCTACCACCTTAATGAACAGTTATCTAGCATGGTGGTGATGGGCGGAGAGGGAGACTGAGGGTGACTTAACCCATAGTCCCAGTGGGGACCACTGCTGCAGCTTCTGTAGGCACGTGTGTATGTGTGTGTGTGGTCTCAGCTGCTCAGTTGTGTCCAACTCTTTGCAACCCCACGGACTATAGCCCACCAGGCTTCTCCATCTAGGGGACTGCCCAGGCAAAAATACAGGAGTGGGTTGCCATTCCCTTCTCCAGGGAAATCTTCCTGACCCAGGGATCAAACCTGCATCTCCTATACCTCCTACATCTGCTGGCCTGGCCCAACTACCTCTAATTCTGTTATGTCCTGTGAAGGCTCCTACCATCCTTAGAATATTCTGTACTTAGTAAAAGGTGGTCATCTTTCCCTCTTTTAACAGCATTTATTTATTCTGTTAACATCAGTTACCTATATCTATTTTAGAATATTTGGATGAAACAGAAAAGATTAAAGATGAAAGTAGGGACTTCCCTGGTGATCCAGTAACGAAGACCCCAAGCTCCCAATGCCAGGGGCCAAGGTTCGATCCCTGGTCAGAGAACTAAATCTCACATGCTGAAACTAAGAGTTCTCACGTGCCACAGCAAAGACTGAGGATCCTGTGTGCTGCAACTGAGACCAGATGCAGCCAAATAAAGTTATTAAAAAAAAATTCATCATCCATCATCACAATAAATTATTAAGCATTCTGATATGTGTTTTATAGGGTTATATGTGTACATTTATACAGGTATGTATATAACTATGTAAATATGTGCACACATGTGGTTGCTTTTTGATACAGAATTAATCTGTTGGGCATAGTGCTTTATAGCTTTCTATTTTCACTTAAATGTACATTGTGAGAATGGCATTAACTATGCTTCCATAGCCTGGTGTTTAATGGCCCCATTTGCTTGACCAGCCCCTTTTGTTGGGACATTTAGGTTGTTTTCTATTTTCCATCCTGTTGAACACACTTGCAGATAAATTTTTTCTCTGTCTTTGGTTATTTTTTTAGGTAAATTCCCCAAAGTGGAATTACTTGCTGGAAGAATATGTACATTTAAAGGTGTCAGATAGCTCCTGCCAAATTACTTTCCAAAAAAAGATGTACCAGGTACATTTTCACGGTGCTACATTGATAATACTGTCATTATGGTTCCACCTAGTTGCATTCTGAATATTGTCCTTTTTTTTTTTTCCTTTTTTCAAAAGAGTTCCCCAAACTGTAGGCTGCTTCACTTACTAGACATCCCACTCAGGATACACACCATTTATTTGCGTGGAAAAAAAAATGCTTAAAAAAATCACAAGTTTGAATTCCTCAGGTCAACACATAAGGAATCAGTGAATTATGAATGAGGCTCTTGCACCAGAGACAATGGCACTACATGCTTCCCCTGAGGAAGAAATCATCCCAGAACAAGACGGGCTTGTTTACAACTTTCAGTTCAGTCACTCAGTCGTGTCCGACTCTTTTCGACCCCATGGACTGCAGCACACCAGGCTTCCCTGTCCATCACCAACTCCCAGGGCTTGCTCAAACTCCTGTCCATTGAGTTGGTGATGCCACCCAACCATCTCATCCTCTGTCGTCCCCTTCTCCTCCTGCCTTCGATCTTTCCCAGGATCAGGGTCTTTTCTAATGAGTTGGCTCATCGCATCAGGGGGCCAAAGTATTAGAGTTTCAGTATCAGTCCTTCCAGTGAATATGCAAGACTGATTTCTTTTAGGATTGACTAGTTTGGTCTCCTTGCTGTCCAAGGGACTCTCAAGAGTCTTCTCCAGCACCAGAGTTCAAAAGCATAGACTTTTCGGCGCTCAGCTTTTTTGATGGTCCAACTCTGACATCCATACACGACTATTGGAAAAACTGTAGCTTTGACTAGACGGACCTTTGCTGGCAAAGTAACATCTCTGCTTTTTAATATGCTGTCTAGGTTGGTCACAGCTTTTCTTCCAAGGAGCAAGCATCTTTTAATTTCATGGCTTTAGTTAGCTTTTATCTGCTTTTTCCCGCATTTTATGTATTTGCGCCTGTGCTGGGTCTTCATGCTGCACATGGACTACTCTCTAGTCGCAGCGAATGGGCTTCTCACTGTCGAGGCTTCTCTTATTGCAGACCACAGGCTCTAGGCATGTGGCTCAGCAGCTGTGGTACACAGACTTAGTTGCTCTGCAGCACATGGAATCTTCTTGGACCAAGGATCGAATCTGTGTCCCCTGAATTGGCAGGTGGATTCTTAACCACCAGACCACCAGGGAAGTCCACATATACACATTTATGGATAAGCCTGTCTATTTTTATGCACAAAGTGAGTGAAGTCACTCAGTCATGTCTGACTCTTTGTGACCCCTGTAGCCTAGCAGGCTCCTCCCTCCATGGGATTCTCCAGGCAAGAGTACTGGAGTGGGTTGTCATTTCCTTCTCTAGGGGATCTTCCCGACCCAGGGATTGAACCCGGGTCTCCTGAATTCCAGGCAGATGCTTTAACCTCTGAGCCACCAGGGAAGCCCATTTTTATGCAGAAGTTGCACTATAATACCATGAAAGCTGGCACCAGCAGCCGGGGTCTTCTAAGGAGTACACTGGTTTCCCTGGTGGCTCAGCAGTCAAGAATCTGCCTGCCAATGCAGGAGACATCCCTGGGTCGAGAAGATCCCCTGGAGAAAGAAACGGCTACCCACTCCAGTATTCTTGTCTGGAGAATACCATGTGCAGAGGAGCCCAGCAGGCTACAGTCCATGGGGTCGCAGAGTCGGACCTGACTTAGTGACTAAACAACAGTAAGGAACATATGAAGTTTCCAGATCGGTCAAAACAGGGGTGTGGGTAGTCTTCTTTTTTAATTTACTAAATTATAATCTGAAAGCCCTTAGGGACAAGCAGGCTATAGATCCTATAGATCCCTGTTCTATAGAAAAGGTAAGCATTCTCTACACAGGCCACAGGGATCTACCCCCAATTCTGATTCCACCAAGTGCTCCCTAACCAGTGCCAGGAAGAAGGGCCACTAACATACTTTTTTGAAAATAAAGTCACTACCTTATCTCTCAACTTAAAACTGGCAGTTAAAAAAAGTCCATGTTCAGTGACTTAGTGATTGGTCAGCTTATCTTGGCAGCTACAGAAAGAAATAACATTGTTGAAAGACACACCAGCTGCAGGTGTCCTGTGGACTCTTGGCCACAAAGTGGCTGTTTCACGTGCTTTGGAGATTCTCAAGCTGAACTGCCCCGGCCCTGTGAATGGAACAAAACTTTGGCAAGTCTGCAGGCTGGTCCTCTAGATGCTGGAATACGTCCAAGCAGTATTTCATGAGAAATCTGCCACTGCCTTAGCCCGCCCGTCTCAGATCAGGGCTGCGACTGTCCCCTGGGTGGCAGGTGTCATGACAGGCATTTCATACATTATAGAAAGATGTTAACCTACTTCCAACTATACTACTGTTGCATGTAAGCCGGGACTTAACTGGCCAAGTGGGCGTTTTGCCAGACAGCATAGCGAAAGCCGTCTCCCTCTCAATATTTCCTGAAATATAGATGAGAGAGACAACATTTCTGGTGGTTTCCTAGTTATGGAAGCTATTCACTCTCCAGATACATCTGAAGTAGCCCAGAATGCAGATGGATCGGGGGCCTCTCCCATATCACACTGCCAACCCCATCTCCCCCTCAATGACCACTCCTCCAGTTGCCTTTTTAAGAAATTTTATGCATTATTTATTTAACTTTTGGCTGCCCTGGGTCCTCCCGGCTGTGCGTGGGTTTCTCCAGTTGCAGCGAGTGGGGAGCTACTTGCTGGTTGTGGTGTGCAGGCTTCTCGTCGCGTTGGCTCCTCTTGTTCCCGAGCTGGCTCTGAGCTCACGGGCTTCGGCAGTTGCGCCACGTGGGCTCCAGAGCGCGGGGGCTCAGCAGTTGTGGCACATGGGCTTAGTTGCTCCACAGCATGTGGAATCTTCCCAGACCAGGGATCGAACTTGTGTCCCCTGCCTTGACAGGCAGATTCTTAACCACTGGGCCACCAGAGAAGTCCCCCAACCTGCTTTTAACCCAGAGCATCATTATGGAAAACAAGCCTATGAATCACTCGTGCGCCTTTCCTAAGACTGCGGTGGAAAATGTGGTTCCCTACATCACACACTGCTTTCTTTATGAGGACTCCCGGGAACAATTCCTGTCTGGCTTCTGTGTGAACAACAGTTAGAATTTCTGGAGCAATTGGTTTGTGTTTATCTCAGGGACAATGTGAACAGTGTAGCTGCCAAGCTTTCCTTCTTCTGTCGGTGGCCGCGGTCCTATGGGCTCTGCCTGTGACTCACCAGAAGCAGCAGATGTACAGAAATGCAGGGTTTTTTTTGCATCTGATCAGCTCCCAAGTGTTATTTTCCTCCTGTCTTGTGTTGCCTCACTTTTAATTTATGCTATCTTGTTATGTTTTATGTTCCACTGAAAGCCACCTGAAAAGCGTTCTGTGAAATAAGGTTTGGTTTACAATGAAAACTAGATAAAAAAAAGATGTAGAAGAGTTCTAAACCTCGTGTTTCTGTCTATTTTCTTCAAAACTTCGATTACATTCTGCTTGAACATCCTTCCACTATTAGACTCAAGGTTTGGAGCACACAACACTCAGAACTGTAGCAATAACATTCATAAAATAATTGGAAAGCCCAAATACAGATGCTGAATATACTATGACTGTCTCTTCTTATTCTCATGACCCAACTGAGGCAGTGCCATTGAAATGCCAGAGCTTCCTGGGAGCCTAATGCATTTTAATACTAACTATAATGAATAAATAGCATTACTTAATCCTTGAGTGACACATGGACGTTTCCTGTGCTATCTTGCGGTCTGCATGCAGCCCCGGGAAGCAGGAGGAGTAAGCATTATTATTATTTACTGCTATTTTTATTCTACTTTACTGCTAAGAAGCAAGAAAGAAGTCCCCAGATGTGCTTTCTCTGCCCAGGGATCTTCCAACTGCAGCTCCCAACTCCAACTCCCAACTGGGCTCAAATGCAAGAAGAGAAATGATACTATGAACTCCCATCAAGATGTGCTGGAAGTGAGTTAAGGACCAACATCCAAAATGTCAGTCAGAAGGGATGATAGAGATCTTTAAGTAATGTCTACATACAGTAACTCATTTAACCCAGTGCAGTTGGTGATGGTACTATCTCTGCTTTACAGTGAATGAACCAAGGCATAGAGAATTCAAGACCTGTTCAGAGTGTGCACTCTTCATGGTAACTCAGGATGGGAAGGAGGTACGGCATTTATTCCAAGGACTTGGGAAAGGACTTTCAAATGAATCTCATGATGTCCCTGGGCAATCAATTCTAGAAATAAATGTGTGTTTTATGTTGGGTAACCCAGGTTCATCTCTTTTCTTGTTTGTAGACAGAGGTCCACACCTATGCAAGCTCTCCAAAGACGGGTAGATTGACAATCTAGGTCTAGAAGAATGAATTTCTTCGTCAAGGCACAAAAGTGAAAAGGATCCCTATCATATCAACTAAATCAATGATGAACCAATCGATGAACAGCTCTGGAATGGGATCAAATGGAGACTTCTTAAGAAGATCAAGGAGGTTCAATGAAGGCCCCTGGCTATCTTTCCAGAGGGATTTAAATACCCAGACAGACAAGCAATAATAATACATCATTTATTGAAAGCTCCTACAGTGCTAGGTATGGTGGTGTATGTTTTAGTGAAGTTAACGTCATAACATTCCTAAAGTAGACTACTATTACTGCTCTTTCAGAGATGCAGAAACCAAGTCTCGCCAAGTTTAATTTGTCCAATGCTGCATGGCATTAACGACAGGAACAGAAGTCAGTCCAGGACTGTTTTAGCCCCAAATTTCACCATTTAACCAGCACATTCTCTTGCCTCGTAGGCAAGAAGAGATCAGTGACTTCACCTAGAGTCCAGGGTTCAAAGAAAGAACTCCCAGGCAAAGCTATACTGTTTCTCCAGGTTCTTCTCATTGCTCTGGAATACTTTATCATGAGAGATCCCTTTCCGTGGCATTTGTCCCAGTTGCCTTCACACTTTGAACTATCTGCTCCATAAACTGTGTCACTACCCGTGATGCTCAGCTCACGCCAAGCGTGATCAGGCAGACCTCCTGTGTGAAAACATACACCTGCTGCTCACGTTTTTAAATAAAGTGACAGCAGCTCAGAGTCCCCCTCATGCCTGTCTCTTATACACATCGAGATGTGTATAAGAGACAGCTGCTAAGAAGCAAGAAAGAAGTCCCCAGATGTACTTTCTCTGCCCAGGGATCTTCCAACTGCAGCTCCCAACTCCAACTCCCAACTGGGCTCAAATGCAAGAAGAGAAATGATACTATGAACTCCCATCAAGATGTGCTGGAAGTGAGTTAAGGACCAACATCCAAAATGTCAGTCAGAAGGGATGATAGAGATCTTTAAGTAAATGAAGTTTGAGGTAATGGGAGTCAGCTTCTTTGGAGCCATATTCCTCATTCCTTGAATGGGAGGTGATGACTTCAAAGAGCTGCACTCTCCCGTAAGACCCTCTGCAAGGTCAGAAATGTTCTCTGTATGGGTCCAACATGGTAGCCATGAGAACAGGTGGCTCTCATGCACTTGAAATGGACTAGTGTAGCTGAGCATCTGAGTTCTGAATTGGAGGTATTTTAACTGATTTGAATTTAAATAGCCATAGTAGGTTTAACAAGGTTGCAGGGTACACNGTCCAACATGGTAGCCATGAGAACAGGTGGCTCTCATGCACTTGAAATGGACTAGTGTAGCTGAGCATCTGAGTTCTGAATTGGAGGTATTTTAACTGATTTGAATTTAAATAGCCATAGTAGGTTTAACAAGGTTGCAGGGTACACGATCAATATAGGAAAGTCAATCGTATTTCTATATATACTAGTAACGAAAAATCAGAAACTGGGTTTTCTAAAAGTCTTCTACGGTAAGTAGCATCAAAAATGGGACATACTTAGGGATAAGTCTGACTAAAGATATACAAGACCTGGATACTGAAAATTACAAAACCTTGCTTGGTGGAATTACTAGAGATCTTAATAAGTAAAGAAATATACCATGTTCATGGTGACAAGTTTCATTATTGTTAAGATGTCAGTTTTCCTCAAAGTGATCTACAGATTCAATGCACTAAACCCTCATCAAAACCCTAACAGGCTTTTTCTTTGTACAAACTGACAAAAAGTCATATGGAAATGCAAATGTACTTAGCATCTAAAATATTCAGTTTGCCTCAACCCTGGAAATCTGGGCTTAAGGGACAAAGTTTGTTAGAAAGAAGTTTGTTTGTTTGTTTGTTTGATGTCTTTATTGAATTTGTTAGAATACTGCTTTTATGTTTTTGGCTTTTTGGCCACAAAGCATGTGAGATCTCAGCTTCCTGACCAGGGATCGAACCCACACCTCCTGCATCGGAAGGTGTAAGTCTTAACCGCTGGATCACTAGGGGAGTCCCCTCGAGAGAAATTTGGAGAGGTCATAATTGTAAATTCTTGTTCTCACACTTTTATGCTTGTAGCCCCAGTTTCTCCATCTGTAAAATGGGAATTCTGATGCCTACATAACAGAATTAGCAAAAGAATTTAACAAGATTATGGGTGCAGAGTATCATCCAAGGAGCAGAGGCATATGAAAAAACACCCCTTCCCTTCCCCACCAAGCCCTTCCTCACAGTACACATTTTCTTCCCTTCCCAAAGGGTTGCACAGGTGTGAGCAGGTGGCCCCTCCCATCCTTACCTGGAGCCAAAGTTTGTCATGCTGAGACCACTTTCCGCCAGCAATGCACTGAAATGTGGCATTCTGCCCCACGTTCACTTCAACATTTTGGAGCCGCAGAAAATGAGGTGCTTTTCCTAAGAGAGAAGCCAAAAAGCATATGAAGACAGAGTTCAACAGCCTGACTGTTTTCCTGTCAGCGGACGGCAGCTCAGGATGGATACTGGGCGGGCACTTTTGTGCTTGGGAGATGGCCTGGCTCAGTGAAGAGCTACTGTGGATTGATCATGTACAATGGGCCAGGTACTGTTCTTAGATATTTACATGCATCACCTTACTCAAAACTCACGCAAATCCACAATGTGGGCAGTAACTCCATTTTAGCGATAAGAATATTAGTGCTCTGAAGGGTTATGGGATCCGGCATGGTCCGACAGCCAGAAACTAGGGGAGGCAAGACAGGAGTCCCGGTCTCCGAGAGCCTCAAAACCCGTATTATTAGCTTCTGGGCAAAACTGTCCTGTTTGGAAGAGGAAGTTGGAGGAGTGGAGGGCTCACCCTAGAAGACACCTCCCTGTAGCCTGGGTAAGCAGAAAGAAAAAACCCCACAACCCCTAGCCTTGGTGATGATGCTGATACTGAGGACAGTGGTCGGGGGAGGGGAGCAAAGAGAAGAGGAAGGAAGGAGGAGGAGAACATCAGCGGCCTTCACTCACTCGCGGCTTAGTACGTGCTTGGTGTCACGTGCCATGTCTACATACAGTAACTCATTTAACCCAGTGCAGTTGGTGATGGTACTATCTCTGCTTTACAGTGAATGAACCAAGGCATAGAGAATTCAAGACCTGTTCAGAGTGTGCACTCTTCATGGTAACTCAGGATGGGAAGGAGGTACGGCATTTATTCCAAGGACTTGGGAAAGGACTTTCAAATGAATCTCATGATGTCCCTGGGCAATCAATTCTAGAAATAAATGTGTGTTTTATGTTGGGTAACCCAGGTTCATCTCTTTTCTTGTTTGTAGACAGAGGTCCACACCTATGCAAGCTCTCCAAAGACGGGTAGATTGACAATCTAGGTCTAGAAGAATGAATTTCTTCGTCAAGGCACAAAAGTGAAAAGGATCCCTATCATATCAACTAAATCAATGATGAACCAATCGATGAACAGCTCTGGAATGGGATCAAATGGAGACTTCTTAAGAAGATCAAGGAGGTTCAATGAAGGCCCCTGGCTATCTTTCCAGAGGGATTCAAATACCCAGACAGACAAGCAATAATAATACATCATTTATTGAAAGCTCCTACAGTGCTAGGTATGGTGGTGTATGTTTTAGTGAAGTTAACGTCATAACATTCCTAAAGTAGACTACTATTACTGCTCTTTCAGAGATGCAGAAACCAAGTCTCGCCAAGTTTAATTTGTCCAATGCTGCATGGCATTAACGACAGGAACAGAAGTCAGTCCAGGACTGTTTTAGCCCCAAATTTCACCATTTAACCAGCACATTCTCTTGCCTCGTAGGCAAGAAGAGATCAGTGACTTCACCTAGAGTCCAGGGTTCAAAGAAAGAACTCCCAGGCAAAGCTATACTGTTTCTCCAGGTTCTTCTCATTGCTCTGGAATACTTTATCATGAGAGATCCCTTTCCGTGGCATTTGTCCCAGTTGCCTTCACACTTTGAACTATCTGCTCCATAAACTGTGTCACTACCCGTGATGCTCAGCTCACGCCAAGCGTGATCAGGCAGACCTCCTGTGTGAAAACATACACCTGCTGCTCACGTTTTTAAATAAAGTGACAGCAGCTCAGAGTCCCCCTCATGCCACCCCCTCAGGGCCCCACGACTAGATGGCGTCAAGAGTCCAAGGCCCAGGGAAGCCCTCTCACGAGTTTCTCAGAGCTGAGGATCCGTGCATCCAGTCAGCCTGACAAATGTCATGCTGCTTTGATTGTCTGAAATGGCTTCCTTTTCACTCTCCTGTATAATTTTGTAATGTTATTTTTGGAACTATCAGTTTAAGTCAATTCTTAAGTGGGAATAGTGCGAACCTTGTAAGCCCCGTTTAGGCCACCGGTTTGAAGGAGGGAGGAACATCTACTCCATGGTAGGGAGGAGGTGTGGAGTCTTAGCGCCAGTGTTACGAGGCTTTGTGTTGGGTTTGTCAAAGGGAGGTCACCCCCTGCCCTTGGGGACCCAGGGCAAATGGTTAAACCTCTGGGACTTCTGCGATCTTCTTCGGATCGATGTCTCCCGCTTGGTTCTGGTGCCTCCCTTCTTCAAAGCAGCAGACCTCATGCCTTGGTTCTTTCATCTGCAATCCATCTTCCTCCCTCCCTTCCAGGTTCAGTGAGAGAGAATTTAGAGACTTCACGGCCCCTGGTGTTAATAATTCTGGTAAAGCACCAAGGGTGTACATATAGCAGAGATAATGAACCCATGCACCTGGAGGAGTCTCACAGTTGTGTAAAGAAAGAAAGTGGTTCAGTGTACAACAAACAAAAACAAAACTGCCACCTCCTTGCCTCCATCTTCATTTCCCCACTTTCATAGAGAGTTGGGGGAAAAAATAAAGAGTTCTTTGTATCAGAATAGCAGCAGCGCAAGCACGCTAATAACTGGAATCCGACACCAGCCTTAGCACTGAGGACACGATAAGGCGTGATGAGGACCCTGTGACCTGTGGGAAGGGGGCAGCTAGCAGTTCCCTAAATCCAGCACATGGTGGCCATACATCTATGCTTGAGATAGTCAATCATCTGACTTTTAACGGCAAATCAGAAATTCAGGCTTTTGATGAAAGCACTCATTCTAAAATCTTTTTTTTTTAATAGTTGCTAGTATCATTTATTTAATTAATTTATTTTGGCCACACCCCGAGGCATGTGGGATCTCAGTTTCCCAACCAAGGATTTCATCTAAGCCTTCTTCATTGGAAGCACAGAGTCCCAGCCACTGGACCACCAGAGATGTCCCTAAAACTGTGACTGAATTTATTAAGACGTCATGCAGGCTCAACACAACATAACTATAGGTGCACTCTTCTATGGTCTCTGAGACACAGCTTCACAGGGAACAGTTTCCACTGGCCAGTCTTGCCCGGGCTGAACCCCTAGGTCCAGAGATGCCCCCACCTCTGCAAGAGCCACACTGAAGCATCACTTGCATGCCAGCCCTAGATCATGGTTCTCAACACAGGAACCTTCCCAGACCACATTCCTCCTGCTTAGCACCCTCTCCACACGCCATCATTCTGAGTCCTGGCTTCATCTCCAGCTCATGACAAATCTCTCTCTCTCTTGCTCTGGCAGATGTTCCTTATGCTGGAGACCAGTGTGGTCCAGTTCTTGAAGTTCCTGGCCTCCACATCCTCCTCCCAGCCCAGCCCCCAACTCCAGTCTCCTCCTGAGCTCTGTCCTCTCCCAGCGGTGACTTTCCTCCAGCATCTACAGCTCCAAGAAAGCTATGGGGCCACCCACTTTAACCTAACCTTCCCACAAACACAGACAGCCTCAGGGCCCAGACCAGCCACCAGCGCAGGTTTTCCTAAGCATCCCACACTCACTCCCCACTGAGACCCAGCTCCCCCCAAACGGGACCCTGTGGAATGGGGTTAACAGAAAACTGGCTGTGGATCTGGGGCAAAACGCCTTGATGTTGGTGACATTTAAGCTCCTGCAGATGTCAGTGCAGCATCTGAAGACATATTATTGTGCCCTTTATCGCGCTCTTTAAACCTGACAGTGCTCAGTAGGAAGCCACACAATTGAGAAGAAAGTGCACTACGTACATTAAGAACGTGCTGCAGACCATGGGCTCAGTGACATGGCCCCGCAAGGTTGTGATGGGAAAAAGCTGAAAGAACTCTCACAGTCATCCTAGGAGCCAGAAACTTAGAAACCGGGTGGAAATTGTGCTGACATTTATCGTCCACGGTTGTAACAGCAGTGGCCCTGCTAATGGTGACGCAGAGAAACAGCAGCAGAGGGTAACTATGGCTAAAATACTTGCAGAGTAACTCAGCAATGTTAAATGGGCTATAAACTATAGAGGAGAGGCCTCAGTTTGTAAGAGAAAATAATTTCCATTCAGTATCACACCTAACTTCCGGTCACTGTTTTGGAAGCTGTGAGGCAAGTGTTTAGAGTCCTTACTTCAGCTCAAACAGATGGAGAGTACAATTGTGAATCATTCATTAAGCCTCCTGGAAGTTTTGGAATATTCAGCGGAATTGCTTATTGATAAAACTCTGACCGTACGTTAATTTTTTAAAAATGTTTTAGAGAACTGGAGTGGAGAATTACGAAGCCTGAGGATCTAAAGAGGATGTATTTTTTTAAAAAATATAGCTAAATGTTTAACAATGGTGAGTCAAGCCACAAATGCATTAAGGCTGAGATTGTGGGAAAAGAACTGTCAGTTCAAAGGTCAGTTCAGAAGCAACTAGCAGGTTGCACAACTCTTGGGCTCATGAGCAGACTCCAGGACCCATGCACAGTAGGTACCTTCAAAGGCAGCACTTCCTCCCTAGAATCAAACACCCAGCTGATGATATAAATCTAAGAGTGCACCATTTTTGATGCCTCTGGATCCTGCTCTGATTGCATAGGACTAGTGGATTCTACCTCCTAAATTCCAGTCTCATCTGTCCACCACCTCTCTCCCTCTCTAAATTTCTTTATGGCGCCGCTTACCATCTGTTATGAGCTGAATTGTGCCCCCCCCATGTCTACATACAGTAACTCATTTAACCCAGTGCAGTTGGTGATGGTACTATCTCTGCTTTACAGTGAATGAACCAAGGCATAGAGAATTCAAGACCTGTTCAGAGTGTGCACTCTTCATGGTAACTCAGGATGGGAAGGAGGTACGGCATTTATTCCAAGGACTTGGGAAAGGACTTTCAAATGAATCTCATGATGTCCCTGGGCAATCAATTCTAGAAATAAATGTGTGTTTTATGTTGGGTAACCCAGGTTCATCTCTTTTCTTGTTTGTAGACAGAGGTCCACACCTATGCAAGCTCTCCAAAGACGGGTAGATTGACAATCTAGGTCTAGAAGAATGAATTTCTTCGTCAAGGCACAAAAGTGAAAAGGATCCCTATCATATCAACTAAATCAATGATGAACCAATCGATGAACAGCTCTGGAATGGGATCAAATGGAGACTTCTTAAGAAGATCAAGGAGGTTCAATGAAGGCCCCTGGCTATCTTTCCAGAGGGATTTAAATACCCAGACAGACAAGCAATAATAATACATCATTTATTGAAAGCTCCTACAGTGCTAGGTATGGTGGTGTATGTTTTAGTGAAGTTAACGTCATAACATTCCTAAAGTAGACTACTATTACTGCTCTTTCAGAGATGCAGAAACCAAGTCTCGCCAAGTTTAATTTGTCCAATGCTGCATGGCATTAACGACAGGAACAGAAGTCAGTCCAGGACTGTTTTAGCCCCAAATTTCACCATTTAACCAGCACATTCTCTTGCCTCGTAGGCAAGAAGAGATCAGTGACTTCACCTAGAGTCCAGGGTTCAAAGAAAGAACTCCCAGGCAAAGCTATACTGTTTCTCCAGGTTCTTCTCATTGCTCTGGAATACTTTATCATGAGAGATCCCTTTCCGTGGCATTTGTCCCAGTTGCCTTCACACTTTGAACTATCTGCTCCATAAACTGTGTCACTACCCGTGATGCTCAGCTCACGCCAAGCGTGATCAGGCAGACCTCCTGTGTGAAAACATACACCTGCTGCTCACGTTTTTAAATAAAGTGACAGCAGCTCAGAGTCCCCCTCATGCCACCCCCTCAGGGCCCCACGACTAGATGGCGTCAAGAGTCCAAGGCCCAGGGAAGCCCTCTCACGAGTTTCTCAGAGCTGAGGATCCGTGCATCCAGTCAGCCTGACAAATGTCATGCTGCTTTGATTGTCTGAAATGGCTTCCTTTTCACTCTCCTGTATAATTTTGTAATGTTATTTTTGGAACTATCAGTTTAAGTCAATTCTTAAGTGGGAATAGTGCGAACCTTGTAAGCCCCGTTTAGGCCACCGGTTTGAAGGAGGGAGGAACATCTACTCCATGGTAGGGAGGAGGTGTGGAGTCTTAGCGCCAGTGTTACGAGGCTTTGTGTTGGGTTTGTCAAAGGGAGGTCACCCCCTGCCCTTGGGGACCCAGGGCAAATGGTTAAACCTCTGGGACTTCTGCGATCTTCTTCGGATCGATGTCTCCCGCTTGGTTCTGGTGCCTCCCTTCTTCAAAGCAGCAGACCTCATGCCTTGGTTCTTTCATCTGCAATCCATCTTCCTCCCTCCCTTCCAGGTTCAGTGAGAGAGAATTTAGAGACTTCACGGCCCCTGGTGTTAATAATTCTGGTAAAGCACCAAGGGTGTACATATAGCAGAGATAATGAACCCATGCACCTGGAGGAGTCTCACAGTTGTGTAAAGAAAGAAAGTGGTTCAGTGTACAACAAACAAAAACAAAACTGCCACCTCCTTGCCTCCATCTTCATTTCCCCACTTTCATAGAGAGTTGGGGGAAAAAATAAAGAGTTCTTTGTATCAGAATAGCAGCAGCGCAAGCACGCTAATAACTGGAATCCGACACCAGCCTTAGCACTGAGGACACGATAAGGCGTGATGAGGACCCTGTGACCTGTGGGAAGGGGGCAGCTAGCAGTTCCCTAAATCCAGCACATGGTGGCCATACATCTATGCTTGAGATAGTCAATCATCTGACTTTTAACGGCAAATCAGAAATTCAGGCTTTTGATGAAAGCACTCATTCTAAAATCTTTTTTTTTTAATAGTTGCTAGTATCATTTATTTAATTAATTTATTTTGGCCACACCCCGAGGCATGTGGGATCTCAGTTTCCCAACCAAGGATTTCATCTAAGCCTTCTTCATTGGAAGCACAGAGTCCCAGCCACTGGACCACCAGAGATGTCCCTAAAACTGTGACTGAATTTATTAAGACGTCATGCAGGCTCAACACAACATAACTATAGGTGCACTCTTCTATGGTCTCTGAGACACAGCTTCACAGGGAACAGTTTCCACTGGCCAGTCTTGCCCGGGCTGAACCCCTAGGTCCAGAGATGCCCCCACCTCTGCAAGAGCCACACTGAAGCATCACTTGCATGCCAGCCCTAGATCATGGTTCTCAACACAGGAACCTTCCCAGACCACATTCCTCCTGCTTAGCACCCTCTCCACACGCCATCATTCTGAGTCCTGGCTTCATCTCCAGCTCATGACAAATCTCTCTCTCTCTTGCTCTGGCAGATGTTCCTTATGCTGGAGACCAGTGTGGTCCAGTTCTTGAAGTTCCTGGCCTCCACATCCTCCTCCCAGCCCAGCCCCCAACTCCAGTCTCCTCCTGAGCTCTGTCCTCTCCCAGCGGTGACTTTCCTCCAGCATCTACAGCTCCAAGAAAGCTATGGGGCCACCCACTTTAACCTAACCTTCCCACAAACACAGACAGCCTCAGGGCCCAGACCAGCCACCAGCGCAGGTTTTCCTAAGCATCCCACACTCACTCCCCACTGAGACCCAGCTCCCCCCAAACGGGACCCTGTGGAATGGGGTTAACAGAAAACTGGCTGTGGATCTGGGGCAAAACGCCTTGATGTTGGTGACATTTAAGCTCCTGCAGATGTCAGTGCAGCATCTGAAGACATATTATTGTGCCCTTTATCGCGCTCTTTAAACCTGACAGTGCTCAGTAGGAAGCCACACAATTGAGAAGAAAGTGCACTACGTACATTAAGAACGTGCTGCAGACCATGGGCTCAGTGACATGGCCCCGCAAGGTTGTGATGGGAAAAAGCTGAAAGAACTCTCACAGTCATCCTAGGAGCCAGAAACTTAGAAACCGGGTGGAAATTGTGCTGACATTTATCGTCCACGGTTGTAACAGCAGTGGCCCTGCTAATGGTGACGCAGAGAAACAGCAGCAGAGGGTAACTATGGCTAAAATACTTGCAGAGTAACTCAGCAATGTTAAATGGGCTATAAACTATAGAGGAGAGGCCTCAGTTTGTAAGAGAAAATAATTTCCATTCAGTATCACACCTAACTTCCGGTCACTGTTTTGGAAGCTGTGAGGCAAGTGTTTAGAGTCCTTACTTCAGCTCAAACAGATGGAGAGTACAATTGTGAATCATTCATTAAGCCTCCTGGAAGTTTTGGAATATTCAGCGGAATTGCTTATTGATAAAACTCTGACCGTACGTTAATTTTTTAAAAATGTTTTAGAGAACTGGAGTGGAGAATTACGAAGCCTGAGGATCTAAAGAGGATGTATTTTTTTAAAAAATATAGCTAAATGTTTAACAATGGTGAGTCAAGCCACAAATGCATTAAGGCTGAGATTGTGGGAAAAGAACTGTCAGTTCAAAGGTCAGTTCAGAAGCAACTAGCAGGTTGCACAACTCTTGGGCTCATGAGCAGACTCCAGGACCCATGCACAGTAGGTACCTTCAAAGGCAGCACTTCCTCCCTAGAATCAAACACCCAGCTGATGATATAAATCTAAGAGTGCACCATTTTTGATGCCTCTGGATCCTGCTCTGATTGCATAGGACTAGTGGATTCTACCTCCTAAATTCCAGTCTCATCTGTCCACCACCTCTCTCCCTCTCTAAATTTCTTTATGGCGCCGCTTACCATCTGTTATGAGCTGAATTGTGCCCCCCCCACCCCCACAAATTCCCATCTTTTTAGCTGTAATGCTCAATAGCTCAGACTGTGACTGTATTTGGTAACAGAGACTTAAAAGGGTGAGTATCTTCAAATGAGGCTGTTAGGGTGAGCTCCAGCCCCATCTGATTGCTGTCCTTATAAAAGAAAATTTGGACACACAAAGACACACCAGGGGCACGTGTACACAGAGGAAAGACCATGTGAGGAGACACACGCCTGTATCTTGGACTGTATCTTGGACTTGGGGGCCTCCAGAATTATAAGAAAATGAAGTTCTTATGAAGCCACCCAGTTTCTATGTTCTGTGACGGCAGCCTTGGTGGACTAACATACCATCTTTTATAGACCAGATAATTACCTGATTATTTGTTATTCTTTTCAGTCTCCTTCACATCAGTGGAAGTTGCCCATAAAGGCACAGAATGAATCTGCCCTGCCCATTCCCTTGAACCCAGACTAGCGCCCGGCATGGAGCACATGCTCACTAAGCATGCTGGACGGTGAATGGATGTCTTGCCACCACCCTGGTCCAGGACACACCATCTCTTGCATGACTCCAGAACTGTCTTCCTGATTGGCTTCTTGATTTCTTTATTCTTTTCTTTTCTTCCTTCAACCCATCCTTCACAGAATGGCCAAAGTGATCTCTTAACAATTAAATGAGATTCTATCCATCCCCAACATAAACCCCTCTGGTAGTACTTCCCTGTACTTAGGTTCAAATGTAACCACTCAACAATTATGCTCAGGGCCTTGTTTCCCTTTCACCAAGAAACACCTTCCTTCACGCTCCCCCTCCACGATCCCCACACCCAGGATACTCTGGCACTATCAAAGTGACTCCCCTGCAGGGTCTCACCACTTCCCGTTTCCTCTGCCTAGATGCCCCCTCCCTGAACCTTCATACAGTGAACTCCTTCTATGACTTGGATCTCAGCTCAGACCACATCTTCAAAGACATCTCCCCGACCACTCTACCTAAGGAACCCCTCCACATCCCAGTCTCTCACATTTGTTAGATTCCTAATACTTATCACGATCTAAAATTACATTAGTGATTTATTTAATATTAGTTACCTATTTAGTATTTTTTTTCCCCCTCTGGAGTGTGAACTCAAGTGGGCCTTAGGAAGCATCCCTACGAACAAAGCTAGTGAAGGTGATGGAATTCCGGTTGAGCTGTTTCACATCCTAAAAGATGATGCTGTGAAAGTGCTACACTCAGTATGCCAGCAAATCTGGAAAACTCTGCAGTGGCCACAGGACTGGAAAAGGTCAGTGTTCATTCCAATCCCAAAGGCAATGCCAAAGAATGCTCAAACTACCGCACAACTGCACTCATCTCACATGCTAGCAAAGTAATGCTCAAAATTCTCCAAGCCAGGCTTCAACAGTATGTGAATCAAGAACTTCCAGTTGTTCAAGCTGGATTTAGAAAAGGCAGAGGAACCAGAGATCAAATTGCCAACATCTGCTGGACCTTTGAAAAAGCAAGAGAATTCCAGAAAAACATCTGTTTCTTCTTCATTGACTATGCTAAAGCCATTGACTGTGTGGATCACAACAAACTGTGGAAAATTCTGAAAGAGATGGGAATACCAGACCACCTGACCTGCCTCCTGAGAAATCTGTATGCAGGTCAGGAAGCAACAGTTAGAATCAGACATGTAACAACAAACTGGTTCCAAATTGGAAAAGGAGTACGTCAAGGCTGTATGTTGTAACCCTGTTTATTTAACTTATATGCAGAATACACCATGAGAAACGCTGGGCTGGAAGAAGCACAAGCTTGAATCAAGATTGCGGGGAGAAATATCAATAACCTCAGATATGCAGATGACACCACCCTTTTGGCAGAAAGCGAAGAAGAACTAAAGAGCCTCTTGATGAAAGTGAAAGAACAAAGTGAAAAAGTTGGCTTAAAATTCAACATTCAGAAAACTAAAATCATGGCATCTGGTCCCATCACTTCATGGGAAATAGATGGGGAAACGATGGAAACAGTGACAGATTTTATTTTCTTGGGCTCCAAAATCACTGCGGACAATGACTGCAGCCATGAAATTAAAAGACGTTTACTCCTTGGAAGAAAAGTTATGATCAACCTAGAGAGCATATTCAAAAGCAGAGACATTACTTTGCCAACAAAGGTCCATGTAGTCAAAGCTATGGTTTTTCCAGTAGTCATGTATGGATGTGAGAGCTAGACCATAAAGAAACGGATGTGAGTGTTGGACCATAAAGAACGCTGAGCACCAAAGAATTGATGCTTTTGAACTGTGGTGTTGAGACTTGGACTCTTGAGAGTCCCTTGCAAGGAGATCAAACTAGTCAATCCTAAAGGAAATCAGTCCTGAATATTCATTGGAAGGACTGATTCTGAAGCTAAGCTCCAATATTTTGGCCACCTAATATGCTGAACTGACTCATTAGAAAAAAAAGACCCTGATGCTGGGGAAGATTGAAGGCAGGAGAAGGGGATGACAGAATGAGATGGTTGGATGGCATCATTGACTCAAAGGACATAAGTGTGAGCAAGCTCCGGGAGTTGGTGATGGACAGAGAAGTCTGGCTTGCCGCAGTCCATGGGGTTGCAAAGAGTCTGACACAACTGAGCGACTGAACTGAACTGAACTGATATAAAATGCTCAGTACAGTGCCTGGCACATAGAGGGCGCTCAATAAACATTAGCCATTGTTACCTTCCTGGGCCACTATGCTGTCCTCAGATCTTCAATTCAAGGAATCTGTAGCAATGTGAACTGACCCACAATCATTGGAAAAGACCCTGATGCTGGGAGGGATTGGGGCAGGAGGAGAAGGGGACGACAGAGGATGAGATCGCTGTATGGCATCACCAACTTGATGGGCATGAGTCTGAGCAAACTCCGGGAGCCTGCAATGGACAGGGAAGCCTGGCATGCTGTAGTCCATGGGGTGGTAAAGAGTAAGACACAACTGAGCGACTGAACTGTCTGAACTCCCTCTGTCCATCTGCTAAGTATACACCATGGGGACAGAGACCTATCTATCTTGGTCACTTGAGTATCCCCTGTGTCCAGCAGGAGTTCCTAACACATGACTAATGCTCAATAATTGACTATTGAAAGAAAGAATGAATAAAAACCCAAACTGGATATGAATGGAGCATGCAGAATGGGCTTTCACTAGGCCCTGGTCAACCCAACACAACTCACGGCAGATCTCAGAGGACTACGTGCACCACCACTATTTGTATGTAGAGTTAAATGGGATTTTCCAATTCCAGCCCCTATCACAGAGTCCTCATATGTTGACTTCTGGGAAGTTTAACCTTAAGCCTCCTAAGCATCTAGGCTGAACTCAGATGAAGCACATTATGCAAGAACACAGTCAGGGGCACGTCTTCCTGAGTTATGTTGCATGGCCCATTTGCTGGGTAACTGGCTCTTGGCAATTCCATAACCAAGTCATCTACTCTCTCCGCAGCAGGGGGAGTATGAAGCTGTCAGAAAAATCCTAAACTCAGAAGCAGCCCCGATGGGAGGAGGACTCCAAGAGGAGCCATGAGACTCTGAGGGTAGACCCTCCAGAGAGCTCCCGCCCGTGGAGATTTCTCTGAGAGAAGGAAGCGTGTGGCCACAACAGCAAACCATGGATGGTGTGAAGAGTTCAGGCAGAGTCAAGACTGAGAGAAGAGACAGAGTCAGGTTGGCTGTCACAGTGAAGGCAAAGGTACCATAGAAGGCAGAGTTCTGGGATCCCAGGAGAGAGAACCAAGCCGGATCCTTCAGGGAGGAGCCAAAGGTCACCTCCTAGAAAGGCCTGGTGCAAGCATTCTGCACAGGCCAAGCAGGAGGCAGCAGCTGGATGCAGCTCCAAGGACAGGATGCATGCAGGGCTTGGGGAAAGCACAAGGCTTGTCTCAGAGAGACTCACCCAAAACTGTGCAGGTCACTCCTGCACAGTATGTGAGGCTAAGTAGACTACATGTAGAGCAGATGTCTCCTGAAGTGGTCTGAGGTCAACAATTATTCTCCAATGGGCAGCAGACGCGGATATCCAAGATCAAGGGAGGCGGAGATTTCATCCTTGTAAGAGGGACTCATAAGTATATCCACAACACAAAGGTAGATTCCTTAGGCCAAAGTAATGGAGAATCATCTGACAGGAGGTCAGCATTCCTGAGATGCTGGCTGACTTCTAGGAAGGAGGTGTCTCTTGCACAGACCCCAAACACAGTTACCCGAATTGTTGTCTTGCCAAAGCCCCTTGGAACTCAGCTCAAATTCCTCTAGAGATGGTGCTCTAAGACAACAGGTCAAACAATGCCACTGGAGTGCCAGGAAGGAACTGATGCCTGAGCCTGTGACACATTCACTGCAGTAGAAGTGGAAAGAATCAGTCCAGTGAAAGCAGCACGGGGACTTCCTGGGGCGGGGTCCAAGTGGCTAAGACGCCACACTCTCAATGCAGGGGGCCCGGGCTGAAGCCCTGGTCAGAGACCTAGATCCCACATGCCACAACAAAGAGTCCGCAAGCCACACTAAGACTAAGCACAGCCAAATAAATATTTAAAATAAAAAGCAACATGGATGGGCCAGAAATGAGAACAGGCTCAAAACGGGAGGAATGAAGGGCATCAAAAGACAGGACACATGACATCTCTTGAGGGAATAGCAAACTGCACCAGCGCCCATAGAATGACTTGTGGCCTTAAGCACGAAGCAGAGAAAGGACAATCCTACAGTCGGACAGACTGAGCGACTTCACTTTCACTTTTCTCTTTCATGCATTGGAGAAGGAAATGGCAACCCACTCCAGTGTTCTTGCCTGGAGAATCCCAGGGATGGGGGAGCCTGGTGGGCTGCCGTCTATGGGGTTGCACAGACTTGGACACGACTGAAGTGACTTAGCAGCAGCAGCAGCAGGAGTTAGTTACCTGAAACCTAACAGCAGGAGTCAGTTAGTTAGTTTCCTGCCAAGGAACTAATGGGAATCTCCAATCTGCAGACACTAGCTAATGGGGCTGGCAACCTAGCCAGCCCTTGTATAGGGCTGCCTTAATCCATATGCATACCCCTTTGATTATAATACCTCCATCAAATGTCACAAGATATGCCGCCCTTTCAACTACCTGTACCCAGGACTGGTCCCCTCTGAGATGTCCATAGTGAACCCGGGACCCACAGTTCCTTGCGCAAATACATTCAAATATCTTAGCCTAAATACAGTAGAAATAAAGAACTTTCAGTGGAAATGGTCTGGGCATGGAGTACAATGCCTTTGAGAACTCTCAACCCTGTACCATAAGTACTAACCCCTGTGAGAAATCTCTCCCTATGCCTATACAGAGTTGATGAGGGTATTTAAAACTACTTTTAAAGAATTAATAGCTTAGTGGTACTTTTCCCTGTGAGTGAACAGTGTGCTAATTTGCTCAGTGTTTTTGGTGTTGGTTCTTTTTTTAAGACAATTGCACAAGATTCTATCCAGAGCCCTCTAATTCTTCCACTTCAGTGGTCTGAATCCCACTAATAAACAATCAGGACTTCAGACTCTTTTAATAATGAAGAGAGATTCAAACGAAGATGTTTTGCCACTCTCTGCAAATTCCTGGAGGTGCTTGCCTGTTGAACAGGCCAGCGAAATTATGGATTTATTCAGGACTGATTGCATTGAGTATGTAAGCATTTTTTGAAGGATTAAAAAAGAGACAGAGTGAGAGATGTTTGTGAGCTGAATGAATAGCGGGGATTGCAGCCTCCAAGCCACATGAAACAAGGCTGTGCTTAGAGCAGGGAAGAGACTTACTGCATGGATGGGCAAGGACCCGAACTTCATCCACAGCGATGTAGCCAGGATGGCCCTTCAGAGAGACGGATTCAAATATCACCTGCAACACACAAGGCAGGAATCAGTTTTGCAGAAGGGGTTGAAGGCATTCATCACGGCTGTCCAACCTCCAAACAATTTATGTCTCAGCTTCCCACTAGAACTATCCAAAGAGGTCTTGTATTAGGCTAGGATATTACCTTGGCAATTTACATGGATTTTCAAAATAAGGTAAAAAGGTCACCTTCCGGTGACCAGCAAAAGAAGAACCAGCCACATGGAACATTTCTAATGGCTTTCAGAAATAACCCTCAGATGAAAGGAAAACAACCCAAACTTGGCCTTGAAACTTCAGTACACACCTTTTTCATTATTGTTTCAAGTGAAACACAGAGAATTACTTCCTATTATCTCCATTTTCTTCTGCAGGGTGAGGGAGAAGCCATTATAAGCCAAGAATGGTTTACCTTGATTTGATTCCACATCCTCAAGGAATATAGTCCATCTGAATGACCTAATAACATCCCTTAAAAATAAGCCCCATACACCACTGTTGCTATGCAGGAATCCACAAGCAAGAAGTTCTTTGATCCTCCATTCTGACTCCCACCCGCACTGCTTACTTCAGTAACCAGCTTGTCACCCAATATCCACCTTCACAAAGGAGATGTGAACATCTGTGTAGACAGCATGACCAATGCCCTTGATGTCCCTAAGTCCAACGGCTTCATCTTCCAATCAGCTTCAGTCACGTGCTCACATGCATCCTCTGCATGCCCTCACCTCCACATACCCACACTCACCTCCACGTGCCCAAGCTCACCCTCCACGTGCCCACACTCGCCCTCTGCATGCCCATGCTCGTCCTCCATGTGCTCACACTCATCCTTCACCCCACACACTGGAGTTTTCAGCTTCCTGCCTTTTGGCACACCCACACTCCTCTCCCAGCTCACTCCCCTTAAATCTGCTTCTTCGGCACATATCGTACCCTGGGTCCCAGCTCTTCTAGAGACAGTATGCTGCCTGGACATCTTTGTTTTAATCTCAACAAACACACAGTCCCCTCACTCTGTTAAATAATCACCCACATCCATCACACCTAAAGCCCCAGTTCCTCATTTTGCTGTTGGCAAGTCTGTTGCAAAACTGCTTTCTCCACCTCTGTATCCCCACCCAGATGTCTCCCTTACACTAGCTAATGGGGCTGGCAACCTAGCCAGCCCTTGTATAGGGCTGCCTTAATCCATATGCATACCCCTTTGATTATAATACCTCCATCAAATGTCACAAGATATGCCGCCCTTTCAACTACCTGTACCCAGGACTGGTCCCCTCTGAGATGTCCATAGTGAACCCGGGACCCACAGTTCCTTGCGCAAATACATTCAAATATCTTAGCCTAAATACAGTAGAAATAAAGAACTTTCAGTGGAAATGGTCTGGGCATGGAGTACAATGCCTTTGAGAACTCTCAACCCTGTACCATAAGTACTAACCCCTGTGAGAAATCTCTCCCTATGCCTATACAGAGTTGATGAGGGTATTTAAAACTACTTTTAAAGAATTAATAGCTTAGTGGTACTTTTCCCTGTGAGTGAACAGTGTGCTAATTTGCTCAGTGTTTTTGGTGTTGGTTCTTTTTTTAAGACAATTGCACAAGATTCTATCCAGAGCCCTCTAATTCTTCCACTTCAGTGGTCTGAATCCCACTAATAAACAATCAGGACTTCAGACTCTTTTAATAATGAAGAGAGATTCAAACGAAGATGTTTTGCCACTCTCTGCAAATTCCTGGAGGTGCTTGCCTGTTGAACAGGCCAGCGAAATTATGGATTTATTCAGGACTGATTGCATTGAGTATGTAAGCATTTTTTGAAGGATTAAAAAAGAGACAGAGTGAGAGATGTTTGTGAGCTGAATGAATAGCGGGGATTGCAGCCTCCAAGCCACATGAAACAAGGCTGTGCTTAGAGCAGGGAAGAGACTTACTGCATGGATGGGCAAGGACCCGAACTTCATCCACAGCGATGTAGCCAGGATGGCCCTTCAGAGAGACGGATTCAAATATCACCTGCAACACACAAGGCAGGAATCAGTTTTGCAGAAGGGGTTGAAGGCATTCATCACGGCTGTCCAACCTCCAAACAATTTATGTCTCAGCTTCCCACTAGAACTATCCAAAGAGGTCTTGTATTAGGCTAGGATATTACCTTGGCAATTTACATGGATTTTCAAAATAAGGTAAAAAGGTCACCTTCCGGTGACCAGCAAAAGAAGAACCAGCCACATGGAACATTTCTAATGGCTTTCAGAAATAACCCTCAGATGAAAGGAAAACAACCTAAACTTGGCCTTGAAACTTCAGTACACACCTTTTTCATTATTGTTTCAAGTGAAACACAGAGAATTACTTCCTATTATCTCCATTTTCTTCTGCAGGGTGAGGGAGAAGCCATTATAAGCCAAGAATGGTTTACCTTGATTTGATTCCACATCCTCAAGGAATATAGTCCATCTGAATGACCTAATAACATCCCTTAAAAATAAGCCCCACACACCACTGTTGCTATGCAGGAATCCACAAGCAAGAAGTTCTTTGATCCTCCATTCTGACTCCCACCCGCACTGCTTACTTCAGTAACCAGCTTGTCACCCAATATTCACCTTCACAAAGGAGATGTGAACATCTGTGTAGACAGCATGACCAATGCCCTTGATGTCCCTAAGTCCAACGGCTTCATCTTCCAATCAGCTTCAGTCACGTGCTCACATGCATCCTCTGCATGCCCTCACCTCCACATACCCACACTCACCTCCACGTGCCCAAGCTCACCCTCCACGTGCCCACACTCGCCCTCTGCATGCCCATGCTCGTCCTCCATGTGCTCACACTCATCCTTCACCCCACACACTGGAGTTTTCAGCTTCCTGCATTTTGGCACACCCACACTCCTCTCCCAGCTCACTCCCCTTAAATCTGCTTCTTCGGCACATATCGTACCCTGGGTCCCAGCTCTTCTAGAGACAGTATGCTGCCTGGACATCTTTGTTTTAATCTCAACAAACACACAGTCCCCTCACTCTGTTAAATAATCACCCACATCCATCACACCTAAAGCCCCAGTTCCTCATTTTGCTGTTGGCAAGTCTGTTGCAAAACTGCTTTCTCCACCTCTGTATCCCCACCCAGATGTCTCCCTTTCAACGTCACGTGCCAGTCCCTACAGATGACATCACATCTTTCAGAAACAAGAGGACCACAGAAGGGCTGGCTTTTAACTCCCTGCTCATCAGCCTAACCTTCATGGGTCAGATGACTACACACCAGCCACTGTCTGCTCTGCAAGGCACGGCCCAGTGCCCCTGACCTCTGCCTCGGCTGTGTTTCCCAGCTTCTTGGTTCTCCCTCTTCATCCCTTATCTCCAAAGCCTCCCTTTTATTCCTGACTCTGACAAACATAGATGCTTGGATTTTTCTTACTCTTTAAAAGCTACCCTTTGGCAGCAGTAGTATTTGCAGTCCAGTTGTGTTTCAATCACATTTAAATTTCTCAACAGCCTTAACTACACTCCCTCTATACCTCCCAGCTTCTCAGTGCAAACCTTCAACCCCGTCACCTGGACTTTGTCCTTGACACCACCCCCAATATCGCTCTCAGGGAGGACGCCAGCAGTCTCTTAGTAGCGCTCCTACCACTTAGATCCAACAGATATAGTTCAGTCTCTTTCATGCATTGGAGAAGGAAATGGCAACCCACTCCAGTATTCTTGCCTGGAGAATCCCAGGGACGGGGGAGCCTGGTGGGCTGCCATCTATGGGGTCACACAGAGTCGGACACAACTGAAGCGACTTAGCAGCAGCAGCAAGGAGGAAAAAAGTACGGGGCTCGGGTTCTGGGTTAGGATGCCTGAGTTTTAGTCCTGATTGTATCACCTTGTGTGTGTACCTTGTGTGTGTGCACCTAGTGTGTGCACCTTGTGTGTGTGTGCACCTTGTGTGTGTGCACCTTGTGTGTGTGCACCTTGTGAGGGTACCACCTTCTGTGTGTGTATCCTGTGTGTGTGCACCTAGTGTGTGCACCTTGTGTGTGTGTGTGCACCTTGTGTGTGTGTGTGCACCTTGTGTGTGTACCACATTCTGTGTGTGCACCTAGTGTGTGTACCTTGTGTGTGTGTACACCTTGTGTGTGTGCCCCTTGTGTGTGTGTACACCTTGTGCTGTCTCTTATACACATCTAGATGTGTATAAGAGACAGCTGCATGGATGGGCAAGGACCCGAACTTCATCCACAGCGATGTAGCCAGGATGGCCCTTCAGAGAGACGGATTCAAATATCACCTGCAACACACAAGGCAGGAGTCAGTTTTGCAGAAGGGGTTGAAGGCATTCATCACGGCTGTCCAACCTCCAAACAATTTATGTCTCAGCTTCCCACTAGAACTATCCAAAGAGGTCTTGTATTAGGCTAGGATATTACCTTGGCAATTTACATGGATTTTCAAAATAAGGTAAAAAGGTCACCTTCCGGTGACCAGCAAAAGAAGAACCAGCCACATGGAACATTTCTAATGGCTTTCAGAAATAACCCTCAGATGAAAGGAAAACAACCTAAACTTGGCCTTGAAACTTCAGTACACACCTTTTTCATTATTGTTTCAAGTGAAACACAGAGAATTACTTCCTATTATCTCCATTTTCTTCTGCAGGGTGAGGGAGAAGCCATTATAAGCCAAGAATGGTTTACCTTGATTTGATTCCACATCCTCAAGGAATATAGTCCATCTGAATGACCTAATAACATCCCTTAAAAATAAGCCCCACACACCACTGTTGCTATGCAGGAATCCACAAGCAAGAAGTTCTTTGATCCTCCATTCTGACTCCCACCCGCACTGCTTACTTCAGTAACCAGCTTGTCACCCAATATTCACCTTCACAAAGGAGATGTGAACATCTGTGTAGACAGCATGACCAATGCCCTTGATGTCCCTAAGTCCAACGGCTTCATCTTCCAATCAGCTTCAGTCACGTGCTCACATGCATCCTCTGCATGCCCTCACCTCCACATACCCACACTCACCTCCACGTGCCCAAGCTCACCCTCCACGTGCCCACACTCGCCCTCTGCATGCCCATGCTCGTCCTCCATGTGCTCACACTCATCCTTCACCCCACACACTGGAGTTTTCAGCTTCCTGCCTTTTGGCACACCCACACTCCTCTCCCAGCTCACTCCCCTTAAATCTGCTTCTTCGGCACATATCGTACCCTGGGTCCCAGCTCTTCTAGAGACAGTATGCTGCCTGGACATCTTTGTTTTAATCTCAACAAACACACAGTCCCCTCACTCTGTTAAATAATCACCCACATCCATCACACCTAAAGCCCCAATTCCTCATTTTGCTGTTGGCAAGTCTGTTGCAAAACTGCTTTCTCCACCTCTGTATCCCCACCCAGATGTCTCCCTTTCAACGTCACGTGCCAGTCCCTACAGATGACATCACATCTTTCAGAAACAAGAGGACCACAGAAGGGCTGGCTTTTAACTCCCTGCTCATCAGCCTAACCTTCATGGGTCAGATGACTACACACCAGCCACTGTCTGCTCTGCAAGGCACGGCCCAGTGCCCCTGACCTCTGCCTCGGCTGTGTTTCCCAGCTTCTTGGTTCTCCCTCTTCATCCCTTATCTCCAAAGCCTCCCTTTTATTCCTGACTCTGACAAACATAGATGCTTGGATTTTTCTTACTCTTTAAAAGCTACCCTTTGGCAGCAGTAGTATTTGCAGTCCAGTTGTGTTTCAATCACATTTAAATTTCTCAACAGCCTTAACTACACTCCCTCTATACCTCCCAGCTTCTCAGTGCAAACCTTCAACCCCGTCACCTGGACTTTGTCCTTGACACCACCCCCAATATCGCTCTCAGGGAGGACGCCAGCAGTCTCTTAGTAGCGCTCCTACCACTTAGATCCAACAGATATAGTTCAGTCTCTTTCATGCATTGGAGAAGGAAATGGCAACCCACTCCAGTATTCTTGCCTGGAGAATCCCAGGGACGGGGGAGCCTGGTGGGCTGCCATCTATGGGGTCACACAGAGTCGGACACAACTGAAGCGACTTAGCAGCAGCAGCAAGGAGGAAAAAAGTACGGGGCTCGGGTTCTGGGTTAGGATGCCTGAGTTTTAGTCCTGATTGTATCACCTTGTGTGTGTACCTTGTGTGTGTGCACCTAGTGTGTGCACCTTGTGTGTGTGTGCACCTTGTGTGTGTGCACCTTGTGTGTGTGCACCTTGTGAGGGTACCACCTTCTGTGTGTGTATCCTGTGTGTGTGCACCTAGTGTGTGCACCTTGTGTGTGTGTGTGCACCTTGTGTGTGTGTGTGCACCTTGTGTGTGTACCACATTCTGTGTGTGCACCTAGTGTGTGTACCTTGTGTGTGTGTACACCTTGTGTGTGTGCCCCTTGTGTGTGTGTACACCTAATGTAAAACTGGACAATACTGAAGCTAAGGATACAATACTTTGGCCAACTGATGAGAAGAACCAACTCACTGGAAAGATTGAGGCAGGAGAAGGGGGACTACAGAGGATGAGACGGTTGGATGGCATCACCAACTTAATCGACATGAGTCTGAGCAAACTCTGGGAGACAGTGAAAGACAGGGAAGCCTGGTGTGCTGCAGTCCATGGGATCTCCAAGAATCGGGCACAACTTAGCGACTCAACAACAGCTATGGTGACCGAAAACAGATCAGTGACTACCTGAGAATGGATTACAAAGAGCCATCAAGAAACACTGGATGATGGATATGCTCATTTTTTTGACTGTGGCAATAGTGCCATGGGTAAATACAGATTAACTCAAACTATATACTTAAAGCAGGTGCAGTTTATTTTATAAAATTACACCTCAATAAAACTGGGGTAAATGAGCAAAAAGGATTTGGACTGCTCTACTGTATAACTCATCCAGGTGGGTGGTCCCCTGTAATTTACTGATATTTCCTTCATCGCAAGTGCACCTTGAGTGTGTACACCTTGTATGTGTGTGTGTACCACCTTGTGTGTGTACCTTGAGTGCGTACACCTTGTGTGTGTACATCTTGTGTGTGTACCACCTTGAGCAAGTTACCTTATTGCTCTCCGCCTCAGTTTCCTCATCTGTAATCATAGTGTCTACCTTGTTAGGTAATTATTCATGTTAAGGGAGTTAATATACTAATTTCTATAGGAAAAAATTTTTTTAAAATGACGAACACAGAAAACGCATTTAAAAGAAATAGCATGAAAAGATTAAAATTGTGTAGTAAAAGTGATAAAAGTAAAAAAAATCTATTATGTTAATAAATATAAATAGGTTAAAACAAAGAAGGGCCTTCCCTGGTGGCTCAGAGGTTAAAGCGTCTGCCTCCAATGCGGGAGACCCAGGTTCGATCCCTGGGTCGGGAAGATCCCCTGGAGAAGGAAATGGCAACCCACTCCAGTATTCTTGCCTGGAGAACCCCATGGACGGAAAAGGCTAGTAGGTTATAGTCCATGGGTTCGCAAAGAGTCAGACACGACTGAGTGACTTCACCTCACCTCACCTAAAACAAAGAAAAGCTCTCAGACTGTCTAAATGAACAAAGTCTAATTACATGTCATAAGATAAACACCTAGTATAGAATG
Source organism: Oreotragus oreotragus (assembly GCA_006410675.1). Taxonomy (NCBI): domain Eukaryota; kingdom Metazoa; phylum Chordata; class Mammalia; order Artiodactyla; family Bovidae; genus Oreotragus; species Oreotragus oreotragus. Next base: position 476,932 of record SJYX01002293.1, read on the forward strand.
ACTCAATAACCTTAAAAATAATAAACCAAACAAAGACATAGGAAAATAGGAAAATACAAACAGAAAATTATTGTTGTAAAAATAATGCTAAAGCATCAAAGTGGAATTTAAATGAAAAAGAAATATAAAAACCACACAAGATCATATAATAGGCTAACATCTAACTTCAATAAATTCTTCAAAGAGGAAACTATACAGGCATGCTTCTATATATTTTCTAACCAGATTCCCTAAAGCCATAAACTAATGACAAAAGCTTAAAAATCAATTTCTTAAAGTTGAAATATTGTCTATTTCTTAAATACATAATAACTATACTGTCAAAGTATGTTTTGGTAACAAAAGTCTGAATGAAATAAAATTAAAAGTCAAATGGCAAGTTGAGAACAATATCTGTAATATATATGCCAGCTAAACAGTAAATATCCTATTCTGTGTAAAGAATCCTTGAGAATCATCAAAACAAATAAACTCTCTAAAAGAAAAATCAGCGAGTTCAGCAGGTTATTCACAAAAGATGAAGCAGGATTGGTAATGTTTTATGAACGTAATGTTTTTAATGACACTAGGGAGATTATGGCAGATGAATGTTTTCGCCTTAACCCTTTCCTAGACTTTCCAAATTCTCTACGATAAAAATGAGCTTCTTTTTATTTACAACAAAAATTAAGTGCTTTAAAGTGTATTACATTTTCATATCTCTCTGCATATTACACTACCCCTGTGTCATGTACCATAACTAACTCCACTACAGCACCTATCACAGCAGAGTGTAAATGCCTGTTAATGAATTATTTCATCCTGTAAGCTCTAAACCTATTGGGAGCAGGAACAGTCTCATTCATTCATATTTACAGAGACTCTCCTCTGTACCAAGGATTGAGGCACTCGCGGGGAGGGGCTAAAAAGTGAACAACAAGCTTAGAGTTCTAACTCTGATAAACTTTACATTTCATGAATGGAAATTACACAGATAAATAAGGAAATTAAATTCATTTTGTGATTAAGTATAACTTAGTGGGAGAGGGTCTACTTTACTTAGTCAGGAAAGAACTCTAAAAAGGTGATGATTAAAAGGAGACCAGAAGGATGAAACTGGCAAGTTAAGGAAGAGGTGGTGGATATACAAAGGCCCTGAGGCAGGAAAGAACTTGAGGATGATCTGGGAATATAAGAATGAGACCCTGGTGTGGCTGGGATATAGCAAGTAAGCTAGAGAAGCACAGGGCAAGGCTGGAATGCTAGCTGCAGGTCAGATGACATGGAGTGCTATAAGACTTATGGGAGTTTGAATTTTCTGCTGTTACTGAGGCATTTGAAGCTGGAAAGTGACATAATTTAATTTACATTCAAAAAAGTTCATTCTGGCTATTCTGTGGAAATTGACTGGGGCAAGAGGTGGAGCTTGAGCAAGAATGAAATTGAACAGTTGGCTACGGTAGTGGTCCAATCGATGAGTATGGCTTGGACAATGGTGTTAGCCATGAGGGATAAAGATGCTGATGATATGAAAGATACTTTCAAGGTAGAGATGAAAATAATTACTGCTAGATTAAGAGGAGAAGAGAGAAGAAAAGAGAAAATACAAAGAGGATTCTTCAGTTTAAGTCTTGAGCTTCTAGGCTGATTCTGGTGTCATTTATTAACACAAAGAAAATGAATGTGTGTGTCTCTGGGCACGTAGGCTGAGCTACATCACAATTTTTTTTTTAAGATGCCAACTAAACATCTTAATGGACATCCTGAGGAAGCTGATCTTATATTTCGAAGCTCTTGGGTGATCTAGGACCAGAGTTACAAATGTGGTAGCATTGGCATCTAAATGCCATTTAAAGCTATACAACTAGATGAGGTCATCTTGAAAGAGAGAGTAGACAGTTCAGAGAAGAGGACTGGGGCCCAAGGCCAAGTGTGGAAAGCCCAACAGAGGATTTCCTAGGACGGGAGACATTGGAACATGGTTTTAGGTAGAGGGGAGTGTGTCAGGGAAGTAGCATGAAATACAAGGGAATGGGGAGTTGATGGAACAGATTCTAGAGGGGACAGAAGTCAAACGGGGTCAGGTTACTGGTGGAGTTACCGGTACTGAACAGAGGGGGACCTCACCAACTAAGATTGAACAATAACAAAAATAGAGAAATAAAACCACAGTAACAAAGGTCAACCACATTAACCTTTTATCAGTGGTGGTCTCAGTCTAGCCTCTCAACAACCCTAAGTGGTGGGGCCGGCTAAATTACCAAAGCTCAGCAAAGAAGCCAGAGGCAGGTAGGAGGGCTGAGACCCCGGTCTCCTCGTTCACAGCCAAGTCCATTACTGAACTTTATTAGAAAGCAGTCCACCTCTCCTTTTTAACGAAAACACTTGGTTAAGCAGAGTTCGGACTTTTTTTTCCAGTTACTCAAAGTTCAACTGTATTAATACTCTTCTCACGTCATCATTCAGTATGCAGCCTATATCATAATTATTAACAAATACTCCATGAGCGAACCCAAGGCTGGCCATGAGAGAATGGGTGCGTGACAGTGACATGTACAGCTGGTCACTGCTCAGTGTCCTTCCTGTAGCAGAAATAAGAATTCTATAATGAGATAGAGACTCATTCGTTCATCAGAATTCCTCTTGGGAATGCTTTTCTATAACACGCCATGGTAGGTGAGACTTGGGTTTCTCAAATAGGAGAGAGTAATATTCTGTAAGAAATAAGGGGAAGAAGGTACTGCTTTTTTAATGAAGTAAATGAATAATTGTAAAATGCTGACAATACATATCGTAAATGCTGATGAATGGTCATTACTGCCCTTACTTTTATTACTGCGCTTACTCTGGACAGAGGGATGGGAGATGAGAAGGAAAATTCAAGGGAATGGTGGGGAAGAAAGAAATGGACTTCCCAATGTGACAACCCCTTATGCCCTCACCCCAAGTTTCCACTAAGCTTCCTACACTCACCAGACTCTGATGTGAGCTATGAAAGGTGGAAACTGGTGGTGGCTGAGCTTTGGGTCCATGTGGGGAGGTACACAGAAATTAAGAGGCACTGATGGTTGCATGTGCCATGAGAGCTGGGAAGGGGATCATGACAACACACAGAATCCTTGATGAAGGCCCCAGGATCACAAGATATTAGAAGTAGGGACTGCGGTATGTTTATAACACAAGGCAGGTCCTGGATGCAGCTGAGAATGAAAGTACCTCCCAGAACAGATGGGGAATAGTCTCCCCATCACTGCCAGAGGGCTCAGAGAAGAATGTTCACACAACCTACAGGAGCCGAAAAAAATAAGTCGTGCAAACTGCCACGAGATAGAGCCCTCAATGGCCTGCGAGCAGAGGGTCACACGGCTGGGGGTATCAGCAAGAGTGCCAGGAAGTCCACCATCTTCCCCAGAAAGGAAAGGAAAGGAAAGGAAAACAGGCCCATGATGGATGGGCTTGGGCCTACCTGGACTCACTTGCTGAGCTTGTCCCCCAAACACTGAACTCTCACAAGGGGACTGAGTCTGAGGCCACATACACATGAGCCTGGGTAAGCCGCTTGCTTCCAGAAATAAGGGCCAACCCTGGGTAGCATAAGGCCAGGCACTGGAGAGGGAGATCTCAAGTGGTGGCTAGAATGTGCTATCAGTAGATTATGGGATTGCAATCCTGAGTCAAGGAGAAGCAGTGAGGATGGAGATAAAGTTGGCAGGGACAGCCTGTAGAAATCACACACAGTCCCAAAGCCCCAAACACCTCCTTATCCATCCTCGCATGCTTTATAGTTCTGAATGAGATCCAGCCAATGCAAATTATCGCTGGGATTCATGGGTCAAGCTTCTGATCACAAGGAGCTTTTGTAAGAAGTCATGAGACAGGGGACCATGGAACATGGTCGGAGAGATCAAGTTTGGCTGCAGCAAGAGATTGTAAGGGTAGCAGGATGACCAGGGACATTCAAACATCAGGAGAATGTGAGTGCCCCTCTGAATTCTCACTGCTGATAAAAAAGGAGGAAGCCCTCGTAAACAAACAGAACAGCAGAACAGAATTTGGTCTTGTACAGCTCAGGAAAAGCAGCTGTCACAGCTGCAGCTCGGGCCCCAGGGCCAGGCTCCCGACTGACCAAGTTCTGGGGAACACGGACGACCGGAGTCCTCTCTTTAGGTCAGAAGGTGCCTGAGGAGACGGCTGCGGCCTCAGGTCGAATGGGTCACCCTGTCAGTGTGCTTCTGGTGTGGGGGTCCTGGTCAGGAAGATCCCACCCAGCATCTCGCCAGCTCCAGTTCCTGGGGACAGACACCACAAAGGGCCAGGGTGATGTCAAGACCCTCGGTGACAGACAGACCTCCTCAGGTGTTCTGAAGTGAGGCAGAACCATCATCTTCAGGCCAAGCACGCTCATAAGAAAACCCCAACCAAGGCCCTGGGGGAATGAGGGTCAGGAACGGGAGAAGTGATGAGTGAAGAATTCTGAGAACAAAGGCCCCTCTAGTGCCATCTGCGCACAGGAGATGAGAAGGGCATGTGGGGGGAGACAGAAGACCACCCATGGGGCTCCATGTCGGTGTACGGAGACAGGGACACTGGGGGGCAGAACCGGACCACACCTTCCCTGCAGGAAAGTCTTCAACCCCAAAGCGGCCGTGTGTCCCGGCTATCAACTGCTGCTGCTAAGTCACTTCAGTCGTGTCCAAGTCTGTGCAACCCCATAGACGGCAGCCCACCAGGCTCCCCCGTCCCTGGGATTCTCCAGGCAAGAACAGTGGAGTGGGCTGCCATTTCCTTCTCCAATGCATGAAGGTGAAAAGTGAAAGTGAAGTCGCTCAGTCGTGTCCGACTCTTGGCGACCCCATGGACTGCAGCCCACCAGGCTCCTCTGCCCATGGGGTTTTCCAGGCAAGAGCACTGGAGTGGGGGGCCATTTCTACACACCCGCAAGTCCCAGACCCTCAGAGACCTCCTGGTACTGGGAGATTGGAGCTTGCCTGGAAAGGGACAAAGCTCTCCCAGTGCAGGAACTACGAGGCCAAGCCAGGAAGTCAAGTCCCAAGAGAGGCTCAGAGATGAGTCACCCCTCAAACCCTCCAAAAAGCAGGGTATGTGCCCGTTTGGGGGAGGATGTGGATACGTCAGGACACAGTTTAAGGGACTTGACGTTTTCTGGTCACCTTTGAAGGAAGATTGGAGCTTGCCTGGAAAGGGACGAAGCTCTCCCAGTGCAGGAACTACGAGGCCAAGCCAGGAAGTCAAGTCCCAAGAGAGGCTCAGAGATGACTCACCCTCAAACCCTCCAAAAAGCAGGGTATGTGCCCATTTGGGGGAGGATGTGGATACGTCAGGACACAGTTTAAGGGACTTGACGTTTTCTGGTCACCTTTGAAGGCCTCAAGCAGAGAACTGGTGTAGCAAAACATTTCAAGGGGCTGCAAACACCTTCTCAGAAGATAAGAGACAGAAAAACCCTGGCTAACCAGAACTTGTCTTTGGAAGAGGACTACATATATTTTTATGATGGGGAGATTGCTTGTGGTAAAATCAAGACACTCTTTTCCACATCAGCCCAAGGAGGCCCACGTAAAAGAGGAGGAGGAGGGTTTGCTGCCTAGCAGGGAGGAGAGATGGGTGAATGAAAGAGATGGGGGTGGAATTTAAAGAAGGTAGAGACTCGCTCCCCACCCCATGATGCCTCCTGAACTGTGTATGAAGGGACCAACTGCGCAGAACGCCAGAGGCCGGAGGAACGTCTGAGGAAACGACTGGGCTTCATGTTCCAATTAAATTCAAGTAGAGCAAGTCTTAAATTTCGGGGGTCTACATGGCTGAATAAAAAGGCAATTTCACTGAGGCAGGTGATGGAGAATGGAGCGAGCAAGTTGTGGCACAATTAATTAAAGTTCTTTTATTTTTTTAAATATTGGGACAGAAAAGTTCAGAATCATTAAAAACTGAAATAGAATTAACATCACTTGAAAAGGAGCAGCCACGTGCAGCACAGCTTCAGCTGCACCGGACAAGCCCCTGCTCCCCTGAGAGGAGGCCAGCGAGGGGTGGATGGCAGGGGGGCCCTTCTCATCTCAGGCCCTGCTGAAGGTGCAGAGAGCCCACTAATAAGAAAGATGAAAAGTCCCTGTTCGTTACAGAGCTACAAGTCAATTTTAGGACTGTGAAATATGACTTTAATAAATGAATACATAAGCCATCGGGGTCTGAAGCCCAGCACCGCTGAGAACCAAAATGGTATTTAGTCCACAGAATCAGACATGCAGATCCAGAGCTGGGGGTCTGATGAATTTTCAAGCTCATTTTGCAAACGTCTTTGAATCTCCAGACGGGCCCCCTTTTCTCTCCCCAGATGTACGTGTGGGTGGTGTCCCTGGCTGTGTAGTGAGTCTGAGAACCGGATGGTGAGTGTGTACACCTGTGTGTGCGGCCACGGGGCTATCCACTCACAGCTCTGTGTGTCTCTGAGAGACCCGTGCCTTTTCTAAACCGCTGCTCTCAGTGCATTAGCGGCTTTCTCACCACAAAGCCCAGAGCAGAGGAGATGGAATGAAATGACGCTGTGGCGTAACAGGTTGGAAATCAGAACCTCCTCCCAGATGAGGCTGCTCATCACAGGGACGGCTCGGAGCTCAGCCACAGTCGGTGTTTCTTTAAGGAGGACCCCCTGCCTCCATCCTCTTTGTCTGCTCTCCCCTCACTTCCTCCTCCCTTCCAAACACTGCAGGGCTCACTGCGAGCCTGATCTAAGTTACATACTACCTCATTTAATCCACGGACCCATGGACCTCTCCATTTTACAAATGAGACAACTGTGCTTAGAATGATAATGGGGCCGACCCAACACTGCACTGCTAGTGAGCAAACAGTTCTCAGGATGGGCATGCTTTCCCCTCGCTCCTAAAAGCAGGAAACTGAGCTTGCAGCCAGAGGACCTAGGCAGAACTATGGGGATCTCAAATGACCAATACTCTGGAACACAGGACATGGTGCCGCCCAACACAGCAGTTGCTGTCAGATAAACGAGAAGCAAATATATGCTTACCGCAGAGCTGAGACATAACAGATGCCCAGGACACACCCTTTTCCCCCTTCTGTACCCATCAAAGAGCAGGGTCAGCGGTGGGTCTAACCCTCACCTGGGTCGCTTTTCTTGCTCTTTATCTTTCCTTGCACCTGTGGCCCCCATGCTGTATCCATCTGCATCAGGTCCTAGGTAGGGGGTTTCTAAATTGGAACGCTAAGGCCTCCTTGAGGGGTTCCATGGACTTACAGAGACACTGGAAGCTATACTTAGTGAAACAGGGGCAGTTTTGGGACCAGGGCACCAGGGTTTTTGTCTCAACTTTGCCAATGATTAGCTGTGTGCTCTTGGACTTCACTGTCCGTCTCTGGACCTCAGTTTTATCACCTACAGGAGGATTCAGCAAACTATGGCCTGGAGACCAAATCTGGTCCATCACTTTTTTTGTGCAATAGAGCTTTATCGGAACACAGCCATGTCCTTTCATTTACATATTGTTCACAACTGATTTCACAGTACATCTGAAAGAAGTGTACCATGAGTTTTGAACTGAAGGATGCCTACGAATCTCCCAGGCCCTCAGCTTGCCACCCTTAGGTCCCTCTTCTGCTTTAGACTCCAGAGAAATTTCTCCAAAAATAGATCTGACTATGTCACTTTCTGACTTAAAGCTTTCCATCTGTGTGTATGGATATCAACTGCAAACAGGCGCAAAGGAGCTTAGGGAGGGAAGAAAACATTCTAAAGCTGGTTTATGGTGATGATTCTGCAACTCAATAGATTTACTAAAAATCACTGGCTTGCATGCTTAAAATAAGTGGATTCTATGGTATATAAATTATACCTTAATAAAGTAATTTAAAAACTTTCAACAGTCCCAGGCCATGACAACATGGATCTATGTTCCTCTAAGTGTGCCCATGGGCTGGTGGCATCATGTACCGTGTATGTTAACAGTCCACAATGAGATAAGAGGTGTTCAGAAAGTGTTCCAGCAATTTGGCCTTGCAGTGACACTTTTATTGTCGTTTATAAGAGTATTGGTCCACAGTGAGTTAAGGAGAAAAAAACTGGTCTTCCACCACAGATGGTGTGAGTGGTGCTGCTCTAGGCTAGAGAGTAAATCTATTCTCCTTAGCCTGGCATTCAAAGCCCCGCATGACCTACCCATCCCTGCAGGTCTAGCTCCCAGTATATCTTCCTTTCAATATACCTATAAGCAACCTAGTTTCCAAACTCTGCCAAAATCTCTCACTTACTCCTTCAATCCATGGTATCCATTATCCCCATCAAGGCAAATGCCTTTCCCTTCCTTCTTCAATAAGTATTTGTTCATCTTCAAGACTCAGCCTAGCTGTCCTGTCCTCTTAGGAGTCATCCTAATTGTCTTGTCCACAGACACCCTCTTCCCCAGGGGAAGTATTTGACTTGTTACCTTTCTGAACCTCAATTTTTCATCTGTAAAATAGGCATAATAATAGCACCTCCCTCATAAGATTGTTATAAGAAATTATTTGCTAGAAGGCTTCAGTGTCGGCATACCTCCAGCATCCCATGGAATCCACACGCATTCCACTATACTGTGTTTATATAAATAAATAGTATCAATCGGTCTCCTCCTGCAAACTGCAGTCTCCAGGGAGGCAGGGGCTATACTGGATCTCTCCAGCATCCTCCAGGACTGATTAGCAGAAGCAGTTTGGTAACCACAAGACGAACAAGTGAGTACATAAAATCTTTTCTAGACCAAACCTCTAAACAAGAGGGCAAGCGGTATATAGGTAATTACTCAAAAAAAACAAAAAAAAATCAAACTATGATAAAACACCATACCTGGTAGAAATGTGGCCAGAAGGTGCTGATGGCAAGCTCTGCCTTCACCCAGCCCTCGGTGACCACCCCAGACACGTTCCAGACGGGGTTTCCCTGGGGTCCACCGTTCACCTTCACATAGACATTTAGGGCCCCTGGGCTGGACCGGTCGCGGCTGGAGAAGTAGTAATGGAAATCAATGCAGTGGGTGTCATTCTCCTTGAGGGTCGGCAGGAGAAGGTGGGCCTTCTGGCCAGAGGCCCTCCCAGAGCTGTTCACCATCATGAAGGATCCTGGAGACCCACAAAAAGGGCGGGAGGTAGAGACAAGGAGAGAGAAAGAAAATCCTTCTGAAAATCAGTCACACCTGGAAACACAGTAGCCAGAAATCCAGTCCCTCTAGGAGGGTCTGGGTGACCCCCAGGAACCCACATTTCCTTTCTGAATTCAAGTATCCTCTTCTGTGATTGGGAATAAAAAGTGTTACTCACCAAGGTGGTTTTGTCAGAATTAAGAGAAGGTAAGACACAAAAAATATTTCTACAAAGTAAACAGTCTATAAATACATACAGAACAACAACAAAACTCACTAAAACCAGTAGCTCCTACAGGAAGAATGGAATAAAAACTCAGGAATTTAGTTAACGGTAACCTCCATGGATGAAATGAGGTGAGATATAACCTCATTCAAGCTCAGGTGGCCTCAATGGAAGCAGAAGCTCTGCAACACCAGGGTGTTGTTCTAACATATTACACCTCGAGCCTTGCATTAATACAAGAAATATACTGGAGGAGGACATATACAAATACAGTATACTCAAGAAAGCAAATAAGACCTTGAAGATACGTGAGAACTGACTGAAAGATGGAATGGAGAGGAAGTAATTCTTGCTGAGAACTTAAGAAGTACCGGGGTGAGGCTTAGTTTATTTATATTTTGTTCAATTTAATCTTTAGAACAACCCTGGGAGAAGAAGGCTTTTCATTTTATTGAAAGACTGAGTAACTCACCCCGGACCACTCAGACAAGGAAGGATGAGATCCAGATTCTCTTCAACCTCAAAGTCGAGGCTATTTTTACAGCCTGCAGAAAACATGACTATTATTTTCAAACACTCCAAGTGAGCCTCTTGGAGTTTCTTTGACAGATTAAATGGTCATTTCTGGTTCTTCACCCCTCCCTGGATCCACACTCTCTGCCTTTGACTTGGCCCTGCTTCCAACAGAGGCAGACAGCGTATCCTCATCCCATGCTTTGGGCTCCACTTGCTTTGGTCAGCAGGATGCTAAGAGAATGAGGCTTGAAACGTGCTTGCCTAGTCAGGCTTGCCCTCTTGCGCTACTGCTGTCTTCCAGGAGAAGAACTTGCCCCAGGTAGCTGCGGCCCCTTTGGCTTGAGATCGAGGACAGACATGTGTGGAAGAGAAATAAGCCCAATGGAGAGTAAAGAACTCAGCCAGGCCTCCCATGTAGCTGGCAGTGCAGCCACATAGCCAACAAGCCCAGCCTGAGTCAGCCAATCCACAACAGAGGCTCAGACCCAGGAGTGTGAGAATCAAATGTGCGTTGTAGCTTCCCTCTTAGTTTGCCAGGCGCGTTATTGTGTCAACAGTTCCCTGATGAAGGTTATCGGAGAGAGCAGCCCTATGAAAGAAGCCTCAGCAGGGCACATTTCAGTTCAAAGGCCCTTTTAACAAGTAGAACGGATGCAAAACTGGGGTGGATTACCCTGGGACAAAGCGAGTCCCTCATCACCACAGGTGGCTAAACAGATCTGGACATGTTGAGCAGACGTCTAAGGAACTTTCACCATCAGCTGTGAGGGCCGAACTCTGTGACTTAAGAGTCTTACGAGTCTATGGAACAAACTGCATCATAAAACACAGTAGATAAACTCAAGTGATTCTGCAGTGAATATTCCCACCAAGAAAACCACTGCTGTTTTGAAATCTTATTTTAGGCACTAAAATCTCCAATCAGAATGAAGCCTTACGACTACTTATCCTCACCCAAGATGAGCCACTTCAATAGCTGTCAGTAGCCTCATTCTTTCACTCTAATCCCCAAAAGACTAACAGTTGCCAGATACTCAGCGCTAGGCAATCCATATCTTGGGGCTCTAAAGGGTACCAGTCATTCACAGCCTGTATCCTCTGGGTTCGGAATAAATTTTAAAATAGACACAGGAGACAGAGTTCAAAATCTCCGTTTTATTACAGAGCTGTATTAGAGAAAGGAACATGGACTTGAGGACAAATTAGCTTTCTTGCACTTTCTCCCCTGAACCAGCATGCAAAGTAGTTGGACCATCGAAGACGCCCTCCTTGAAACTCTACCCAGATCCTTAAGGCTCATTCCTGAAATAAGCCAACAAGAAGCAAGGTGATAAAGGCAGCAACCTGAACCAATGGCTACCAGACTTTCAATATCCAATATCTTTCAATATCCAATAACTTTGAATATCCACACAGAAAACTCACCCACCCCCCTGAGTAGGAGCCTTGGGAAGTAGAGCAAAAGCAGTATCTTACCCCTGTTTCCAAGCAAATCAAACTTCCTAGTTTACAGCTAGGCAGCAACCCCGGTACATGGGGAGCTGTCCCTTGTCAGAGGTTGTCTAATCGTCACACTCTCCGGCAGCAAGGAAGGCGCCACTGCATTGGGGAAAGAGGCGCAGAGAGAAGCTGGCACCCGTGCCCTCACCTGTTTGCTCATCTGCATCCCCCAGGGTTCCACAGGTCTTCCTGGGATAGGAGAGTGCTGACTCACAAGACCCACAAGCCCCTGGGCACAGAGGGGGCCGCAGCTGCAGATAGGGAAGGCAGCCTGAGAAACAAGCGGTGCCTGGGTCTCTCCATCAGAACCCTGGGATGCCCCAGTGACATTTAAGCACCTGTGCTCCAGCCAGTTCACACACCCGGCCTCTTACTGCCCACAGCACAGAGAGTCGGGAAAGTTTCCCATCCACCAGCTCAGCTTCCCCCTTCTTTGCATCCTAGCTCTAGTGATGAAGCAGGCTCACTGATGGGGTGGAGCCAGGTAACATACATCCATCCCAGCAAGTCTAGGAATCCTCTTCATTGTGCGGCCTCCATGACTGTTAACAAAGGATGCTGCCATTTCCCTGAAGGCAGAGCTGGTGAAAGTGCATGGCCCTCCATCAAGCCTTCATGTAGTAGAAACTGCTGGTTGACTAGCAAGCATGCCCTCTCTGTGCTGGGCAGAGCTGGACTATATTCCCCAGCCTCCTTTCAGAGTTTGGCGAGGCCATGCAACTGGTTTCCAGCCAATAGGTCCTAAGGATGAAGTCTGCCACTTCCTGGCTTGACTCTTCAAGGCGGACAACCTCTACCCTCACCCAGCTCATTGCTTCATTCTCCTTTAATCTCATCCTTCACAGAATGATTCCTGGACCAGGAGTCTCAGAATCACCTGGGAGCTGGTAAGAAATGCAGACTCTTGGGCCCCACTCCACATCTACTGAATCTGAATTTGCATTCCATCAAGATCATGTGTGCACATTCAGGCCCCAGAATCACTGCCGCGTTGTCTTTTTCCTGTCCACCAACTGAACCGACAGGATTCCGGGAGCCTAAGGGACAGCAAAGCCACAATTAAAGGGACCGAGTTCCCCGAATGCCCATGACCACGAGGAAGGCCATCACTATTAGGAACACTCCTTGTGGACTTCAAGCAAGGAATTAACTATTATTGGGTCATTAAGCTGTTGAACATCTGACGTTTACTTCTGCAACTAGCATTATCGTTATTATTTTGGCATCCCTGCAGAGCCCCTACTTCCTGCAAGTCCCTTTACTTAAGCAGATAACATGAGCAATGATAGTTACTAAGCAAGGCTGTGAGATGCTACAAACAGGGACATCATTGAGAGAAGCGTCCTTGGGTGAAAAGAAGCAGAAAAGGCTGAGAATGAAAAGCATGGGTTCGCAGAAAAAAAAAAACCTCGAGAAGGAAAGAAACATCCTGAACCTTCGTCAAGACACTTCATGTCTCAGGGGGACCAGAGTGGGTTGCATTAGGGCAAACCATGTTTCCCACTACCCTCACCCCTAATGTCAATCTGTGGGATTTCACATGCATCCTCAGGCCTGTAGACCAGACAGAAAGGTATACACTAGGGGGCAAGGATCAGAGAGACATATAAGAAAACTGAAACAAACGGAAGAAAATGATGACTGCCCATGCCTCCCCACCCAGCCAACCTGCAAAGAAGGGGAGGGTCAGGCCAGAAGGGACTGGCAGGATGGAGCCCTGCTCAGGAATGTCCCAGTGAGGCTGCCTTGGCGTCCAAGTGACAGAGTGTAAGAGAGGACCCTCTGGGGACGTGGATGGGAAGCTCAGCAGCATCTGGTCTGCCCACAAGGGTGGGGGTATGGTGACACTGGGAAGGGCATCCAGCACAGCAACTGTGGCGAGGGTCTCCTCCTATGCCCTGCAGGCAGTGGGCTTCCATGAGGAGTCCAGAGTGTAAGTATGTTCTTATACGCATGCACTCAAGACCAGCCCCAAGGATTCTCACAAGTGACTTGGGAGAGCCTTAGGAAGGCAGAAAGAGGCTTGGCAGACAAGCAGGTAGAGACCTGGGGACAGAAGATTTAGACCTGGATTAGTGTCCAATCACCATTGTAACTATTACTACAAACTCAGTGGCTTCATACAATACAAACGTATTCTCTCTTTTAGAAGTCTAAAATCAAGGTGTTATAAGGCTGCTCCCCTTTTGGAGGCTTCAGGAGATAAACTGTTTCCTTGCCTTCAGTGGTTGCCTGCATTCCTCGGCTCATGGACCCTTCCTCCATCTTCAGAAGGCCATCACTCCAACCTCTGATTCCAAAGACACATCTTTTTCCGACTTTCACTCTCTTGTCTCCCTCTTAAAAGGGCCCTGAACAATTAGGATCCCCCCAGATGGTTAGGATCATCCCTCCACTGCAGTGTCCTTAATTCAATGACATCTGCAAAACCCCTTTTGTCATGCAAAGTAACATATGCACCTTTGCAGATATTTGTGTTAATAGGACTACAAACATACTTCTAAGCTACTGAACCAGATATACAAGAAGGATAGCAGATTGAATCAGAAGCCAGCAGGTATGCACTGTCTGAACAGCAGGTGCCCCAGGGAATCTGAGTGCTACTATAAGTGTAAAAGGTCCCTTGCAGTATTAGATCCTGTCACCATGAATGTCTTATAATAGAAGCATGGTATAAAAAGCAAAATGTAGGGTTGAACCATTTGGCTCCCAATCTGGACAGAAAAAGAAAAAGTTCTGGGAAAGATCAGGGAAGACCCACGTTTCAGCAGTGGAAATTCCTCAGGGCAACTAGCCCATGGAACCATCGCGTCATCTGTGGCTCCTCAGACACCCACTCCCACATGTGCTCAGGCCATCTTCCAAGCTCATCAGACCGGTGACCTGGAGCAGAAACGTGCTCTGTAGTCTGGCCACGCAATATCTGAACTCTCTTCCCATGTCTGGGGAACCCCTCGAGTTTTAAAGCAGAGCCCACTTCCGCTTTGGAAATGGAAAGGACCAGATGCCCTCCGTCCCAGCCTCCTCTGTAGCTAGGACTCAGACACACCATCTCAGGTCTACCAAACAGGCACACTCAACCCCAATTTCTGAACTGAACTCTAGAGACTAGAGTCTCTGAACCAGGGCTCAGTGAAGGAGAGTCTGTGTGGAGAGGGCAGCAGCCGAGGGTAGCAGAGGCAGAGGAAGGTGCCTCTGAGCTGCAGAGACAGTGACCACAGAGGACCTTGCATTAAACCCAGCCTGGCTGGAGTGGAGCACAGCCCCTGAGCACAAGACACAGAGGCAGGGGTGACTAACGCAACCAGGGTGAATCAGGATGTCTTCCAGGAATGGACTGAGCTGAGCTGGCAGCTGAAGAGTGAATAGAAGCCAAACCTCACCAACCTCTGAGCATATGATGAACCCCGATAATAGAATCTGACCAGCTTTAAGCCCCTTCCTGTACCTGCAGGAACGCCAGCACCAAGCAACACTCCCTATGTATTGATATTTCCGAAAGTGCCCACAGCACCCCAAGGAATGACACCAATCCCCTCATTCTCAGGGCACTTGCAGATGCAGATTCCCCATATGCCCCTACCATCATTTGTGATGGCTCGATGATTGGGTGGGTCCTTGTTCCTCTCTCTCTGCCCTGGAACAGATTCAGGGGACACACAATACAACTGCTTTGACCCCAACGTCCAGAGGGTTCTAGGGCCAGCTCTTTCTGCAAACCCACAAGGCTTTTTTCCTCCCCCTCCTCCATCAGGGTCTAGGCTTCCCACTGCCCCCTATATTTAGCTCTTAGTTCCACTTGGCATCATCCTTCATGATGGATTTCTTCCTCCACCCGTGGCCAGGCAACAGGCTTCCTCTAGTATTCTCATAACTGCATGGTGCTGGTTTTTTTCTCTCCTGATGCCCCTTCCACAGGAGTATTTTCAGCCTATCAGGTTTAGTGTAGATCAGAAGATGTAAAGAGATACAGGTGATATAGCTCTGAACTCCACACATCAGAACATGCAAGCCTCTCCTCTTTCCCAGCTGGGGTCGGTCCCTTCCACTGAAGTGCTCCTGGTGGCAGTTTGGGAGGGCATTTCTAGTAAATCAAACAGCATGTGCAAAGGCAGAGAGACAGGAAGCCGCAGCAATCCATAGCCAAGCCTGGTGTCTCAGCGAAGGGTGGGATCCAGCCATCTACAGCCCCACACACATCAAGCCCACCTTACAGAGGTCTGGCCAGGCCCTCTAGAAAGGAAGGAAGGCTATCTCCGGGCTGAGCACAGGCCTGCCTGCCGTCATAGAGATTGCTCAGGAATGAAAGCCCGCATACATCAGCAGCACAGTGGGGCCCTCTTTGATCAACAGGTTGTCTTAATTAATACCATCCTGGGGCTGTCAGTTTCCTGGAGATCAAAAATGAGCCCGTCATTAGGTGAGATCAGTCAGAAACAAGAAAGAGAAAGACTGTAAATACATTCTCCCCTCTCCCCATTTTTTTTCTCCCCTTCAAAAATCTACTGGCGTGATCAGGAACATAAAACAGCCTTAGTTTCCTCATAGTTATTACACATAGTCCCCCAAACTGTGGAATTAAACCAGGAAGTACTCTCTGGCTGGCCATAAATTTTGCATTTTTTTCCCCTTCGTGCATAATACCGCCTTGATAAGAGCCCCGTTATTGATGTGTCTGCGACACAGATCCCCTTTTTGGAGGCAAAAACGCTTCTCCGCACCAGATGGTGGCTATTGTATTTACACATGAGCACCTCAGGATTGCATTTCCTCACGTCGGCAGTAAAAAGAAAGCCCTAATTGAGTTTTTAATGGCTTTGCACATTGTTCATTAAGATTACATGAGTGTGCTCGCGACTGGCAGCTGAAGGCCTGGAGCTCCGAGAGCTGGAAGCCATCCCTGCAGACAGGTGGCCCTGCCAGCTTCCAGCACCAGCACCTACAAGCGGATGGTGGCAGGACCCAAACGCTGCCCACAGCCAGCACAGCTGTGATGGCATGGAGCACGTCCTGGACTTGCAGTCAAGGAAACTGGGTCTCAGTCCCACATCTGTCATTCCTCAGCTGCATCACTTTGAACAAGTCAGTGATCCTCCCTGGATCTCAATGTCCTCATCTGTAAAGTGGGATAATGCAAGCTATACATCCAAGTCTTGTTGTTGCTTGGTTTTTGGTGTATATTACATGAAACACTGGACCTGACTCAATAAGCATTAATTTCAGAACAAATGGCCAGCAGCAGGTGACAATGAGCCAAATGCAATTTATGTTTGATGTCACTAATGCTTATTAAGGACTTAGTACATGTCAGGCATGATCTAGGAAGTAAATTTTTAATTTAATTTTAATTAAATATAAATAGGCATGCATTGCTATTAGCTACTAAATCAAGAGAACGCAGTTCTAGACCCTAAAGTCTCTGCTTATTGAACAAGTATAATTAGTATATTTAAAACTTTCTACCTCAGTAACTTGATCTGACATTTTTCCACATCCCAGTGAAGTCATGCCACGTTATCTCTGATCTAAAGCACGGAGCATGGAGGAAAAAAGTTACAGAGGTATTCACAACCAGAGACATCACTTTGCAGACAAAGGTCTGAATAGTCAAAGCTATGGTTTTTCCAGTAGTCATGTGTGGATGTGAGAGCTGGACCACAGAGAAGGTTGAGCACCAAAGAAGTGATGCTTTCAAATTGCAGTGCTGGAGAAGACTCTTGGGAGTCCCTGGAACAGCAAGGAGATCAAACCGGCCAATCCTAAAGGAAATCAACCCTGAATATTCATTAGAAAGACTGATGTGGAAGCTGAAACTCCAACACTTTGGCCACCTGATGTGAAGAGCCGATCCATTGGAAAAGACCCTGATGCTGGGAAAGATTGAAGGCAGGAGGAGAAGGGGACGACAGAGGATGAGATAGTATTCTCATAACTGCATGGTGCTGGTTTTTTTCTCTCCTGATGCCCCTTCCACAGGAGTATTTTCAGCCTATCAGGTTTAGTGTAGATCAGAAGATGTAAAGAGATACAGGTGATATAGCTCTGAACTCCACACATCAGAACATGCAAGCCTCTCCTCTTTCCCAGCTGGGGTCGGTCCCTTCCACTGAAGTGCTCCTGGTGGCAGTTTGGGAGGGCATTTCTAGTAAATCAAACAGCATGTGCAAAGGCAGAGAGACAGGAAGCCGCAGCAATCCATAGCCAAGCCTGGTGTCTCAGCGAAGGGTGGGATCCAGCCATCTACAGCCCCACACACATCAAGCCCACCTTACAGAGGTCTGGCCAGGCCCTCTAGAAAGGAAGGAAGGCTATCTCTGGGCTGAGCACAGGCCTGCCTGCCGTCATAGAGATTGCTCAGGAATGAAAGCCCGCATACATCAGCAGCACAGTGGGGCCCTCTTTGATCAACAGGTTGTCTTAATTAATACCATCCTGGGGCTGTCAGTTTCCTGGAGATCAAAAATGAGCCCGTCATTAGGTGAGATCAGTCAGAAACAAGAAAGAGAAAGACTGTAAATACATTCTCCCCTCTCCCCATTTTTTTTCTCCCCTTCAAAAATCTACTGGCGTGATCAGGAACATAAAACAGCCTTAGTTTCCTCATAGTTATTACACATAGTCCCCCAAACTGTGGAATTAAACCAGGAAGTACTCTCTGGCTGGCCATAAATTTTGCATTTTTTTCCCCTTCGTGCATAATACCGCCTTGATAAGAGCCCCGTTATTGATGTGTCTGCGACACAGATCCCCTTTTTGGAGGCAAAAACGCTTCTCCGCACCAGATGGTGGCTATTGTATTTACACATGAGCACCTCAGGATTGCATTTCCTCACGTCGGCAGTAAAAAGAAAGCCCTAATTGAGTTTTTAATGGCTTTGCACATTGTTCATTAAGATTACATGAGTGTGCTCGCGACTGGCAGCTGAAGGCCTGGAGCTCCGAGAGCTGGAAGCCATCCCTGCAGACAGGTGGCCCTGCCAGCTTCCAGCACCAGCACCTACAAGCGGATGGTGGCAGGACCCAAACGCTGCCCACAGCCAGCACAGCTGTGATGGCATGGAGCACGTCCTGGACTTGCAGTCAAGGAAACTGGGTCTCAGTCCCACATCTGTCATTCCTCAGCTGCATCACTTTGAACAAGTCAGTGATCCTCCCTGGATCTCAATGTCCTCATCTGTAAAGTGGGATAATGCAAGCTATACATCCAAGTCTTGTTGTTGCTTGGTTTTTGGTGTATATTACATGAAACACTGGACCTGACTCAATAAGCATTAATTTCAGAACAAATGGCCAGCAGCAGGTGACAATGAGCCAAATGCAATTTATGTTTGATGTCACTAATGCTTATTAAGGACTTAGTACATGTCAGGCATGATCTAGGAAGTAAATTTTTAATTTAATTTTAATTAAATATAAATAGGCATGCATTGCTATTAGCTACTAAATCAAGAGAACGCAGTTCTAGACCCTAAAGTCTCTGCTTATTGAACAAGTATAATTAGTATATTTAAAACTTTCTACCTCAGTAACTTGATCTGACATTTTTCCACATCCCAGTGAAGTCATGCCACGTTATCTCTGATCTAAAGCACGGAGCATGGAGGAAAAAAGTTACAGAGGTATTCACAACCAGAGACATCACTTTGCAGACAAAGGTCTGAATAGTCAAAGCTATGGTTTTTCCAGTAGTCATGTGTGGATGTGAGAGCTGGACCACAGAGAAGGTTGAGCACCAAAGAAGTGATGCTTTCAAATTGCAGTGCTGGAGAAGACTCTTGGGAGTCCCTGGAACAGCAAGGAGATCAAACCGGCCAATCCTAAAGGAAATCAACCCTGAATATTCATTAGAAAGACTGATGTGGAAGCTGAAACTCCAACACTTTGGCCACCTGATGTGAAGAGCCGATCCATTGGAAAAGACCCTGATGCTGGGAAAGATTGAAGGCAGGAGGAGAAGGGGACGACAGAGGATGAGATGGTTGGATGGCATCAATGAATCAATGGACATGAGTTTGAGCAAGCTCCAGGAGTTGGTGATGGATAGGGAGGCCTGGCATGCTGCAGTTCATGGGGGTGCAGGGAGTTGGACACAATTTAGCAGCTGAACACCACCACAGAGGTAGAGAAACTCATAAACATACCCATTACACTTGTTGAATAAGCAGACAATTGAGGGTCTAGAACTCCATTCTCTGAATTAGTAGCATTGTGTGCCTACTTAAATTCTATTAACATTAAATTAAAAATTCATTTCCTTAGACATAACTAGCCATATCCCAAGGACTCAGCTGATACCATGTTTTACAGTGACAACAGAGAAAATCTCCACCATCAGAGACAGTTCTATTGAATAGTGGTGGTCTAGAAATTGCAGATTATTCATCAGAGCATAACAAATTATATCCAGGAGAGACTAAACAGGAGTTTAACTAATCCAACCAACTCATTTTAGAAATCCCCGTGCGGGGAAGGGACTTGCTTAAGGTCACACAAGACAGTGAAGGCTCTGGGTCAGGTTTCCTGACTCCTGCTTCAGTTTGTACCATGAACAATTCTGCCCACCACGCTTGTGTTCCATGGGCACGGCACTAGTTCCACAAAGAGTTACTTAAGATCCTGGGCCGGGGGCAGGGCAGGGGAAGGGAAATGCTGCCTCCAAGAGGCAGAGTTCTTTTTTTCTTCCTGGCCACCTGGCATGTGAGATCTTAGTTTCTGATCAGGGAGCGAACCCACAGCCACTGCAGTGAAAGTGCAGAGTCCTAACCAGTGGACCACCAGGGAGGTCCTGGAGGCAGAGTTCTTAAGCATTCCAGTGCCAGATGTCTTTCAGGAGAAGTATGCACACGCAGGGCACTCACTGCCCCAGCTCTGAAATGCAGTTCAACCCCTACCTGTTGAGCCACCAACCCCAGGTACAGGGGATCCTGCAGGGCACTCACCTGCAGTTACCTGGTCTTGACTAGAAGCCCAGCTAGCCCTCTTTTGCCTGGATGATCTCAGATGAATCGCCTAAACTCTGTGAGCCTCAGTTTCCTTTTTTGTATTCCACAAAGATACATCTTATTCAGTAGTCAGGACAAGTAAATGAGACAACTTATAAAGTATCTAGATAAGGATTGTCCTATTGTAGGTCCTCAAAAAAAAAATAGCTCCTTTCTTTCCCCAGTTTTTCAATATAGTGGGAAGGCTCCAAAAGACTGAAAAAAAGTAGCAGAGACTCTGCTGAGAAACAGAATGGAATCTGTTGCTCTTTTCTCACCCCTTGCAACTCATCAGTCATCAAATTCTGGGGCTGGTTTCTCCTTGTGTTTCTTGTATCATCTTCTTCCTCTCCACTCTCACAGCTACTGGACTACCTTGTATCCAGGACATTTGTGTTATGGGCTTTCTGTCTGTTTCGTGGATGTTTGCAACAATTTCCTACCCAGTGTAGTCCTTAATTCCTTCACCATCCAATGTAGCAGCAAGTAGCATCATCTCCCTAAGATGCAAAACTGACCGTGGCATATTTTAAACTTCCTAGAAAGTCCTTTTTTATAGGAAACTTTCTGTCTCCTATAAAGTCCAGAGTCTTTCATGGAGATGTTTGAAAGCCTCCATAACCGGCTTCTATTTCCTGCCTTGCATATGAATACTCTCTCACTACACAGCCCTCAACCACTCTATGGTAAGTTAATAATGGTTTCCCAAAGATGCCCATGTTCTAATCTTTCAGTTCAGTTGCTCAGTCATGTCCGACTCTTTGCAACCTCATGAATTGCAGCCCGCCAGGCCTCCCTGTCCATCACCAACTCCCGGAGTTCCCTCAAACTCACGTCCATCGAGTCGGTGACACCATCCAGCCATCTCCTCCTCTGTCGTCCCCTTCTCCTCCTGCCCCCAATCCCTCCCAGCATCAGAGTCTTTTCCAATGAGTCAACTCTTCACATGAGGTGGCCAAAGTACTGGAGTTTTCAGCTTTAGCATCATTTCTATCTTTGGAGCCTGTGAATATGCTACCTTACATGCCCAAGGTTGCAGATAAAATTGCTGATCAGATGACCCTGCGATAGCACTATTTTGGATGAGAAAGGAGGAAGAAAGAGCCAGAATCAGAGAGGGAGGTGAAGAGGCTTCGCTGCTGGCTTTGAAGATGGAGGAAGAAGCCACAGGCCAAGAAATGGCAGTGGCCTCCAGAGACTAGAAAAGGCGAGAAAAGCTGCTCCCTCCCCAGAGCCTCCAGAAAGCAACTCAGCCCTCCAGACACCTCAATTTTATCCCAGTGAAACCCATTTAGGACTCTGGACCACCAGAAATTGCTGTTACAGCAGCAATGGGAAACAAGTACACGCTGCAGACTTCTCTGCATCTGGGCCTTTGCTCAAGTGATGCCGTTTCTGAAGTCCTCTCTGCTTGGCCCTGTCGTGGTCCTTCACTGAAAGTGAAGTCGCCCACTCGTGTCCGACTCTTTGCGACCCATGGACTGTAGCCCACCGAGCTCCTCCGTCCATGGGATTCTCCAAGCAAGAATACTGGAGTGGGCTGCCATTTTTAGATTTTTTAAATACACTTCTCTCTTTGTTTTCACTGAAGCCTAGAGAACGGTTATTCCTGCGTTGCTGACCCTACCTGTGGCTCTCTCATAGCTCTCCTGGACACAGCCTAATTTAAAAATCCAGGATGATGAAGTTTGGCTGTCTGATCACAGTAAAAGGGCAGGGGGCACAAAAATGTCAAAGGACACAGTGTACCATAAAGTAAGAAAATATATGGGGAAGAGAAACAGAATTCTACCAGAAGTATCATGAAAACTAAACATCATTAAGTCAGTCATAAATATAAGGATCTACCAATAGCCAGGGTAACAAACACATTTGACATTATTCGTACTATCAATGAAAGCTTTCTAATTATCATGCGTCAAAAAAAAAAGGAAATAAATGTGCTTCCTTTCTAATACAACAGACAATCAGGGCGGGAGGGGGATTAATTACAGCTTAATGGATACATAGTATCTATTTAGAACAAAGAAAACACATCCTGAAGTTTCAAAGGCACCGAACACTTGTGAACGTTTTTTTTTTTTTTTTCAGAGTCAGTTTGTGTGAACAAGTAATAACTATTTCTGTAATCATTCATTCAGACAAATAAGTTGAGGTTTAAGCATTTCATATGCAAATGTGTTAAGGCAATTCTCCAGGAAACAGCTATCTGAAAATCCATGTAGGGGTGGAAAATGTAGCTGAAAAATGGAATTAAACTCAGGTGATTGGATTTGAAGGTGCTGCTGGAAGGAGGCTCTCGGCATGAACCATTCCCCCCAAGACCTGATACCTACCTGGGTGCCTGCATTCCTTCCCATCCCTGAGAAAAAGATGAAAAGTGAGAGAAAGAGGGAGAGAGAAAAGAGAAGGAAAGGAGAAAGAATGGGGGAAATAAGGAGAGGAGGATAAATCAGAGGAGTAGATAGGAAGATGAGGAGAGGAGACACACAGAGAGATGCAGAGGGGAAGGAGGAAGGAGGAGGGCGAAAGGGAGGTGGTGATGCCAGAGAAACGCAGTTCAGGTGAGGAAAACAGGTGAGGAAAAGAGCACTGAGCCAGGTGGGCGAGGAGGGGAGGAAGACGATGACGGAGACAAAGCAGGATAAAACCTGAACGCCTTACCGTCTTCTCGCCCCCTCTGCTCCCCAAATCAAATTCAAGCAAAAGCCTTCTCACGACATTCTTTTTCTGGACCTTAACAATAATCATATGACGAAACCAGACGCAGATAAACATCACAGGGCACACCAGGTTCTCGCCATCTATGATTACATAACTCGCCTCCCCCAGTATCGCAGCAGCAGCATCTCAGCATCCCAGGGGAAAAATAAGCATGCTTGTTGGAAAATCCATGGAACCCAACACAGGAATAGAATGAGACGTCGGCGACATAAATGATGGAATCTAAGGGTTTGTCTGAGTTGCTCTCTGACGTGGGATTAGCACGACTCTTTGAGCAAAGTCCAGACAGAACTGATGGACAGGAAATGCCTCTCTCCCTTCAGACTCCACCCCTTTCCTGTGCATCCATCTTCGTCACAGGTGCCTCTGTGAGTGAGGGATTGTCTCTCTGTTTCTTCACCTGGAAAACAGGCGTGCAGCTAGAGCTTCTGAAGTCCCTCCAAGCAGAGAGGTCAAGGAGCCACAGTCACATGACTAGTTAGTGGTATGGTAGGAACCAGGACTGGCTTGGATTTTCTTTTATATATATATATATATATTTATTTATTTATTTATTTTAATTGGAGGCTAGTTACTTTACAATATTCTAGTGGTTTTGCCATACACTGACATGAATCAGCCATGGGGGTACATGTGTTCCCCCATCCTGAACCCCCTCCAACCTCCCTCCCTATCCCATCCCTCTGGGTCATCCCAGTGCACCCACCCCAAACACCGTCTCATGCATCGAATCTGGACTGGCGATTAGTTTCACATGTGGTAATATACATGTTTCAACGCCATTCTCCCAAATCATCCCACCCTCGCCTTCTCCCACAGAGTCCAAAAGACTGTTCTATACATCTGTGTCTCTTTTGCTGTCTCGCATATAGGGTTATCATTACCATCTTTCTAAATTCCATATATATGTGTCAGTATACTGTATTGGTGTTTTTCTTTCTGGCTTACTTCACTCTGTATAATAGGCTCCAGTTTCATCCACCTCATTAGAACCGATTCAAATGTGTTCTTTTTAATCGCTGAGTAATATTCCATTGTGTATATGTACCACACCTTTCTTATCCATTCTTCTGCTGATGGACATCTAGGTTGCTTCCATCTCCTTGCTATTATAAACAGTGCTGCGATGAACATTGGGGTACACGTGTCTCTTTCGATTCTGGTTTCCTCGGTGGGTAAGTTCTTTTTAATCGCTGAGTAATATTCCATTGTGTATATGTACCACACCTTTCTTATCCATTCTTCTGCTGATGGACATCTAGGTTGCTTCCATCTCCTTGCTATTATAAACAGTGCTGCGATGAACATTGGGGTACACGTGTCTCTTTCGATTCTGGTTTCCTCGGTGGGTATTCCTGGCTTGGACTTTCTAACTAGGCCCCTCATGGAAGGAGGGTGAAGGAGATGACACCCTTTGCCTTGGATCTTGTTCCAGGAGAAAGTCATCTTCATTTTCCCATAAGAATTCCTTTCTCGTATTCGTCATGCTTGCTCATTAATAACAACAACAGCAAACACATATTATCACATTTGACTTCTATTCATTCACTGAATTCTCATATCAGCTCTGTGAAGTGATTGCTATTATCATCCTTGTCTTACAAATGAGAAAACTGAGGAACAGAGAGGTTAGGTAACTTTCCCAAGGCCACACAGCTGGCAACAGGGCCAAGATTCAAACCCAGGAGGACGAGGACGTTCTAATCATCTATAAGCTCTTAGGCTCCAAACCACAAGTAGGTGTGTTGCATCGGCTGGCAAGGAATGATCATACATTGTCTGGGGTTGGCTGGCCTTGCCCTGGGGAGCTGGTGCAGGTAGAAAGAGGGGCAAAGAGTGGGAGGAAAGAACAAAATTGAAAATCAGTTGTCAAGCTCCTGTCACATTAAGAGTAAAGAGAATAACAGGGCTTCCGGGAACCTTGTCAGACCCCAAATTGCTCTTGACATTCATTGGGCTGAGGCCTTTGCTTCTGCAGCTCTAAATCTCTAAATCGAAATGACATGGAACTAAAAAATATATATATTTTAAATCTCCAAACTCTTCACACATCCGTTGGCATGATAATATTTTGATTAGTTACATTTATGCTCCAATTACACTCGGAGAATGTTCAGTGGTATTTTTGTATATAGCATGTTTGCCATGCTCCATGGAAAATACCAGATCATTTCTTCATATTTTTGCAATGGGAAAAGCCACAAATGGAAGGGGGGGGGTGGTAAGGCAAAATGAAGAGATGACTAAGCCTGTTAAAATAGTGCTGCCGTGGCTTCACATTACTAAATTGGGTCACTGCTATTATTTCCCAAGTTTTAAAATGCCAGGACTTGGAGAGACATAAAGTATTAAAGTCTATTTTGCCTCACCTGACACTTATATTGCCCCCACAACATCTGGGTGTGATTCTGAAAGCAACCTGATCATGTATCCATGGAGTGTCAAGGTTAATTCTGGGGAAGGTTTGTGTTTTTGTGCTTCTTTTCCTGGAGAGAGGATCCACCTCTCTACTTCAAAAAGATCCATAATCCTGTCCATAATAAACAGATAAATATGTACATAAGTCAAGATGTCACCTGAGCTTTGCAAAATGCGTGCCCTAGAGATGCTGGGATGGACTTCACCATTAATGTTAGCTAGGTGTCCTCACGTTATTTTGTTCTTGGTCAGCAAACCAGACTGTGGTTGGATGGGGTGAGGGTATTACACTGTGTAATGCTGGTATCACATGGGTCTTTGGTCCTGCAGAGACTTGCTACGGGTTGTCTGCACCCCGATTCCACAACAGCCTCCGCTCAAATTCTTAGCCACCAGGGCTCACCTTCTCCACTTTTTTCCTGACCACTGCATCCCTAAATCATCTAGTACCTCTCTGCTTCAGTTTCTCCCATGAGGCTACCTGTGTGAAAGCTAATTCCTCCACCTGTTTCCTTCCCAAATCCCCTGGAGCCCAGCATTTTGTAAATGGAATGACATTCAGTTCCAACCTCAAATATTACCTGCACACTTGCCATGGGTCTGACACTCTAAAGCAGCAGCAGTGAGCAGGACAGTCTTTACCCTCATGGAGATTATGCCAAGTAAAAGGCAGTTATGGGGACATGGAGGTTCCGTGACAGAGAGTGCATATGGAGAGATATGGCCTGGAATTGACTTGGGGAGGAGATGTACAAAGAAAATGACAACTTTCTGGAGCAAAGAAACTCCACGCTGAGCTCTACGGTTAGAGAGGTGTCAGGTGAACAGGGAGCAGAAAGCATGTTTGCAGTGGACCAAATAGCCTTCTTCAAAGCCAAAAAACAAGACAGTCTCTAGATCGTAACGGGGCCAGAAAGAACTGTAGATACAGAGCAGGTACCCTGTAGACCGCCTCTTGAACCTCCCAACCTCACTGTATAGATAAGGAACTTATCAGAGGGGAACTGTGACTCACCCAAAGTCACAAAGCCAGAAGGCAGCAGCATCAGGATTCAAACTTAGGGCTGTCTGGTCTCAGGTTCAGTGCTATTTTCCTCTAAAACAGTGGTCCCCACAGTGAAGTGTGTGAATCATAATCACCTGGAAAGTTTGCTGAAAGACTGCTGGGTTTCACCCCCAGTTTTGGGAGGAAGCCCGAGAATTCTGAAAAGCTGCTAAGTGAAGTTGATGTAGTGGATGTGTGCGCCACACTTTGAGGACTGCTGGACTGAACCCTGATGAGCAAGGGGTCCATAACCTTGGGCAGGTGGGCCAGCAGTCTTGCTCCCTCTCTCTGTACTGGACTGGGAAGCATGCTAACCTTCTGGAGAAGGCGCCCTCCTCCTCCAGGGCCTCATCCTGTGCATCTCGTTTAGGGACCGGAGGGCTCTGACCACTGACCATCAAACACTGAGGCTTGCTCTACAGCCCAACCTCTGCAAGGCCTCTCTGCTGATATGAGCAGCCCCCTTCAATCATTGCTAATTACCAAGAATATCATTAGACACTTATTGACTCCCCCAAATGTACTAGGGTCTGCATAGAAAATAGCACAATAATTATTCCTCCTCTTTTACCATCCTCTAAGGAGCTACAAGAATTTGACAGCTGTTATCCAATTAATCCTGACAGCTTTTGTTTTTAAAATGTAAAGGCATGTCTTTCATCTAAGATAGGAAAAGCTATTTCCTTTTTTGAGGTGAGAGTGAGGGCAAAGAGAGGCCAAGTGAAATGGCCAACATCACTAGGGTCATTTCTTGCCCTCTTTCTCTCCTGCAAGAACAGTGGAGTAAGGTAGGATCTGGATTCAGACTGCCCGATCAAATCCTAGCTCTGTCAGCTACCAGCTGTGTGACCCTGGGCAAGTTACTAAACCTCTCTGAGCCACAGTTTTAACTGTGATGTGAAAACAATGACAGTAATAGGAGAACCTGTCTCACAGACTTGTTATGAGAATTAAATGTGTTCATATATAGTAACTACTTCGAATGGTGGTGGTTTGGTTTAGTCGCTAAATCGTGTCCAACTCTTGTGACCCCATGGACTATAGCCTGCCAGGCTCCTCCATCCATGGGATTCTCCAGGCAAGAATACTGGAGTGGGTTGCCATTTCCTTCTTCAGGGGACCTTCCCGACCAAGGAATTGAACCCAGGTCTCCTGTATGGTAGGCAGATTCTTTACCAACTGAGCTTAATACATCTTAAGATCTTATGTNGGCTCCTCCATCCATGGGATTCTCCAGGCAAGAATACTGGAGTGGGTTGCCATTTCCTTCTTCAGGGGACCTTCCCGACCAAGGAATTGAACCCAGGTCTCCTGTATGGTAGGCAGATTCTTTACCAACTGAGCTTAATACATCTTAAGATCTTATGTAAATGTTAGTTGTCACAGACATGGGCAGCAGCAGCAGCATCCCCAAGCCCTCCTGTGGATATTTGACTACAGCAGAGGGTAAGACAGTTGGCCCTACTTACCAGCACGAACAGGTACGTTCCAGGCTCACTTCCCATGCACATGAGGACACCAGAAGGTACCAGGAAGCCGTGATTCTCCCCAGTTTACCCCAAGGAGCATTTTCCTTTGCCATTGGTTCTCCAAATGTGGCCCCTAAACCAGCTACATCAGTATCACTTGGGAACTTGATAGAAAAATAAATTCCTGACCTATTGCATCAGAAATTCAGGAGTGTGGCCCAGTCATTATGCTTTCACAAGCCTTCCAGGAGATGTGGATGCATGCTCAAGTTTGAGCACCACTTTTTTATGTATGTCAACAGGCTCCAAGGGACCCAGCCTCTTTGGGTGGACCATGATAAGCCAGGAGATTAGGCCAGCTCCTGTCCACTGGGTGGTCCCTGCATTCCCCATGAACAGACAGGCCCCCTGGGGTCACAACACTGTAATACCCATCGCCCTACACTACCCTGCATGAAACTGCCTTCTCTGCTCGCACTCCCAGGAAGGCCTCTGAGCATCGTCTTTATGGGCCAGGTTAGGGAGGGGGCAGGGGCTTTCATCACCGTGGAAGGCAACCACAGTTGGCTCTGCACGTCAGAG
Organism: Oreotragus oreotragus; assembly: GCA_006410675.1. Classification (NCBI taxonomy): domain Eukaryota; kingdom Metazoa; phylum Chordata; class Mammalia; order Artiodactyla; family Bovidae; genus Oreotragus; species Oreotragus oreotragus. The sequence continues at coordinate 505,524 of SJYX01002293.1, forward strand.
GGCAGGAAGGGGATACCTAGAGGGAAATGCTAACTCACAGAAATAGATGCGGAGGGTCCCCCAGTCCTACCTGTATCTGTGAAGCCACTAGTATGTCCCCCTGGCTCTCAGCTGGGGCTATGACATCAAGTCCCTCTGACATGCTTCACACCTTCAATCCCAAACTGCTCCTTCTTCCGCTCTCTTCCTCTACTTCTCAACCTGTTCCCAGTCCCGCTGATTGCAAATCTGACGTCCTACTTCCATCTGACCTTTTCCCTAATATCCATCCCCAGCCTCCTTCCCTTGCCTCACTTTTTCTACCAAAATCGACTCTGGGTTCCTTGACCGCGAGGCCTCACTTTTTCTACCAAAATCCACTCTGGGCTCCTTGACCGCGAGGCAAACACCCCCCCTCCCCCTTGGTTACCTCCCTCTTCCTGCTTCCTCCCCCATCCAGTTCAGGGGGCTCCACATTCCAGACCACCGAAAAGCCCCTGCCAGCTCCACCCAGACACGGACAGAAAGACAGAGCAGGGTCAGGTGAAGAAGGCCTGGGGCTGAAAGCCACCACACAGGCGATGGGCTCTGTGCTCCTTTTCTGCCGCTGCGGTAACTGAGGACCGCACTCTTGAGTGGCTGAAACAGTGGAAAAGCTTTGTCTCCCAGTCCTGAAACCTAGGAGTCTGAGGTCAAGATGTCAGCAGGGCTGGTTCTTCCCAAGGGAGAAGAATCCGTCCCTGGAGAATCTGTCCCACCTCTCTCTCCCAGCTTCTGCTGGGAGGTGGGCAGTCTTAAGCATTTTCTGGCTTGTAGAAGCATCACCCCAATCTCTGCCTTCAAATTCACACTGAATTCGCCCCATCTCTCTGCCTTCAAATTTCCCCTTTTTATAAAGACACCAGCCTTATTGGAGTTGAGGGCCTTATATCTGCAATATTTATGTTTACAAATAAGGTCCCATTCTGAGGTACAGGGTTGAGGGGGGCTAGCGACTTCACTTTGACTTTTCACCTTCATGAATTGGAGAAGGAAATGGCAACCCACTCCAGTATTCTTGCCTGGAGTATCCCAGGGATGGGAGAGCCTGGTGGGCTGCTGTCTATGGGGTCGCACAGAGTCGGACATGACTGAAGCGACTTAGCAGCAGCAGCAGCAGGACTTCAGTGTATGAATTTGGGGAGGGAGGTAAGTTTCAGTCCATAACAAGATTCTAAATCCCTACGATGCTCGAAACCCAAAGACACGTCTCAGGTATCATGGAGAATTCCAGTAGAGATGACCAAACACCAGACTTGGAGATGTGGTGTGGCACTCACTGTATTTCATTTTAAAGTAAAACCTGGGGTGGGGGGAACAATAGAAGAGTGGAATGTAGGAGAGAAAATCGCCCACCATAGAAAGACACCACCACCAACATCCTGCAGTATTTCCTAGCAGCCTCATTTCCTGGCATGGGTTGGTGCTTTCTATGCAGTTGTGGCATTTAATTGGGCTTGTGACTGTGGTTTGTAAACCTTTCCCGAAGAAGAGGCTTAATGAGGGATTACAGTTTACAGTGGACTTTTTTTTTGCACCGCAGCTGCACTCAGATGCCACTGGGGAAGGCACAAGCCTTCCTTCCACAGGGCCGCTGGTTCATTATGTCGCAACTTTGTTCCAGGACAAATGTACACCGAGCACCTGTTAAGTGCCGGGCACTGAGGAGGCCCTGGGAATACAGCTGTGAACAAGGCAGCCAGGGTGCTGCATCAGAGAGAATTCACTGAGATGGTTGTCCTCCTCCAGAGCTTTGGGACAAGCTGAATAGGGCTTCAGTGGATGCCTCTCCCAGGGATGCTCACCGGCCTTTATCCCATGGTTTCTTCATTCTGAGTTCCTGATTTGGGGGTTCATCTTTCGATACTCCAATGTTCAGTGATAATTTCTGCAAGAAGGCTCTCTGAATGGTATATATTCTGACCCCATGTATTTCTGATACTGTATCATTTTTATAGCATAGATCACAGGGCTGTAACCAAAGTGCTTGAATCTCAACCTATTCACTTCTAATCACCCCCATGCTCTTATACTTTGCTAACAGAACAAGGAGAACAAGCTGACCTCTCATGTGTCAGATCGTCTTCTTCTGTACACACCTGCAAAGCAGGTAGACAGGCACAACTCACACCCAGAATCCTAACATACAGAAGATTATCTCATCCCATAGGTTTGTACTTGGGAGCACCACAAGGCAATCCAGATGCAGGAGTCAGACCGCCTGCATTCAAATTCCAGTTCTGTCATTTCCTAAAGTGCACTGTCGGGCAAATTACTTAGACTCTCCACGTATTTGTTTCCCAATCTGCAAAATGGGTATAATAAAAATCCCAGCCTTCTAGGATCACATGAGGATTAACTGAATTAATATATGCAATGGCTCAGAAAAGAGGCTGAAAAACTCTTCTCATAAAGGGCCAGGTAATCAATATTTGAGGCTTTGGAGGCTATACAAGCATTGCCACAAACACTCGACTCTACATTTGGAGCATGGTGGCAGTCATAAAAATAGATAAATGAGACAGTGTTCCAACAAAACTTCACAAAAACAGGCGGCAGAGGCAGCCCAGAAGGGATATGCCCTGCTGCTGCTGCTGCTGAGTCGCTTCAGTCGTGTCCGACTCTGTGCGACCCCAGAGACGGCAGCCCACCAGGCTCCTCCGTCCCTTGGATTCTCCAGGCAAGAACACTGGAGTGGGTTGCCATTTCCCTCTCCAGGATATGCCATAGAGGCAGCCTATAAAGTCTGTGGAGCCCTGACTTGGAAGATACTCAACAAACATGGTAAAGAACCTGCCTTGCCATGCAGGAGACATAGGTTTCATCGCTGGGTCCGGAGGATCCTCTAGAGAAGGGAATGGCTAACCACTCCAGTATTCTTGCGTGCAGAATTCCATGGGCAGAGGAGCCTGGCAGGCTACAGTCCATGGGGTCGCAAAGAGTCGGCCATGACTGAGCAGTTAACACTTCTTCTACAGCAAATACTAAGCTCTCAACAGACATCAGGTATTCTTCTTATTAACTACAATTCAATTCAGAAGGCTGGTGGTTGGATCATCTCCTCTGCTTGCTGTCTGGTTCTCTGACACTATGAACAGATGGTGTACATGAAAAACCACCATGCACAGAAGCTTTCCTCCCAACCCACCTATAGCACTCGACTTGTGGAAACTACACCATCCAAGATGCAATGTTCTGCCACAGTTTTCCAGCTAATTTTTGCCCTGTTGTATTTGTGAGTTTCAGCCTCCAGCAAGATGTAAAAAGAAAGGGTGGGAGGAAAACAATAGAACTCTGAGCGCTTTAGAAAGCTGTGTTCTTGCCACAAACGGATATCTGTCCCATTTCAGGTCAGACATCCCTTCTATGAGAAGAACAGGAAAGAATTAAAGCCACATCTCACTTCTGTTGGGGGCACAGAATAGCTCGCTGATCTAATGTTTATCCTGACCATTTCAATCAGCTTAAGGGTTGAGAGACATTTCTCCCAGATTCTGTCCAAAGGTTACCTGTCTTAGTTGCTATGGCCTCAGCCTCTGTTGCTGTCCTCAGGGGGATTTTCGTGGGAAGCTGCAAGAGGCTGGATTCCCAAAGGACCACAAGGTTTATTTTCACCCTGGACTCTGACCATCCAGAGTTGAGTGGCTGAGCTTTGTGATCTCCAGGCGCCCTTTGTTTCACTCCAAACATGTGGCTCCAGTTCTTCATCCACCTCTCAAGATGTTGCGTTTTTCTTTCACCATCTACACCAAGTAAGCTATATCTGCTTTTTCCATTTTGACCAAAAATGATATATTAGGGCCCAGAGCCAAAAGCAAAGACAATATATATGGGCCAAGACTGGCTCTTACCTACCACGTATATGAGTTTTCTGGGCTTCCCAGGTGGCGCAGTGGTAAAGAATCCACCTGCCGATGTAGGAGACACAAGAGGGTTCAATCCCTGGGTCAGGAAGATCCCCTGGAGAAGGAAATGGCAACCCACTCCAGTATTCTTGCCTGAGAAATCCCACGGACAGAGGAGCCTGGTGGGCTACAGTCCATGGGGTCGCAAAGAGTCGGACACAACTGAGCAACTGAGCATGCACGCATACACGTGAGTTTCCTAGGGCTGTCATAACAAATCACCACAAACCTGGTGGCTTCAGATGGCAGAAATTTACTCTCCCACAGTTTCGGAGGGCAGAAGTCTGAATCAAGGTGTGACTGCAGGGCTGGGTCCTCTCCTAAGGCTCTGGGGAGAATCCTCACCTCCTCCAGCTTCTGCTGTCCGCCTCACTCTTGCCTCTGTCTCCATCCTCATGTGGCCTTCTCCTCTGTCCCTATGTTTCAAATCTCTGTCTTTCTTGTACACAAATGCCTATATTTGGTTGTCGAGCCCACCCTAAATCCAGGATGAGCTGTCCTTGAGATCTGTGACTATATCTGCAAAGACCTTTGTTTTCCAAATTAGGTCACATTCACAGGTTCAGGGAGTTAGAACTTGAATGTAACAGGTTATTATTCAACCCTTTAGAACTATATTTGGCTTTCCTGATAGCTCAGTTGGTAAAGAATCCACCTGCAATGCAGGAGACCCTGGTTCGATTCCTGGGTCAGGAAGATCTGCTGGAGAAGAGATAGGCTACCCACTCTGGTATTCTTGGGCTTCCCTTGGGGCTCAGCTGGTAAAGAATCCACCTGCAATAAAGGAGGCCTGGGCTCAGTCCCTGGGTGGGGAAGATCCCCTGGAGAAGGGAAAGGCTATCCACTGCAGTATTCCAGCCTGGAGAACTCCATGGACTGTATAAACCATGGGGTCATGAAGAGTCGGACATGACTGAGTGGCTTTCACTTTCACAACTATATTGAGTGACCCTGTACAGGTCATCTGCCTTCATGCTGAGACTCAACTTCTATATTAACACAATAGAGAGTGGGAGGAAAAGGAGACCTACTTGGCACAGTTAAAGACACAGGAAAAGCATGAGCTACGTGTCTGTTGAACCCGTGTCAGACATCCATCCCCTGGGGACAGAGCGGTTCCACAGAACTGGGTAAAACCTGGAGACTGACCAAGTTCATGCAGAGATTACACACAGTGCTAAGTAAGCCCAATTCACCATCAGGATTGCACTACGTGGCCTCAAAAACATTTCCCAGTTCTAACCTACGTCTGGATGAAACAGAAGCTGGGATCTGCAGCCCCTTATCTGTTAAACATGTAGGATGGATAAGGATGGTTTCCAGATTCCTTCCAGCTCTCACAGTCCATGGTTTCAGGGTTTCCATAAACGTTTAGGCCTCAGATTCATGACAACTAGAATATGGTCCCCCACCCACAGGGGAGAAATCAGATTTCGGAGCAGTTTCTCGATGCCGTTTCCTACTTTCGCTCAGGCCCTGGGCCATCCTGGCTCATCTCTCCCCATCCTCCAGCATCAAGACTTGAATCACAGCTCCATCATTTAACTTAGGACAACCAGCATCTAACCTAGGACAAGCATCTCATTTTTTAATGTATTTAACATCTTAGTAAATTAAAGTGTCAGAAAGTAGAGAAACTTACAAAGAATTTAATAAAGAAACTTAATAGAGAAAATAGAGAGACAAAGAATAGCATACAGGTCTCCCCGACTTTTCAACAGTTTGCTTTACACCACTTTACTTTTATGGAAGACTTGGAGACCTAGGTTCAATCCCTGGGTCGGGAAGTTCCCTGGAGAAGGAAAAGGCAACCCACTCCAGTACTCTTGCCTAGAAAATCCCATGGACAGAGGAGCCTGGTGTCCATGGGGTCACAAAGAGTCGGACACGACTGAGCGACTTTACTTACTTAACTTACTTACTATATTAGTATCTGCTCTCACCAATAGAAAGAAACCCAAAGAGGATTTCTGCTCCTGGGAACAAAAAAAACTGAAAGCAAAAATAAGGTTCAGCATTTGTTTTGCAGGATGTGTTAGCGAGGCACCTCCAACTCCTTCCCTGGGAACTAGATGGAGCTTCTCAGCATCATGTGGCCACAGTTTTGAACTGTGTCTGAGCATCTGTGCTTTATCTCCATTTATTTTGTGTATCCATTAGCAAGATGTGTCCTAAGGAAATTGCTTCTTCAATTCGTGCCATTTCGACTTAGGAAATGTCTCATAGCAGGGAAACCTGTAACAAACATCCGTTGCTCCACTACCCACGATCCACACTGTTAACATCCTGACATACCGGCTTGCCTTTTTACTCACTGGGTCAGTTGTGTCCGTTTCTGCTATACAGCAAAGTGACTCGGTTATACCTATGCACATGTCCCTCTTTTTTGACTGCCTTCCCGTTTAGATCACCACAGAGCATTAGATAGAGTTCCCCGTGCTATACGGCCAGTTCTCATGAGTTATTTTATACATGAAAGTGAAAGTCGCTCAGTCATGTCTGACTCTTTGTCGCCCCGTGGACTGCAGGCCGCCAGGTTCCTCTGCCCATGGAATTCTCCAGGCAAGAATACTGGAGTGGGTACCCATGCCCACCTCCAGGGGCTCTTCTGGATACTGGGATTGAAACCAGCAGATTTTGATCTGCAGGCAGATTCTTTACTACCCGAGCCACCAGGGAAGCTTATACATAGTAGTATATATATGTCAATCCCAAACTCTCAATTCATCCCACCCCACCCCCTCGTTGGTAACTTGGTATCCAAACATTTGTTCTCTATGTCTGTCTATTTCTGCTTTGAAAGTAAGTTTATCTATACCATTTTTCTAGATTTCATATATATGCATTAATACACAATACTTTTCTCTTGACAGATCACTTCATTGTTACTATGAAAGTGATACATAATTCACTTTGAAGAATTCAGTAAGTGCCAAAAAACACAAATATCTAAGTTAAAAATAGTCTCTAGTCTCATCGCCCATAAATAGCTATCATTAACATATGGCTAACATTACTGTAAATATGATATGCATGCAGGCTAAGTTGCTTCAGTCACATCCAACTCTTTGGGACCCTTGGACGGTAGCCCGCCAGCCTCCTCTGTCTATGGGATTCTCCAGGCAAGGATACTGAAGTGGGTTGTCATGCTCTCCTTGAGGGGATTGTCCCAACCCAGAGATCGAACCCGTGTCTCTTACATCTCTTGCGTTGGCAGGCAGGTTCTTTACTGCTAGTACCACCTGGGAATCCCATCTTATGATACACGCAGAGACAAAAGGATGGATCCCAAATANGACTGCAGGGCTGGGTCCTCTCCTAAGGCTCTGGGGAGAATCCTCACCTCCTCCAGCTTCTGCTGTCCGCCTCACTCTTGCCTCTGTCTCCATCCTCATGTGGCCTTCTCCTCTGTCCCTATGTTTCAAATCTCTGTCTTTCTTGTACACAAATGCCTATATTTGGTTGTCGAGCCCACCCTAAATCCAGGATGAGCTGTCCTTGAGATCTGTGACTATATCTGCAAAGACCTTTGTTTTCCAAATTAGGTCACATTCACAGGTTCAGGGAGTTAGAACTTGAATGTAACAGGTTATTATTCAACCCTTTAGAACTATATTTGGCTTTCCTGATAGCTCAGTTGGTAAAGAATCCACCTGCAATGCAGGAGACCCTGGTTCGATTCCTGGGTCAGGAAGATCTGCTGGAGAAGAGATAGGCTACCCACTCTGGTATTCTTGGGCTTCCCTTGGGGCTCAGCTGGTAAAGAATCCACCTGCAATAAAGGAGGCCTGGGCTCAGTCCCTGGGTGGGGAAGATCCCCTGGAGAAGGGAAAGGCTATCCACTGCAGTATTCCAGCCTGGAGAACTCCATGGACTGTATAAACCATGGGGTCATGAAGAGTCGGACATGACTGAGTGGCTTTCACTTTCACAACTATATTGAGTGACCCTGTACAGGTCATCTGCCTTCATGCTGAGACTCAACTTCTATATTAACACAATAGAGAGTGGGAGGAAAAGGAGACCTACTTGGCACAGTTAAAGACACAGGAAAAGCATGAGCTACGTGTCTGTTGAACCCGTGTCAGACATCCATCCCCTGGGGACAGAGCGGTTCCACAGAACTGGGTAAAACCTGGAGACTGACCAAGTTCATGCAGAGATTACACACAGTGCTAAGTAAGCCCAATTCACCATCAGGATTGCACTACGTGGCCTCAAAAACATTTCCCAGTTCTAACCTACGTCTGGATGAAACAGAAGCTGGGATCTGCAGCCCCTTATCTGTTAAACATGTAGGATGGATAAGGATGGTTTCCAGATTCCTTCCAGCTCTCACAGTCCATGGTTTCAGGGTTTCCATAAACGTTTAGGCCTCAGATTCATGACAACTAGAATATGGTCCCCCACCCACAGGGGAGAAATCAGATTTCGGAGCAGTTTCTCGATGCCGTTTCCTACTTTCGCTCAGGCCCTGGGCCATCCTGGCTCATCTCTCCCCATCCTCCAGCATCAAGACTTGAATCACAGCTCCATCATTTAACTTAGGACAACCAGCATCTAACCTAGGACAAGCATCTCATTTTTTAATGTATTTAACATCTTAGTAAATTAAAGTGTCAGAAAGTAGAGAAACTTACAAAGAATTTAATAAAGAAACTTAATAGAGAAAATAGAGAGACAAAGAATAGCATACAGGTCTCCCCGACTTTTCAACAGTTTGCTTTACACCACTTTACTTTTATGGAAGACTTGGAGACCTAGGTTCAATCCCTGGGTCGGGAAGTTCCCTGGAGAAGGAAAAGGCAACCCACTCCAGTACTCTTGCCTAGAAAATCCCATGGACAGAGGAGCCTGGTGTCCATGGGGTCACAAAGAGTCGGACACGACTGAGCGACTTTACTTACTTAACTTACTTACTATATTAGTATCTGCTCTCACCAATAGAAAGAAACCCAAAGAGGATTTCTGCTCCTGGGAACAAAAAAAACTGAAAGCAAAAATAAGGTTCAGCATTTGTTTTGCAGGATGTGTTAGCGAGGCACCTCCAACTCCTTCCCTGGGAACTAGATGGAGCTTCTCAGCATCATGTGGCCACAGTTTTGAACTGTGTCTGAGCATCTGTGCTTTATCTCCATTTATTTTGTGTATCCATTAGCAAGATGTGTCCTAAGGAAATTGCTTCTTCAATTCGTGCCATTTCGACTTAGGAAATGTCTCATAGCAGGGAAACCTGTAACAAACATCCGTTGCTCCACTACCCACGATCCACACTGTTAACATCCTGACATACCGGCTTGCCTTTTTACTCACTGGGTCAGTTGTGTCCGTTTCTGCTATACAGCAAAGTGACTCGGTTATACCTATGCACATGTCCCTCTTTTTTGACTGCCTTCCCGTTTAGATCACCACAGAGCATTAGATAGAGTTCCCCGTGCTATACGGCCAGTTCTCATGAGTTATTTTATACATGAAAGTGAAAGTCGCTCAGTCATGTCTGACTCTTTGTCGCCCCGTGGACTGCAGGCCGCCAGGTTCCTCTGCCCATGGAATTCTCCAGGCAAGAATACTGGAGTGGGTACCCATGCCCACCTCCAGGGGCTCTTCTGGATACTGGGATTGAAACCAGCAGATTTTGATCTGCAGGCAGATTCTTTACTACCCGAGCCACCAGGGAAGCTTATACATAGTAGTATATATATGTCAATCCCAAACTCTCAATTCATCCCACCCCACCCCCTCGTTGGTAACTTGGTATCCAAACATTTGTTCTCTATGTCTGTCTATTTCTGCTTTGAAAGTAAGTTTATCTATACCATTTTTCTAGATTTCATATATATGCATTAATACACAATACTTTTCTCTTGACAGATCACTTCATTGTTACTATGAAAGTGATACATAATTCACTTTGAAGAATTCAGTAAGTGCCAAAAAACACAAATATCTAAGTTAAAAATAGTCTCTAGTCTCATCGCCCATAAATAGCTATCATTAACATATGGCTAACATTACTGTAAATATGATATGCATGCAGGCTAAGTTGCTTCAGTCACATCCAACTCTTTGGGACCCTTGGACGGTAGCCCGCCAGCCTCCTCTGTCTATGGGATTCTCCAGGCAAGGATACTGAAGTGGGTTGTCATGCTCTCCTTGAGGGGATTGTCCCAACCCAGAGATCGAACCCGTGTCTCTTACATCTCTTGCGTTGGCAGGCAGGTTCTTTACTGCTAGTACCACCTGGGAATCCCATCTTATGATACACGCAGAGACAAAAGGATGGATCCCAAATAGATGGATGGGCAGAAGAATAGGAAAGAACCAGTTCAGTTCAGTTCAGTTCAGTCGCCCAGTCATGTCCGACTCTTTGGAAAGAATAAATACTGTCAAATATGGGATAAAACATCATGTACTATTTTAAAAGTTTTACGTGTGATATTGATTTTTACTTGTATTTAACAGAAGAAAAATGTAACTAAACAAAATGGAAGGAAATGTAGACCGTCAAATGTTTCTCCACCATAAGCTTTTTGCCAAATGATCCTTTTGAAACACAGACTGTGAAGAAATCATGAAGAGTCTGGAGTAATTATGTTGTTTTTTTACTATTTATTTTAATTTTAGACACTATTTAATGACTTCATGCTGTGAAAGACAGCATTAGCACTCACACACTTCCTCTCAAATTCCCTCTCCCTAGCTCTCAATCTCTCAGCTTTAATTGTTGGTGGCTGCCTGGGTTTATAACCTTCACGCCCTGATCTATAACTGTAACTGCCTGAGTTGTTTATTGTTAGCCCTATATTTAAATGGAATCACTACCCATCATCAATCCTTACACTATGAGTTCTGCATTCACGAATCTTTCATTTTTATTCACTCTTAATTGGCTGGATTTTGTGATTCAGGACTTTTTCAAGATCTCATGGAAGTTACACTTATTCTGTGTACATGTACTCTTTTTTTTAACTGGAGTGTCGTTGCTGTCCAATGTTGTATAACAAAGTGCATTAGTTACGTGTGTGTGTGTGTGTGTACCCCCTCCCTCTTGGCCTCCACCCCACCTCACCACCATCTCGCCCATCTAGGTCATCAGAGAACACGAGCAGAGCCCTCTACACTTCACAACAGGTTCCCACGTGTGTACCTGTTTTACACATGGCAGTGCTCACGCATCAGTCATCTCCCAGTTCATCACCCCCATCCCCTGCCCCATGACCACAAGGCCGGTCTATCCAACTGTGTCTTTACTGAAGAGCTGAAAATAAGTCTGAAGCAAAGTCACAGGCTCAATATAGCCTGGAGTTAAAACTCCCCTTCGGGTCCTCCCTACCATTCTATGCAAAACAAAGAACTCTCTCACCCGAAGAAAAAAAATGGACATTAAGGTTGATTACACGCAGCCCCAGTCTCTGGCAGATCTCCAGAATTCCGTGCCCCAGCCATTTAAGAGATAACGAACCCAAACAATCTTGGAGAAGAACAGGCCCGCTTAAGACAGGAGATTTCCACATATACGTGTATATATACTTACTCTTTTCTTGGGTTAGTGCGGCAGCTCACTCATCTGACTGCTGCCCCTTCTCGCCTCATTAACGGCAATCTGTTCCTGGAAAGTGCCAGTCTCATTCTTTTTCTACCCTACAAGGTTCATCTGCACCATTTTTCCAGATTCCACATATATGTGTTAATATGCAATCTTTGTTTTCCTCTTTCTGACTTACTTCACTCTGTATGACAGACTCTAGGCCCATCTGTATGAACAAGTACATGTACTTTTCTTTTTTAAACTTTTTTTCCTGTATTGGGGTATAGCTGGTTAACAAAGTTGTGATAGTTTCAGGTGAACAGCAAAGGAACTCAGCCACACATACGCATGTATCCATTCTCCCCCATACTCTCCTCCCATGCGGGCTGCCATATAACGTTGAGTAGAGGTCCACGTGCCATACAGCAGGTCCTTGTCGGTTATCCACTTTCAATATAACAGTGTGTACATGTCCATCCCAAACTCCCTAACTATCCCGCCCCCTCCGCAACCATAAGCCTGTTCTCTAAGCGGATGAGCCTCTTCCTGTTTTGTATGTATGTTCATTTGTATCATTTCTTTTTAGATTCCACATATAAGGGATGTCATAAGATATTTCTCCTTCTCTAACTTCACTCAGTATGACAGTCTCTAGATCCATCCATGTTGCCACAAGGGGCGTTATTTCATTCTTTTTTAATGGGTGAGTGACATTCCGTTGTATATTGAATACATGTATTCTTGAGGACAACTGTTTCTTAGATCTATAGTCCATGATCCTCTTGGGCTTTCCTATCTTTCTTTCTTCCTTTCTATTCCTTTCATAATATATTTTAGTCATACCATTCAGGATAAGAGGAAACAACTCCATGTGGACGGTTTCCAGAAATTTAATGTTTATTTATTTTGGGGGGCAGCACCCCATAGCATGTGGAATCTTTAGTTCCCCAACCAAGAATTGAAACCGTGCTCCCTGCAGTGGAACGGCAGTCTTAACCACCGAATCCCAGGGAAGTCTCTTTCTTTCCATTAAATCCATTTGACATTTCACTGTCTCCCCAAACCTAAAGCTGCTGTAGAAGAGCTTGAGGTCAGCCAGATTTTGTTCTTCCTTTTCTTTGTCAAGGATATTCTAGTGTCTGGAAAACTGGGTAATTTCTCTCTTTATCCTAAGGTTTAATAGCTTAACTCAGATATGTCTCAGCATTCTGTACCAAATTTTCCTGGAACACAATGGTTTTTTTTTTTTTTTTAAATGTGGTAAAATGTCTAATACAAAATTGCTGTTTTCATGATTTTTAATCCTACAACTTAGTGGCATTAATTACATTCACAATATTTGCAACCATCACCACTATCCATTTCCAGAACTTTTTTTTATCATCCTAAAGAGAAATTCTGTACCATCTAAGCAATAACCTCCTCCCCTAATCCGTCTCTACAAGTTTGCCTATTCTACACAGATATATAGAGATACACAGAAAACTAGATAAAGTAAAATCCTATAATCCAAAAAAACCCAAAACAATAATTAGTGTTGGGGGAGATGTGGAGAAATGGAAACCCTCATACATTGCTGGTGGGAAGGTATTGGGCTGTAGTATCTTACGCAAAAACCCAAATGAACTTTTTGGTCAACCAATGCTGCTGCTGCCGCTAAGTCACTTCAGTCGTGTCTGACTCTGTGCAACCCCAGAGACGGCAGCCCACCAGGCTCCCCCATCCCTGGGATTCTCCAGGCAAGAACACTGGAGTGGGCTGCCATTTTCTTCTCCAATGCATGAAAGGAAAAGTGAAAGTGAAGTCATTCAGTTATGTCCGACTCTTAGCAACCCCATGGACTGCAGCCCACCAGGCTCCTCTGTCCATGGGATTTTCCAGGCAAGAGTACTAGAGTGGGTTGCCATTGCCTTCTCCACATCAACCAATAAAACAACGCTATTGCTTGCAACACTATCTATTTTGAACTGCCAATTTAGTTATTTATTTACTTCAGGAAATTTTTTCTACTTAGAGGCAGACAGCATAATCCTGCTCTTTTGAAGTACTGCTGCTGCTGCTGCTAAGTCGCTTCAGTCGTGTCCGACTCGGTGTCACCCCAGAGATGGCAGCCCACCAGGCTCCCCCGTCCCTGGGACTCTCCAGGCAAGAACACTGGAGTGGGGTGCCATCGCCTTCTCCGCTTTTGAAGCACAGACCTACTCTATTTACTAATTGTGTGGCCTTGGGAAAATCACTTAACTATGTCAATCTCCTCACCTATAAACTGACAATACTAACAGTAACTGGCCTCACACTCCTTATTGTGAGAAATTAATCAACAAGCGTAAACATCTAAAAAAAGGGTTTCATGTATGGTCAATTCAAAAGGATTTGCTCTTATTACATTAAATTAAGCTATGTTACATATCTGAATCATGTCTATATATACATATATGCATACCTATCTCTGAATAAATCTTTTCCCCCTAGCGATATCTTTAATCTTCCCTTGATGACTTCCATCACTCTCTTTCATCTGCATTCATGTGCCTGTCATGTTCCTTCACACTTATTTCCCTCAGTGTAATTCAACTGGAGTCTGTTGTGGCTCATCTTTTGCTGATCTTAATTTATCTCATTAATCCCACGAAAGCTATTTAGCGGCCTCCACATGTTCCTATTGTCCCTCTTAATCCCATCCTGTGAATCTGTCACCTCATCCTTGAACTCTTACCTTTCGATGAACATCACTCTACAGAGTGAAACGAGTGTGACTCATTCAGCTCCTTGGCCTGTGTCTCTGTGCGGGCTGGCGGTAGTGCTCTTGCCTGCCCCGGCCTCGCTGGTTTGGTTGCTGTTTTGCTGTGTGGCATGCGCCAGCACTGCCCCCCGCCCCCCCCCGCCACTGCTCTCCTTGCTCTGCCCTGACACTTCATGTGCTGTGATATACAGTGTAAGTGACACCTGACTCTCTTCCCACCAAAGCAGGGAACATTTTGTTTTCCCTTTGAAACTGAAGTTTGAAGATTGAGTATTCTTTGTTCTACCCAATTTCTGTAACCTAATGAAACAGTGACAGGTAGGGGCGAGCTCAGCCAAGGTGATGTTCCGTCATGGTTACAATATTGGAGATCTAGTCCTTCTTCCTAGAAATAGCCTCATAATCAGATTCACTCCATCCATTTGGAGGCACTGGCTCTTCCTGTGAGGAAATATTCTCTGTGTTTTTATATTACTGCTCCAATCCAGTATGCAGTCCTGAAGGCTTTGCTATCGTCAGAGAAAGTTAACCTTCCCCATAACCCTTCTCTCTTCACTCCTCTCTACCCCCGCGCCTGCCCCAGGGCCCTTTTCTTGGTTCTCAGTCAAAGGAAAGGTTAATGCTACTCATTCAATATGTTTCCTTGCAGATGTTTGGGATTACTGAGTAATTTCAGGCACTGCTTTCTGGTGGATGGGGAAGGAGAAGTCCAGCTTTACCCCTCTATATCCCAACAGTGTTTCTGTTGCTTTCCTTTTCAAAGTTACCAGTGTGAAGTTTATTACATTTAATTATTCCCTTTACCTTGTTTAGATGTTGTGGTGAATTTTATCTATTTTTATTTGTTTTTATTTTTGTGTGCTCGATTCAATAGGTATTGGGCAAAAGGATTTCTGTAATGCAATTTCTGTTGATGATATTAACCTAAACATCTGAATCATTCTTCCTGTACATAAGTTGAGACAATAAGTATCACTCTGAACTCATGGATTTTTTTTAAGAATACTAAATGAGATGATATGTGTAAATTGATTTGCAAGTTCTCCATTTTTAATATTGAAGTAAGTTTTCAACAAATGCACTTGTGAATGAGTGAGTGTTATCACTCTATGGAAATGAACTTAACTAATTCACAGGATTACAGAATTTTATTACTTTAGAAACCATGTAGCTCATCCCATTTATTAGTATTTTCTACATAAGAAAACAAATGCTTTGCTATCCTTTGTAGTACCACTTTTCATCAAGAAGTAGGCAACACAAAAATTCTATCGTCCATGACCTGGTGGAAAGCATGTCATTTACAAGAACTCTTCTGAAGAATAACCTTTATATCTGAGAAAAAATATTCTAATTTATTTTTAAAAGGAAATTCTCATCATTCACAAGCTCCCTTGTCCTAACACCATGCTGGGCGTAGGTATGCAAGTTTGTGGATAGAAGCTTTGAGCAAAGCTTAATTGCTTTTCATTATTAAGAGGAGAAAAAATATAATGGAAGAAAGAAAAGAAATAGAGTCAATTAGACCAAATGCTAAATAAGAAAAAGGAAGAGTTAAAGAAAATCAGCGGAAACAGAGATGAGAGTTATCGCTGACAAATAAAAGTCTGATATGAATTTTCATTTGTTTGCTGTGAAGAGTTTACTTTCTTCTCACACAAGGAATATTTAGCGACGTCTACCTACTCTCTGATTAAGGCTTCCCTGGTGGCTCAGACAGCGAAGAATCTGCCTGCAGTGCAGGAGACCTGGGTTCAGTCCTCGGGTTGGAAAGCTCCCGTGGAGAAGGGAATGGCTACCCACTCCAGTATTCTTGTCTGGAGAATTCCATGGAGAGAGGAGCCTGGCAGGCTACAGTCCATGGGGTCGCAAGGCGCTTAGGACACAATTGTGCAGCTAACACTTCTACCACTACCTACTCACTGGTGCTTTTATAGTAGGCTCTTTGGAAGGAGCAGATCATGAATGAACTCAGATCTGAGTAAAGAACAAGCAGACACATTCATTTACAGAAACTAAAGACGTCGGTACCCAGTAGCTTATGCATGTTGACCAGTCGTGCTTCCCTATGTGTAAACCCAGCCCTGGCGCAGGGGAGCCAGTGGGATACAGGGCCAGCCTGTAAGAGGTCAGGGTTTGCCAGGGGACTAAGTGGATGCTGCTGCTGCTAAGTCACTTCAGTCGTGTCCGACTCTGTGTGACCCCAGAGACGGCAGCCCACCAGGCTCCCCCATCCCTGGGATTCTCCAGGCAAGAACACTGGAGTGGGCTGCCATTTCCTTCTCCAATGCATGAAAGTGAAAAGTGAAAGCGAAGTCACTCAGTCGTGTCCGACTCTTGGCGACCCCATGGACTGCGGCCCACCAGGCTCCTCCGTCCACGGGATTTTCCAGGCAAGAGTACTGCAGTGGGGTGACTAAGTGGATAAATGAGTTTTAACCTAAACCTATAGAGACTACCAACATCTAAAGAGGAGGTAAAGCCCAATCCATGATGGAAACCAAAGACTGATATCTGGCAAAGGAAAGCAGAAAATAAATTTAGTTTGTACTTTTTGCTTCGGCTCAACAAGGTAGAACTTTTCTGCCAGCCCCAAACCTAGAATTTGTTGTCTGCTTCCTAGCACACTCTAGTAGTTATTCACAGGTACAGTATTGAGAAAAAATGCAAGAGACAACAAAAACTTAAATATTTTCAGTCCAAAATAGCAAACATACCATAGTTCTTGCCTAGGGTTTCTTGGAAATAAGTGGGTATTTTTAAGTAGTAAATGAGCTTAAAAACAAGGACAAGAGAGAATCTCAAGTAACAGGACTTCTTATCAACCACTTTGGATCCTAGAAAGAAAAGGTCACCATAGCTTCAAATGTTTAAGGGAAAATTATTTTCAGCTGAAATAGATATACCCAGAAAAACTACTGATTAAATCTGACCCAGGCATTTTGAATCATTTAAGGTCACAAAAATTTTACGTCCCACATACATTCTTAGGAAATTACATGAGAATGTAATCCTGTTTGGAGTGAACATATTTAATTTTTTGTACCCTCTTTCATTTTATTTTAGTACTAGGGTTATGTGAATCCTTAAAATGTGTTTGGAAGCAAATAAACTTTCAGGCTTGGACCTGGCAGCAGATGAATTCTTTCCTTGTTGGGCTGAAGCCAAACTCACTAACTGTAAAAGGACATTTCAGATGATGGCCAGGAAGAGTGTAAAGTAATGATTTGAACAGCAGGACCAGTGGCTCTGGTGAGTGAGGTCGCTTATAGAATAGGAAAGAGTTGCTAGCTTAGTCGATATGATTAAAGTAGAGTGGACTATAAACAAAAGAAAAAAAAAATTCTTCAGCCTTGAAGCTAGCAGTATTCTCCGTTGAGAAGTACCAAAGATGTGGCTGCGTCCAGCAGAAGACAAAACAGGATCCTAGCCCAACTATAGGGCTTTGCAGGGACAGTTTGCACAGTCACGGTAATCAGGAGTGCTATTCATGGATTTTCAACTTTTAGAGTCATGCAATCGATCAGTCATGAAAGGCAAGAACAGTTACGGAACCAAGCAGGACACTGTGGGGCTCCTAGACGTGGAAGCCTTTCCCTGTGCCCTGTTTCTTGTTTATAGGGAACAGGCTCCACCCTCCATGGCCTTCCCTGAGTTCCAAAGGGCAGATTCTAACAGCAGCGAATCAGGGGGGTGTGCAGAGATAAAGGAGGAGCAGCCACCAAGCAACAGTGCAGCCCTGGGACAGGGCCTGGTTCCCCTCCAGGGACACACAGAGCAGAGTCTTTAACTCTGCAGAGAACTCAAACCCCCATCAAACGAAAGATGTCCGCAAGCTTCACTCCAGGTTAAAGGAACCCACAGAAATTCATCAGACTACCTGAGACCAGATTAAAGGCACGTAGGCCTTTCAGTTCAGTTCAGTTCAGTGACTCAGTCGTGTCTGACTCTGCGACCCCACGGACTGCAGCACGCCAGGCCTCCCTGTCCATCAGCAACTCCTGGAGTTTACTCAAACTCCTGTCCATTGAGTCGGTGATGCCATCCAACCATCTCATCCTCTGTCGCCCCCTTCTCCTCCTGCCTTCATTCTTTCCTAGCATCAGGGTCGTTTCCAATGAGTAGGTTCTTCACATCAGGTGGCCAAAGTATTGGAGTTTCAGCTACAGCATCCATCCTTCCAATGAATATTCAGGACTGATTTCCTTTAGAATGGACTGGTTGGATCTCCTTACTCTCCATGGGACTCTCAAGAGTCCTTTCCAACACCATAGTTCAAAAGCATCAATTCTTTGGTACTCAGCTTTCTTTATAGTCCAACTCTCACATCCATACATGACTACTGGAAAAACCATAGCTTTGATTAGATGGACCTTTGTCAGCAAAGCGAGGTCTCTGCTTTTTAATATGCTGTCTAGGTTGGCCATAGCTTTTCTTCCAAGGAGCAAGCATCTTTTAATTTCATGGCTGCAGTCACCATCTGCAGTGATTTTGACCCCTCAAAAATAGTTTCTCACTATTCCACTGTTAACCCAACTATTTGCCATAAAGTGATGGGAATGGATGCCATGATCTTAGTTTTCTGAATGTTGAGCTTTAAGCCAGCTTTTTCACACCTCTTTCACTTTCATAAAGAGCTCTTTAGTTCTTCTTCACTTTCTGCCATAAGGGTGGTATCATCTGCATATCTGAGGTTATTGATATTTCTCCCAGCAATCTTGATTCCAGCTTGTGCTTAATCCAGCCCAGCGTTTCTCATGATGTACTCTGCATATAAGTTAAGTAAGCAAGGTGACAATATACAGCCTTGATGCACTCCTTATCCAATTGTTCCATGTCCAGTTCTAACGGTTGCTTCTTGACCTACATACAGATTTCTCAGGAGGCAGGTTAGGTGGTCTAGTATTCCCATCTCTTGAAGAATTTTCTACAGTTTTTGTGATCCACACAGTCAAAGGCTTTGGTATAGTCAATAAATCAGAAGTAGATGTTTTTCTGGAACTCTCTTCCTTTTTCCACGATCCAATAGATGCTGGCAATTCGATTGCCAACAGGAATCTCTGATTTCTCTGCCTTTTCTAAATCCAGCTTGAATATCTGGAAGTTCACGGTTCACATACTATTGAAGCCTGGCTTGGAGAATTTTGAGCATTATTTTACTAGTGTGTGAGATTAATACAATTGTGCAGTAGTTTGAACATTCTTTGGCATTGCCTTTCTTTGGGATTGGAATGAAAACTGACCTTTTCCAGTCCTGTGGCCACTGCTGAGTTTTCCAAATTTGCTGGCATATTGAGTGCAGCACTTTCGCAGCATCACCTTTCAGTATTTGAAATAGCTCAACCGGAATTCCATCACCTCCACTAGCTTTGTTCATAGTGATGCTTTCTAAGGCCCACTTGACTTCACATTCCAGGATGTCTGGCTCTAGGTGAGTGATCACACCATCATTTCTTTGGGATTGGAATGAAAACTGACCTTTTTCAGTCCTGTGGCCACTGCTGAGTTTTCCAAATTTTTTGTCACACAGCAGGCCTTTAAACACAACCTAATCTTGTTAGCAAACTCACCTTTGAACCAAGTGCTATAAAACTGCTCATCAAATCCTCCCAACTTGGGACACAGAGTTTCTTAGAACACTGTCTCTGAGATGCAAGTTAGCACTGGTGCACAGAGGTCAACTTTTTAGAATCAATTACAGAGAGAAGGTTAAAAATTACCAACCTTGGACACAAAAGAGTAAAGACAGGGCTAAGAGATGGAAAAGAGGGAGGTGAGTCGGGGCAAAGGGAGAGCATCAGTGGCCTTCTCTTCTAACTCAGGAGACTCTGTCAGTGGAGCCTGGAACCAGAGGCGGACGTTTCCACATGCTGTCAGTCCTGGCTGGGAGGACCAGCAGAAGGCATAAAGAGTAAAATCTTACTATAATGAGAGGCAGAGTGTGACTTAGAAGGCAGGGCCTTATTTCTCTTTACAGAAATATCTGGTAGATATGCCTGAAGTTAGTAAGTCAAGAAAAGCACTGTAAGCAAAGTATTTACACATGTAGACACGACCATGAAGGCATGAAAATAGAAACGGAAGGGTAGGATCTGGGAGACAGAGGAGCTAAGCAGCATATGATGGCTTCTCAATACAAGGCCCTTCTGAGCTATTTGATGTGCTAACCATGTTTATTTTTTGTTGTTGTTGTTGTTTTTAAACAACCTTTTAAACTGAAATTTTAATTTAATACTATAGAGCAGTCTCACCTATAAACATGTACACACAAAAAAGTTCCAGAATCAATCATAATTAATCATTACAGGAAAAAAATATATGCACATTCAGAGATAATATGCTTATTTTAGGAATGGAAAGATTGTTTGAAAATGTGAAATGCATTAATATATGATTGCTTTATTAGCAAGCAGAAAGTAAGAAAAATGCCCTTCAATCTATTGTTGCTGAAGTGGCTTTGGATTAAATCATTTCAACATTCGTTATACGAAGTCAGGATTCTAGACATGGAAGAGACTTGCTTAGAATCACAGAGTGCCCATCTGAAACTGAAAGCCAGCATCACTTATAGGAGTCAAACACTGAAGTCATTTCTACTAATTTCAGGAGTGAAACATGGTTATACCAATATTATTCAGTATTTATTTGCAAGTTCTAAGCACTGAAATTAAAAAGAGAGAGAGGGAAGAAGTAGGGAGGAAGGAATAAAGGAATCCATGATAAAAAGTAAGAGATAAAATCATTTGCCTGATGATATGATTAAACACGTAGAAAACCCAAAACATCAACTCAAAAATCTACAGGACCGGTAAAAGGGTTCAGTAAGGTGAGCAGAAATAGATAAAACACAACAGCTTTCTTATACAGCAGCAATAACCACTTGGAAACTCTAAGAGGAAATAAATTAAATCACAATAGTAGCAAATACCTAGGAATCCATTTAAACAGAAATGCGAGAGAGCCAGATGAAGGAACACATAAACCTTTATGGAGGGAAGTAAAACAATCCTTGAAAAAAGTGAAATAAATGTAATGATCCCACATCTGAAGACTCAATGTCAAGACGGAAATTCTCACAAAAAATAATTCATACAGTATTTGCAATTCTAACAAATCCTAAGAGTTTTGTTGGAATTTGGTCCAATAATTCTTAAGATTATGCAAAAGGAAACAAAAAGACCCACAGTTCTCATTTTATTAAAGTGTAAAGAGAATACAATGTCTTTTCAAGTATTAAATACCTGATTAACATAGAAAAATCAAAAGTGTTGTACTACATAAAAACAGACAAACTAATAATAGCAAGTAGAAAGAACATCAACAGACGTTCCAATAAGAGAATGTGTCTGATAAGAAAGTTCTCACTTCAAATCAGAGGAGAAATTTTAGACTATTAATTCATGGTCCTAGGATATTGGTTAATTATTTGGAAAAAATTGACTTAGATTTCTATCCACATGACAAACCAAAATTAATTAACCAGCTTATTAACACATAAATATAAAGAATAAAGAGTTGAGCACGTGAAACATGAAAAAAATAAAACCATTAAAGATCTAAGAAAAAATACAGGAGAGTATTTATCTCAGTTGGGGATGGGGAAATAACTTTTCAAGGTCAAAAGCCAAAAAAGATATATTGTTTTATATAACTGACAATTTAAAAATGAAAACTACTAGAATATCTAAAATTCTAAAAGAATGTGAAAACTGAGAAAATATATTCTAATAAAGATGGTTATAGATGAAAGTCGCTCAGTCATGTCTGACTCTTTGCAATCCACATGACAAACCAAAATTAATTAACCAGCTTATTAACACATAAATATAAAGAATAAAGAGTTGAGCACGTGAAACATGAAAAAAATAAAACCATTAAAGATCTAAGAAAAAATACAGGAGAGTATTTATCTCAGTTGGGGATGGGGAAATAACTTTTCAAGGTCAAAAGCCAAAAAAGATATATTGTTTTATATAACTGACAATTTAAAAATGAAAACTACTAGAATATCTAAAATTCTAAAAGAATGTGAAAACTGAGAAAATATATTCTAATAAAGATGGTTATAGATGAAAGTCGCTCAGTCATGTCTGACTCTTTGCAACCCCATGGACTACAGCCCACCAGGCTCCTCTGTCCATGGGATTCTCCAGGCTGGAATACTGGAGTGGGTTGCCATGTCCTTCTCCAGGGGATATTCCTGACCCAGGGCTCAAACCTGGGTCTCCTGCATTGCAGGCAGATTCTTAACTGTCTGAGCCACCAGGGAAGCAGGTAAATTTCCTCTATAAAAGATCCTATAAACATATATGATAAATATAAAAACATTCATGAAAAGATAATGCACAGAGGACAAAACAGATAAAATATGTTTGGCTGTGCAAGTGATAAAGAAAATCCAAATCTATACATGTAGTCTCTTTCCTTTTATCAAAGTAACAAAAATTTAAAAACAGTGATGATTCCTAACATTAGCAAAGGTTTAGGGATTAATCACATGATGCTTAGACCAAAGTTGGCAAAGAGATCTTGTGAAGGGCAATTTGACAATATGCATCACTTTATCACATTATGTATTATACATAAAAATATGAATCACATATCAGATTCAAATACTCACATCATCCAACAGGCAACTCCAAACATAAAAGAAATTATTAGAAACTCTAACTGAGATTTACATGAAAAATGTTACAGCCATAACATTTATAATAGTAAAAAAACTGGAAAAAAATCTCAGTGCTGAAGATTAAGAACGTGATTAAATAAACAACACAGCAATATGATACAATTTAATTGATGAAAAAGTTCAGTTAATAGAGAATATTCAATGACAGAAAAATGCTAACGATATAAATTCAAATAAGAGAAAAGCTATCTAACAAGTAGTTAGAGCTTGTTTCTAAATTTTGTAAAATGAAATGTATATAGTTAGTAAATATGAGCATGTGTGTGTGTACACATGCATGAAGAGATTATCTATAGAAAAAAGATGAGAAAAACTTGGCTTAACATAATAAATACATGCATTAATCTCCATTTTTACTCTCATTAAAATGACAATGTAAGAATTAAAAAGGAATAAACCCACAAGTACCAAGAAAACGAAATGGCAACAATTGAGAGGTGTCAATAACATTTTGGAAGAAGAAAACTGTTTAGATAAATGACAGATGATCCAATAGAAGACATATGGCTTGTAGGATTTCACAACCTGCTGAGGATGGTAATTGCCCCCACAAAACCAGGGAGAATCCAGGGAAACCAACACACTGAGGAGAAAGAGAATCCTCCCACTTAGCTATGAGAACACTGGAAATCAGGATTTAAATACACTGCCCATCCCTTCCAAAGAGCAGAGGAAATGGAACAGTTGAACAGGAAAGCATCTTAAGTTTGAGCATTCCAGTGGTCAACAATGAAAAGCCAGTTTACTGCCTTTTCTCAGTACAGTCAAGCCATTTAGTGAACAAGCCCCTTCCTACCTAATATATACATTTTAGTCTCCCTTTCTTAAAGATGAATAGACAGTAAACAGTCCCAGCATTTAAGGAAACCTCTAACATGTGCAAAAGATACCAAAACAGAGGGAAAAACGGAGAGATAGACAACAAAATTCAATTCAAAGAGCATTTCTAAAGAAAGAAACTTAAAGAGAAGATATTTCATCCAAGAATAGAATGACATAAAAAAAAAAAAGAGCATTCGGAGAAACGAGAGAATTCTCAGATGTTAAAAATATGAAAGCTGAAATAGAAATTACAAAAGATAGCTTAGAAGATAAATTTGAGAAAACTGTCCAGAAAAGTCCTAAATATTCATTGGAAGGACTGATGCTGAAGCTGAAAGTCCAATACTTTGGCCACCTGATACGAAGAACTGACTCACTGGAAAAGACCCTGATGCTGAGAAAGACTGAAGGCAGGAGGAGAAGGAGACAACAGAGGATGAGATGGTTAGATGGCATCACCGACTGGATGGACATGAGCTTGAGCAAGCTCCGGGAGCTGGAGATGGACAGGGAAGCCTGGCGTGCTGCAGTCCATGGTAAAGAGTCGGACAAGACTGAGCAACTGAACAAAACTGTCCAGAAAAGAGAACAAAGAGGAAAAAAGAGAGAGAAGATAAGAAAGAGAGAGGAAAAGGATAAGAAAATTGAAGATTAGCCTAGGAAGACCAAAAGTTGACTAAAAGTGTTTAAAAAAAAAGGATTAAGATAAAACTAAGAGTACATCATCAAAGAAATAGCAAAGAAATAATATAAAAAAATTCTAAAACTAAAAAATAACAAAGTTGCAGATGAAAATTGTAACCAAAGAGTCCTGTGGTATAAATAAAAAATAGCTACTCCAAAACATGAAATCTTCAAAACACTGAGATTAAAAAAATTTCTAAAGGTTTATAGAAAGAAAAAGTCTGAAGCGTTGGTAAAGTAAGGATAACTCAATGTTCAATGAGAAAGGATTCTTTCCAACAAATGGTGATAGAACACTTCAACAGTCATATGCATAAATAAACAAATCTTGACCTATACCTCTTACCAGATACAAAAGTTAACTCTAAGTGTAGCATAAGCTTAAATGTAAAATCTAAAACCAGTAAACAAGAGGAAATATAAATAACTTTGTATTAAGCTAAAAAGTTTTAGATGTCATTCCCAAATACCACCATAAAAAAAATTTTATCCCTTGCACTTCATCAAAATTTAAACCTTTTCTCTATAAAAGATTCTGGTAAGAGACTAAAAAGATAAGCCAGTGATTAGAAGAAAATATTTTCAAATCACATATCTGACAAAATGCTTGTATATAGAACATATTAAAAAACTTGTCAAAGCTGAAATAATATGAAATCAAACAATCTCTTTTTTTCTAATAGGCAAAAGATTTGAACAAACACATCACAAAAGAAGATATTTGGAAAGAAAATAAACACATGAAAAAATGTTCAACCTCATTACTTATTAAGGGAATGCAGATTAAAACCACAATGAGATACCACGATACACTTACTAGAAAGGCTATACTTAATTACTTTGCCGGAAAAGGTCTGTCTATTGAAAGCTATGGTTTTTCCAGTAGTCATGTATGGATGTGAGAGTTGGACTATAAAGAAAGCTGAGCGCTGAAGAATTGATGCTATTGAACTGTGGTGTTGGAGAAGACTCTTGAAGAGTCTCGTGGACTGCAAGGAGGTCCAACCAGTCCATCCTAAAGGAAATCAGTCCTGGGTGTTCATTGGAAGGATTGATGCTGAAGCTGAAACTCCAATACTTTGGCCACCTGATGTGAAGAACCTACTCACTGGAAAATACCTTGATGCTGGGAAAGATTGAAGGCAGGAGGAGAAGGGGGCGACAGAGGATGAGATGGTTGGATGGCATCACTGACTCAATGAACATGAGTTTGAGCAAGCTCTGGGAGTTGGTGATGGACAGGGAAGCCCGGTGTGCTGCTGTCCATGGAGTGACAAAGATTCGGACATGACTGAGCAACTGTACTGAACTGATAATTAATCTTTTTTTTTTTTTTAAGGTATAATACCAAGTACTGGTGAGGTTGCGCAGCAAATTGAACTTTTACACATTGTTCATGAGTATGCAAAGTAGTATTGCCAATTGTTAAAAACAGATCGACAGTTTCTTATACAGTTAAACATGCATTAATTATACAACCAGCAATCACACTCTTGGTATTTATTGAAAAGAAATGAAAACTTACATTATTACAAAAGTCTTGTGTGCTAATGTTTATAACAGTTTTCTTCATAACTAGAAACAATGAAAATATCCTTCTAATGATGAAAAGATAAACCAATTATGGTTAAAGTCATGCAACAGAGTACTATTCAGCAATAAAAGAATGAACGAGTAATACAATATGGATGATTCTCAAATGCATTATGCGAAGTAAAAGAAGTCAGACCTGAAAGGCTATGTACAACGTGATTCCATTGATATAGCCTTCTAAACAAGACAAAACAATGGGAACAGAAAGTGTACCAGTTACTGCCAAGGGCACGGAGTGGGAGAGGAAGAGGCTGACTACAAAGGGTCAATATGAGAGGTTTTTTTAAAGGGACTGTTCACTATGCATTCGTCAAAACCCATGGAACTATAGAGGAGAAGGGAGTGGCAGCCCACTCCAGTATTCTTACCCGGGAAATCCCACGGACAGGGGAGCCTGGCAGCCTACTGTCCATGGGGTCACAAAGAGTCAGATACAACTGAGTGACTAACACACGGAACTATATACTAAAGAGTGAATTTTACTGTATTTCAATAAAAATGCCTTTCTGAGGGAAAATTACACCTACTAGGATTCTATATCCAGCCAACCTATCAATCAAATGTAAAGACAGCATAAAGTGATTGTCAGCTACACAGATACTTAAAAAAATTTGCTTTCCATAAAGTCTTTCTCAGGAAGCTCCTAGACACTATGCTGTAACAGAACACGGCAGAAAGCAACAGAACAACTCATGGCACCTGGAAAAAGAGGCGAGAGAACAGGAAACCCCAGGGCAACTGCTTTGCCCAGGGCCCAGAAAGTCTGTGCTCCAGATTAAAAGAAGCTGGAGGGCTCCATGCAAATGGCTACAGGCATATAATTAAAGAATAAAACCAAGAGGTTGACCTGATGACTTTGGACATAATAAGATGACACTTCTGGGGGAAGAGTTGGAAAAATTTAGAGACGAGTTAAAAGAAAACTAAATAATTTTTAAAAAGGAGTTATTAACTCTATGACAGGAGTAATGCCTGTAATCCCAATATACTACATTGCCCAGATGTAAATAATGTTAATAAATCTAAAATGAGGCCAACCCAGAAAACTAGCTTCCCTCCAAGTTATAATAAGCCAGCTGTACTGGGAAGATGAAGGAGGGGACCATTCTGGGGTATGTAAATGCGTACCATAGGGAGGGAGTTTAAGACCACTTCCAGAGAAGTCAGTTGTTGTGGTTTAAGTCGCTAAGTCATGTCCAACTCTTTTTTTAAAATTTTTGTATTTTAGGGGCCATGCTAATCTTCTCTGTATCGTTCCAATTTTAGTATATGTGCTGCCGAAGCGAGCACCATGTCCAACTCTTTTGTGACCCAACAGACTGAAGCCCACCAGGCTCCTCTGTCGATGGGATTTCCCAGGCAAGAATATGGGAGTGAGTTGCCATTTCCTTCTGTAGGGGCTCTTCCTGACCCAGGGATCGAACCTGCATCTCCTGCACTGGCAAGCGGATTCTTTACCACTGAGCCATTAGGGAAGCCTGAGAAATCAACAGGTAATACGAAAATGAAATAAACAAAAAATAGCTGAATTTGTATGTCACTTAGAAATGCTGTGTTAAACACAAAGAGGAAACAACATCTAATAAGAAGTGATACGGGTTGCCTTGAGGGAGAGAGTCATGGGAAGGAGGCTGTTTTTCCACTGTACACTTATAGAATCTACTGCTTTTAAACCTGTCTCTTATACAGGGCCATGCTAATCTTCTCTGTATCGTTCCAATTTTAGTATATGTGCTGCCGAAGCGAGCACCATGTCCAACTCTTTTGTGACCCAACAGACTGAAGCCCACCAGGCTCCTCTGTCGATGGGATTTCCCAGGCAAGAATATGGGAGTGAGTTGCCATTTCCTTCTGTAGGGGCTCTTCCTGACCCAGGGATCGAACCTGCATCTCCTGCACTGGCAAGCGGATTCTTTACCACTGAGCCATTAGGGAAGCCTGAGAAATCAACAGGTAATACGAAAATGAAATAAACAAAAAATAGCTGAATTTGTATGTCACTTAGAAATGCTGTGTTAAACACAAAGAGGAAACAACATCTAATAAGAAGTGATACGGGTTGCCTTGAGGGAGAGAGTCATGGGAAGGAGGCTGTTTTTCCACTGTACACTTATAGAATCTACTGCTTTTAAACTGTTCTGAACAAGAATATATATTTTTTTTATTTTAAAAGAAGGAAAGGAAAAAGAGAACAGATAACTAGGACAGATACCAAATTAACAACAATGATGATCTCTGGTTATTGGATTTGTAGGTAATTATTTTCTTCATGATTTACTGAATCTCCCAAACTTTATATCTTAATAATCAAAAGGAAGGGAGAAAGAGACAGAGGCAGAAAGGGAGAAACAGAGAGACAGAGAGAGTGTGTGTGTATGTGTGTGATCAAGAGCAAAAAATACTTCTCTTTCTCCTTAATCAGACAAAACATAGTGACTATCCATGTCTTTTTAAGAAGGAATTCTGCACTTTAGCAAGTGGGATTTCAGGGTGCAGAGGAGAAGCTTCTCAGACAGCATGATAGGAATGATTGGGCAAGTAGCTACCATGATATGCCTGGCACACAACAGGGGTTCAGAAAGTCTAACCCTCTCCACTTGCCCCATGCTGGGCTCGTTTTCCCATCTGAACCATAAGATGAGGGACTGGGGTCAGCCAGATCTCTCCAGTTCTAGAATTCAGCTCCTACAAACTGCCAACAAGGAAGCTACCAGGAGCACGTCACCTAGCCTCCTGCTGCCCAGGCTGGAGGCAAGGAGCCCTCCTCTGCCCACTGTTCCTGCAGATCCAGGCTTGTCCTACACCAGACAGTCCAGCCATTGCAAGGTTCCTGGAAATGTGGTCTTCTCCCAATTGCCCACCACCCAGGAGACAAGTTCCCTGAACCAATCACAAATGGCTGCTGGGACTCGGGTGTTTCTGATAGCCTGTGTCCACCCAGCTGCTGAACCGACACAAATACCTTGGATGTTTTCTATTCTCTGCAAAGCCTTCCCATATTCAAGGCCGATTCTCATGATCCCTCACAAGTTTGGCAATGCAGAGCCAAGCTGAACATTTAAACATGAAAAGTCAGGCCACATCTTTGGAGAAACTCAAGTCCTTGAGCCGTAAGACCTGGACACAGGCCAACATCTGGTTTCTAGAGCTCATGAGCCAGAGAAAGCACCAAACCAGAAGGTGATGAGGCGAGTTTTGGAACAAACCGGCCCAGGT
Source organism: Oreotragus oreotragus (assembly GCA_006410675.1). Classification (NCBI taxonomy): domain Eukaryota; kingdom Metazoa; phylum Chordata; class Mammalia; order Artiodactyla; family Bovidae; genus Oreotragus; species Oreotragus oreotragus. The sequence continues at coordinate 534,722 of SJYX01002293.1, forward strand.
TTGAATCCCCAGTTGGCCCCTTACTTCCTGGGGTTAATGTAGATATCTTTTGGCAGACATCTCATGCATAAAACTGGGATAATTTTATTGTTAATTTAAATTTTCATTTTTAAAAGGTCTACTTTCTATGCAAAATATCTAGCAAAGAATTATATAATAGTGTTTACTGAGTTATAGCTATGTCTGTTTCATGGTGCCAGGTATTTTATATTCATTCTTTCATGTAGTCCTCACAAATTCAGTATGAAGAATTAAGTATTACCTCCTCATATTAAAAATAAAGATGGTGAGGCACAGAAAGACCAAGTAACTTGTCCTGTGTCACTCAGCGAACAAATACTAGAGTTGGGCTTTTAAAAAAATATTTATTTCTCTGCATTTATGGTGAGGGACAGGGAGGCCCGGCATGCTGCAGTTCATGGGGTCTCAAAGAGATGGACGTAACTTGGCGACTGAACAACATTTATTCATTTAATTGGCTACACCCAGTCTTAGTTGCAGCCCACAGGATCTTGAATTGCACCATGCAAACTCTTAGTTGAGGTAGGTGGGATCTAAGTTTCCTGGCCAGGAATCAAACCCAGGCCTCTTGCATTGGGAATGCTGAGCCTTAGTCACTGGATCACTGAGGGAGTCCCTAGGGTTGGGCTTTGAACCCACGCACTGTGAGATCAGACTGACCTACACCTTCTCTAATGACTGGCACTTCCTGAAGACGAATGCTCACCAACTCTACCCCTGTATCACAGATGGAAAGACCAAGGCCTAAGGCAATGATATGTGTGGCCCACATGTTTTGCTCTAGTTCATTCTTCATGCTGACCCACAGTGGAGCCCACAAAGGCACATCCAGAGGACCCCTGCACCCCCACTGTGAACGCACCCAGCCCCAAACTGCCCACAACCTCTGACCCTCACAGCACCGCCCGCCCCCGCCCCCCACCCCTTCTGATATTGTCTTTGGAAGGGAAAACAGATGTCTAGGCCCTGCCATGCTCAGCTGCACCTCGAGGCTTTGCCATCCTATCCTGACCCCTGCCCTCGTCCACCCTCTCAAGATCTCCACCATGTTGACAAAGAGCCCCGCCCATGCCTGCCACCAAGGGAGGGAGACAGATCCACCGGGCCTGCTGGAGTCTAGACTTTCTACAGNGTGTATAAGAGACAGCCCCCGCCCCCCACCCCTTCTGATATTGTCTTTGGAAGGGAAAACAGATGTCTAGGCCCTGCCATGCTCAGCTGCACCTCGAGGCTTTGCCATCCTATCCTGACCCCTGCCCTCGTCCACCCTCTCAAGATCTCCACCATGTTGACAAAGAGCCCCGCCCATGCCTGCCACCAAGGGAGGGAGACAGATCCACCGGGCCTGCTGGAGTCTAGACTTTCTACAGACTGCTCTGACAGCAAGTGATTCATCTCCCTCCTAGCATTACACTAACTAAAGGTCATGATTCATTGATTCAGGGACCATGAAGTCATCCACAGCTGGATCCTCAGAGCCTATTATGGCACCTGGCAACAAAGAGGAGTTTGATTAATATTTGTTAAGTGACAGAATAAACTGTGAGGCTCCATCCTTCGTCCCCATCTTCGCACCTCATCGAGAGAGAGTGAGGATTTTCTCTCATGTCTTCTGACTCTGGGACGCTGCCACAAGTAGATAAACCCAGGTTAGAACACAAGAGAGTACTGTCTTTGTGGGAGGATTTTTTTTTCCCCCTGAATGGTCCAAGTATCACCTTAAAAATCACTTTCTAAAGGAGTTGGAGTAATGCGCCTCTTTATGTGGACATCCTTGCTGATAAATCAGCAAATCCTCTGAGACAGTTCTCAGCAGCTGAAAGGTTAGGATAGAACAGAATCAGGATGCTCCATGGAGAAGCCTCCAGGTCACCATCCAAGCAAGAGTGGTTATGACAGGAGATGTCATAACACCAGCTTTTTTGAAAAGGTGGCATTAAATCCCTCTTGCCGAGGCCAGGGCTTGGGACAGAAGACCCTTGGTAGTTACCACCAGAAAATTCATGGGGCTTCAAACACTCAGGCCTGACTATTTGGCCCAGCTTTCTCATAGACAAACTGCATGAGCTTGGGCAAATTATTAAATATTACAGAGCCTTGGGGTTTTTTTTTCACACATTCATTCATCAGTCATCTATTCATTCAACATTTATTCAGTGCCTCGTGTATGTTAGGCACTGGAATATGAGAGTCAGGAAAATGGTTTGACTGGAGGAGGGAGCAGGAGATCAACATTCAACAATAAGAATTCTGATAAATACACAGGTGCAAATCACGGTATCTGCCACGAAGGAAAAGGACTGACAGGGCCTGACCCCAAGAAGGTGACATTTAAGTTGAGAGGAAAAGAGTGAGACAGGGTGGGGAGTGTCAGACAGAAAAAGAAAGTATTCCCAGCCAAGAAAACAGCATGTGCAAATGTCCTGTGGCAGAACAGAACACACACGCAAGGCACTTAAAGAAGTCCATGGAGCTGCAGGGTGAATACTCTCAAATCAGAATGAAGGGTGGGGGTGGGGGGGGGAGAGGGGCCAGGANAAACAGCATGTGCAAATGTCCTGTGGCAGAACAGAACACACACGCAAGGCACTTAAAGAAGTCCATGGAGCTGCAGGGTGAATACTCTCAAATCAGAATGAAGGGTGGGGGTGGGGGGGGGGTAGGGTCCAGGCAATCCAGGACTCTGTAGCTTCTTAAGAAATTTGGATTGTATTCTAGAACAATGGAAAATATTGAAGGCTGTTAGGCACAGAAGAGCCATGCCCAGAGTTTAAGTCCTCTCCAGGTGCTATGTGCAGAATGAAGTAAAAAAGGCACCAAAAGGAAAGATGATGGTATTCTGGTGGCAAAGGAGAGAAGAGAACAGATCTAAGGGCTATTTGGGAGGAAAAGTGAACAGGATTAGGGGGTTGAGGGGAAGGAGGAGTCAAGGGTGATTCTTATTCTCATTTGTTACCTGGATGGATGGTACATTCCATCCTCCCAGGAAGTAGGAGGGGCAACTGAATACATTTTCCAACAGGAATGGCAGCACGGGAGTGTCTGGTTCTGATTAAACCTGGTAGATGATGAAATGAGACCACAAACAAAAAGCTAGCCTGTTGACAAGGGGGCGTCATTACGAGTCCTTGCCCCTTTCTGGGCATTCTAAACCAGGGAGCAGAGCCTGAGCTCGCCGGGCTGGGACTGGGTTCTGTGAAGCTGGAGACAGAAGAGGTGATGTCTTCCCTGAGACCAGGGAAACCCAGTCAAGACCACATTGCTGCATTAAAGCTCCATTATCGTGGGAATGCTGGGCTCAAAGCAATGAGCCAGGGACCTTGATTAGTGATCACTCATAACAGAGAAAAGAAGAAGGAATGAAATTCAAACTAATCATGCTGTGCCTCAGTTTTTGAACCTGTGATGCTGCCCATTGCTCTGGGGAGGGCCTGGACCTCCTTGGCAGGGAACTCAAGGTCCAGCACAAATAGGTGCCAGGCCTCCTTTCCCATTTCTTCGCTGATATAGTGGCCAGTGTCGGCTGCCTACCTAGCATCCATTCTCCTCCTCATCCTGCCTAGTGGCATTCTGGGAGCCCCTGTCTTGAGGGGAGGGGGAGCCTGGGTCTTGGGCTGGAATGAAGGGACTTGTGGCTCCCACACCTCTGGATCCCGGGACTGGTCCAGGATGTGGGCTTGGGTATCCTGCATCACACTGCACAGCACCAGCTCCGCTGAGTGCCGGCAGCTCCCACCTGGACCGTGAGCTCCATGAGACCAGAGCCCAGCTTGATTCCTCCCTGTGCTCCCCCAGGCCCTGCACACAGGGAGGATCTGTGGGCAGAAGAAGGCCTGGAAGCCAGGAGGTGGTCTCCTCCTGCCTGCCCGCTTTTGGTGCACACATCCCAACCTCCCCAATCCCCATCGCCCCGTCCCATCTCAGGCAGGATTCTAATCCCTGGATCTGTTTAGTCCTGGAGTGAAAAGCCAGCTCAATGTTGCTCCAAAGCTCAACCACTTACTGTGTGTTCATTCTCTTAAAAAAAGAAAAAAAAAAAAAAAAAAACACCTTCATATGATCCACTTAGGCAAATCAGCGAGAT
>SJYX01002293.1:538944-560753 GCA_006410675.1 Oreotragus oreotragus
AAAAAAAAAAAAAAAAAGCACCTTCATATGATCCACTTAGGCAAATCAGCGGGAAAAAAAAAAAAAAAAACAACTTTAATTATAAGAAAGTAAGGTACACATTTCAATCACATAAGAGAAACATAGCCCTTTTAGCCAGGATAAAATCCTACCACTCTCAGGTCACCCTTTAGGAAGCGAGGAAAAAGAAAAAAAGAAAGAGCTTTTATAAAGGTGGCTGGAGAAACCACAGCAGCAGACTCTTACAAAGGGCTTCCTGTGAGCCAAGCTACAGGCCTTATATATGATGAAAAGTAGCTATTTTCCTGAACCCTGGGGGCTGAAAGCTGAGAAAAGAGAAGAAAAGGCAGGATTAAGAAGAATGACCCCGGGAATACTGTATCAGAAGTGCCATGGTCTCGAGGGTCAGGTGGGAGCCAAGCTCAGACTCCTCTGCTCTCACTGACTACAGGGCCTGGACACCTTGCCCCAGGGCCTGGAAGAGCAAGGACTCTAGGGTATGGTTCCCAGACACCATATGGTTCTCAGATACTCAGATTGCTCCACTTTGCAATCACCTGGGAAGCTCTAAAATCCCTGATGTCTGGTCTCATCCCCCAGAAATTTTAATGCAATTGGACTGGGGTATGTAGCCTGCACATCAGGGGAAAGAGTCCCAAAGGTCCGAGTGTCAACTGAGGCTGAAAACCACTACCGAGTGATGTACATGGGATTGTGGCTTCCTAGGGCTGCCATAAGGAAGCGCCACAAACTGGGAAGCTCACAGTGACAGAAATTTACCTGCTCAAGTTCTGCGGGCAGAAGTCTAAGATCAAGGTGCAGGAAGAGCTGTGCCCCCTCTGAAGCCCATAGGGAGGACTCTTCCTTGCTGCTGGTGACATGCTAGCAACCCTTGGCATCCCTTGGCTTACAACTGGGTAACTCCACTCTCTGCCTTCACCATCCCCCAGTGCTCTCCCGGTCCGTGTCTTCCCAGGGTCACCTTCTAATTAGGACACCAGTCATACTGGATTAGGGGCCCATCTACACCAGTACGACTCAACCAATTACATCTGTAGTGACCTTATTTCCAAATAAAGTCACACTGTGAGTATCAGGGGCCAGGGAGCTAACATCTTTGGGTTTGGGGGGTCAGCCCACAATGATGGGTACAGGTCCCAACTCCTGGAGCCCCTTCAGCTCTGGTTTGTGGGTTCTGCCTGCCCTTTGTCTGAACCCCATGCTCACAGCAGGGGTTAATGATGGGAGCCTCAGTGCCCCCACATAATTGGGTTATCCCCAATGGCTTTTATGTGCAGAGGGCTTCTGCCTTTCTCCTTAATGGCCAGGGAGGTGCCACTCTACCAAAGCCTTCGCCCTGGGTCAGAGTTTGCCTTTGGCTTCTGAGTCCTCAGCTCCAGACTGCTCAGTGAGCTACTGCTGCTGCTGCTAAGTCACTTCAGTCGTGTCCGACTCTGTGTGACCCCATAGACGGCAGCCCACCAGGCTCCCCCATCCCTGGGATTCTCCAGGCAAGAATACTGGAGTGGGTTGCCATTTCCCTCTCCAATGCATGAAAGAGAAAAGTGAAAGTGAAGTCGCTCAGTCTGTCCGACTGTTAGTGACCCCATGGACTGCAGCCCACCAGGCTACTCTGTCCATTGGATTTTCCAGGCAAGAGTACTGGGGTGGGGTGCCATGACAGCTGCTAAGTTCCCCAAGCCCTCTTTCCATGACGGATATACTGGACCCTGCCCACCTCCCCATCCTACTGCTCGCGAGGGCCTAACCCCAAAGCAGATATCCCCTTATCTGAGCACCTGGCACTGGCTTCCTGTTGAGCAACATCATAGATCAGAGAAAGAATCTCCCCGTGAGCATGTCAAATCCCCTCCAAAATCTGCATTGACTGGACCTAGCTGTACCATTCATGAGTTACATGTCTCTGGGCAAGTCACTTAACCTCTGTGAGGCTCTGTCTCCCTAACTCTAAACTGCAGACTGCAGGACTTTCCTGGAGGTCCAGTCGTTAAGACTCTGATCTCTCAATGCAGGGGACCTAGGTTCAATCCCTGGTCAGGGAACTAGATCCCACATCCTGCAGCTAAAGGTCCTGGGTGCTGCAACAAAGATCGAAGACCCTGTGTGCCGCAACTAAGACCTGGTGCAGCCAAATAAATATTTTAAATAATGTTTTTTAAATAAAACACAGATTGCCTTCTATGTTCTTATTCCTGATCCAAAACCTTCTGGACAAGATGAACTTCGGAATTCACAAAGGATCAGAGTTTTAGAAAGAAAACATAGGTACCTATAACTTCCCCAGTGGGATTCGAGGCAAACATTCTATGTGCAAACACAAATATTTCCACTGGGAAACATGAACATTCACACAGTAGAGATAAATAAAGACTGTAAATAGTTTCACATCAGTTAGGGTCAGATTTGGCAGGCAAATAAATTTAGTGCTCTACTTTAAAAAAAAAAAAGAACTTTCCATTTTCAGAGCTTCTTAAATTTCTGAACTATCTGTAAGAGAATGTTAACTCAAATCTAGTTTATGAGCTTCCAGGGAACATAATTGTTATTCAATCGCTCAGGTGTGTCTGACTCTTTGTGACTCTGTGGACTGTAGCCTGCCAGGCTCCTCTGTCCATAGGAATTCCCAGGCAAGAATAATACTGGAGTGAGTTGTCATTGCTTCCTCCAGGGGACCTTCCTGACCCAGGGATCAAACCCACCTCTCCTGCATTGGCAGGCATTGGTTGGTGGAAGGGATGGGGAATATTACAAGAAAGAATATATGAGTGGTTTCCTTCCAGGATGACTAATTCAGTGTAATCAAATACTTGTGAATTTAGGAAAGGAAAAAGAAAGCTTTAATCTAGCTCAAGCCAAAGTTTGCCACCCTCCTTAAAATACCGTAATTCAGCCTGAAGGCCTCCGACCTCTGCATGAGAAATGGCTACATGTGCCAGCATCCCACCCTGCCTGCCACTTCATCATCAACCCCAGACCGAGGTCTCAGCATGCTACAGAAGACACGTCCATTCTAATCATCACAGTGATTTTTTTTTTCTTAAACTCTNCGACTGTTAGTGACCCCATGGACTGCAGCCTACCAGGCTACTCCGTCCATTGGATTTTCCAGGCAAGAGTACTGGGGTGGGGTGCCATGACAGCTGCTAAGTTCCCCAAGCCCTCTTTCCATAAGGGATATACTGGACCCTGCCCACCTCCCCATCCTACTGCTCGGGAGGCCTAACCCCAAAGCAGATATCCCCTCATCTGAGCACCTGGCACTGGCTTGCTATTGAGCAACATCATAGATCAGAGAAAGAATCTCCCGTGAGCATGTCAAATCCCCTCCAAAATCTGCATTGACTGGACCTAGCTGTACCATTCATGAGTTACATGTCTCTGGGCAAGTCACTTAACCTCTGTGAGGCTCTGTCTCCCTAACTCTAAACTGCAGACTGCAGGACTTTCCTGGAGGTCCAGTCGTTAAGACTCTGATCTCTCAATGCAGGGGACCTAGGTTCAATCCCTGGTCAGGGAACTAGATCCCACATCCTGCAGCTAAAGGTCCTGGGTGCTGCAACAAAGATCGAAGACCCTGTGTGCCACAACTAAGACCTGGTGCAGCCAAATAAATATTTTAAATAATGTTTTTTAAATAAAACACAGATTGCCTTCTATGTTCTTATTCCTGATCCAAAACCTTCTGGACAAGATGAACTTCGGAATTCACAAAGGATCAGAGTTTTAGAAAGAAAACATAGGTACCTATAACTTCCCCAGTGGGATTCGAGGCAAACATTCTATGTGCAAACACAAATATTTCCACTGGGAAACATGAACATTCACACAGTAGAGATAAATAAAGACTGTAAATAGTTTCACATCAGTTAGGGTCAGATTTGGCAGGCAAATAAATTTAGTGCTCTACTTTAAAAAAAAAAAAGAACTTTCCATTTTCAGAGCTTCTTAAATTTCTGAACTATCTGTAAGAGAATGTTAACTCAAATCTAGTTTATGAGCTTCCAGGGAACATAATTGTTATTCAATCGCTCAGGTGTGTCTGACTCTTTGTGACTCTGTGGACTGTAGCCTGCCAGGCTCCTCTGTCCATAGGAATTCCCAGGCAAGAATAATACTGGAGTGAGTTGTCATTGCTTCCTCCAGGGGACCTTCCTGACCCAGGGATCAAACCCACCTCTCCTGCATTGGCAGGCATTGGTTGGTGGAAGGGATGGGGAATATTACAAGAAAGAATATATGAGTGGTTTCCTTCCAGGATGACTAATTCAGTGTAATCAAATACTTGTGAATTTAGGAAAGGAAAAAGAAAGCTTTAATCTAGCTCAAGCCAAAGTTTGCCACCCTCCTTAAAATACCGTAATTCAGCCTGAAGGCCTCCGACCTCTGCATGAGAAATGGCTACATGTGCCAGCATCCCACCCTGCCTGCCACTTCATCATCAACCCCAGACCGAGGTCTCAGCATGCTACAGAAGACACGTCCATTCTAATCATCACAGTGATTTTTTTTTTCTTAAACTCTAATTCAATTCCACTTCTCCTAAAATTTGGCACAAACCACTGCTACCAGTCGGACTCTTAAGAAAAATCCTCAGAATCAGAAAACTCCCATATTCTCCAACAGCAGCCTGATCTCAGGAAAGGCAGCCAGACGTGGACTCACAGGTCTCCCTCCTCAAGTTGGAAGTGGTTTCCATGGTGGCTTTGCACTGAGAACATTTCCAAAACTCTAGAAGACATTCAAACAGAAAACCTGTCTATCAGACACAAGCTGCCCTATGGGACAGCTGAGCAGCTAAACCCCAGGAGGCCAAGGTTAGGAAAGCCCATCTAGACCAGCCTCCTGTGATCCTGGAGAATGGAATTCACTTCCTGGACTTCAAATTCTCTACTTGCCAAATAAGCATGCGGATTACCTTCCCTCCAAAGGAGTTTCCGGCTGAAAAACTCCAGGATGAAAAGATTCTTCCCATGTGAGATAAACTTTGGTTCCCTAAAGAGATTTGGAAAATACAAACGGCTGCTATTGATAGCTTCCGATAAGCAACCACAGGCAGGAGGTAAACAAGCAATTACACAGCGCAAACGGCGCACTCCACACTGCCCCCACGTGCTGACAGAATCAGGAGACCCACGTGGCTCTGAAGTCACCTGGGGGACTCTGCTCCTTGGACTCCCCTCCCCCCAATTTCCCCCTAGACTGGCTGCTCCCACAGGGCCTCTGCTGGAGCAGTGGCCACAAGCACGGACCTGTCAGAAATCAACCCAAAGAATTACTTCTTTTTGGAAGCAGAAACTCTGGAACCAGAGGTAATTCAGGGAAATGTGGCAGATGGTAGCATCTCGAGTTGTCATTTCTCCAAAGAAAGCTGGCGCTGGCAAGGGTGACAACCTCTGGTAGCCTGAATCCAAAGAAGAGAAACACAGAGGAAGTAGCAGGTATAACAGGCACATATTAGGGGAAGGAGATGGGCTCCCCGAGATGTACAGAGAAAGGGGGCCATCCCCATGGTTGTGGCTTTGGATCCCAGAAGCGGACTGAGCGTGTGGGGCTTTTGAACTGGATGAAAAGCATCTCTGGATTATTTTGGATGTCACATTCTTATCAGAGTGAAGTAAGGGGTGAGGACTAGGCTATATCCCATATGATGGTGACTTCGGAGGGTACATCTCTCTTCTCAGGCAGAAAAATCTATAACTGGCTGGGGGGAAAAAAAAGTGTCAGTTGTATGTGAGTGTAAAATCTTAGAAACTCAGCCAAGAAAACCGCAAGATTGATCACTTGAACAGAAGTTGTCAGAACAATAGAAAATAATGAAGAAAAACACGGAACTTCAAAACAAAACATTCAAGTTAAAAATACATGTTGGGGACAACATTTATGCAGATGCACAATAGAGAGGAGATAACCTTTGTCTGAATGCCAACTAGGTACCAGGCACTCAGTGCTGAGTACCTTAAATTCACTATTTTGCTTCACTCGCATAAAAATATGTGATGCAGCTTTGGCAGTTATAGTAGCAGTAATTTGGGTTTTTTTGGCAATGAAAAAAATAACACAGGATCATGGTTGGAAGTCTGTAAAATTCAAAAAGCATAAACAGGAAAATGAGAACTCTTTCAAACCCATCTTCACAGATGAGCCTGGTGTCAGTATTCCTGCCGCCAAAGTGTCTCACTTCACCATTTGAATTAAGAGGTCCTTGTTACAAGATGACTTCTAGGTATACAGAACTAGTGATTTCAGAAATGCCAGGGGTTCCCTTTTTTCCTGGTGGCCCAGAACATTCTTTGTCTGGACACCAGCTCGGTTACCTGCAGTGGCAGAAGGCCCCCTGGTTGAGACTCCTGAAGTGTATCCACGCCGACCACCCTCTCCTACGACAATGACCACGCATGGCTGCTATGCTCCCTTCCCACCGTCTCTGTGCTCTCCCAGTTTATCAAAATGCACTATCCTTGGGTTCCTCCAACAGATCCAGAGCTAGCTTAATACAGCTCTGACATCCATCCATCCACCCACCCATCCATCATTTTGAACCCCTATTTTGGGTCTGACCCTATACTAAGAGATAGGATTCTTGGATTTGACAAGTGTCTACTCTGGAGGGATCCCAAGTCTCTGCATGTCCACCCATGACTCTCCATTCAGCCTTCCTAGTCAGGCACTTTCTCCCAGTATTTTTCAGCTGGTGCTGAGTTTGGGATGTCTGACATCCAGGCTTCCAGGAATAGTTAAAACTCTGTTTGACCCTGGACCATCACATTAAGCTCCCCTCCCGTTAATAGGCAGGTGAAGATGGAGACGTCCCATGAGGGGGGGGGGGGCTGTCTAAGGACAGAGGGCCTGGACAGTGCTCAGCAAGGAGCCCACCGCTCCCTGGCCTGAGAATGTGAATGTTCTCCAGGTCATCACAGCAGCTAAACACGTGCCTTGTTCTAAGACGTACGTAATTCCTGTTTGGTTTTCCCTGCCCCCACCCTTCCAATCACTACAGTAGAGAGAGGTTCAGCTTGCACAAAGCACAAATGGTTAATTTATTGGCACTGAGCAAGCCACCTCCCCTTCAGGATGGCAGTTACTTCATCTGTAAAATGGGAGGATTGTACTGGTTTATTTTCCAAGGCCATTCTTTCCATGTCTGAGTGCTTATTCTGTTTAAATCTGTTTACCATCTTATCGTAAATTGAAGAGCAAATGTGTGTACACAAGCATTCGTATGTGTCAATGTGGCCTGTGAAAAATCTGACTCTTGATTCCTGCTGAATATCCACTAGATCACTTTAAAAAGTAATTCCAGGACTTTCGTGGTGGTCCAGTGGTTGAGAGTCCACCTGCCAATTTAAGGGACATGGGTTCGATTCCCGATCTGGAAACTAAGATCCCACATGCCTTGGGGCAACTAAGCCCGTGCACGACAACTGCTGAGGCCATGAGCTCTAGGGCCTGTGCACAGAGAAGCCACTGCATTGAGAAGCCTGTGCACTGCAGTGAAGAGGAGCCCTGATCTCTGCAGCTAGAGCAAGGCCACGTGCAGCAACAAAGACACGGTACAGCCAAAAATCAATAATTTTTTTTAAAAGAGTAATTCCAGACTCTCCTTGTTGAGAAAAAACGGCCTCTGCAGTGAGTGTGGAGGGGAAGTATACCTTCCCTGACCACACAACCCACGTGCTACACAGGCATGGCCCAAAGCCTGGGGGAAAGGGGGAAAGGATGCACGAATGGGCTGGATACAGGAATGCAGGGCGAGCATCAACAGAGCCCTGCGGTCTGCTCTGGGGAAACGAACAAAGTCTCGAGCATCTGCTCAAAGGCAGGCTGGATTATTCCAGAACATCTCAGGAAATGAGAGACAGCCCTAGGCCCCTGGGAAATGAGGACGGGGAAGCCCTGGGCAGAAGAAGAATCAAATCTCCAGCTGGGCCAGAGCTCAGGGGGCTCCCGAAGAAAACACAAAATGCCTGCCCTCAGTCATGAGACAGCCACACCTGCTGGGTCCAGGGTGTGTCCAGAGAAAGACAGATTTCTTTGGGGTGTACAGGGGAGCTGAGAAGCCTGCAGCACCCAAAGATGGAACCTGACCTTGAAGGCGGTAACACCTTCTCATCACCCCCAGATGCACCAAGCCTCCATGTATCACCAGGAACCATGGACACCCGCTTGTTTCTCCCACTTCTGATAAGGTCACCCACCGTGCTTTATAATGCAAGAATAATAATCCTGCTGCCAATGCACACTGATGTCTAAACCAACTACCTTTCCCTGCCTTATGGAGAAAGCAGCTCAGCAGGGGAGAGGCAGGCCAGGCTGCAGTTACAAGGCTTATTAAGACACCTAATGAAACACCTTGCGGCAGCTGCCCCCTCTGAGGACAGCTCAGCCAAATGCATCACCAAAGCAGATGTCAGGCTTGGGGCAATCACTTCCAAAGCACTAAAGTCAGGCAGGGAGGCACTGGGGCTCGCATCGTCCTCACCAGATGTTCCCTGGCCTGGGGTGCTCCTCTCCCTGCTTCACAGTCAAGAAAACCACAGTAACTGCTGCAACTCGCTTGGCCTCTAGGGGCGCAAGAGGCATCTCTGTTGCTTAACAGGAAGCCTGGGGCTAAGGCTGCTGACATTCGCTGAGCCTCAGATGCTCAAATGCAGGAAGGCTTAGTTTGAGTTTAGCTGCGTCCCTTCGACAGCAAGGAGATCACAGCAGTCAATCCTAAAGGATATCAACCCTGCATATCCACTGGAAAGATGGATTCTAAAGCTCCAATACTTTGACCACCTGATGCGAAGAGCCAGCTCACTGGAAAAGACCCTGATGCTGGGAAAGATTGGAGGCAGGAGGAGAAGGGGACAACAGAGGACGAGATGGTTAGACAGCATCACTGACTCAATGGACGTGAGTTTGAGCAAGCTCTGGGAGTTGGTGAAGGACAGGGAAACCTAGTTTGCCATAGTCCATGGGTTGCAAAGAGTCAGACACAACTTAGGACTCAACAATAGCAACTGCAGAGATGAGCCTTGGACAGTCAAGCTAAGAATATGGATCTGGGGACAAGTTCCCAAAAGGCTACACAGCCTGCTTTTTCCTTTATTTCCCTCCTCCCCATTTTTCTCTCCTATTCCTTAGACATGCTTAGAACAGTGACAATGGAATTAAGTACCCTCGTGCAGAGGTGAAAAATATGGACAGCCTGATGTACACTCTGTCCCTATCGCTGACAAACAACGGGGCCCTCGGGAAAATGACTGGACCATCCTACACTCGAGTTGCCTCACTTTAAAAATGAGAATGGTGCTGATCATAATCTCTGTCTCCTGCTGCTGCTGCTGCTGCTAAGTCACTTCAGTCGTGTCCGACTCTGTGACCCCATAGACGGCAGCTCACCAGGCTCCCCCGTCCCTGGGATTCTCCAGGCAAGAACACTGGAGTGGGTTGCCATTTCCTTCTCCAATGCATGAAAGAGAAAAGTGAAAGTGAAGTCGCTCAGTCTGTCCGACTGTTAGCGACCCCATGGACTGCAGCCCACCAGGCTACTCCGTCCATTGGGTTTTCCAGGCAAGAGTACTGGGGTGGGGTGCCGTTGCCTTCCCCCTGTCTCCTGCAGTTGTTAGAAAGATCAAATTAGATCACGCACAGGTATTAGTCAGGGCCACACTCGGCAGGTTCGCATGGGGAGAATACACAAGGGTTAATAGATGAACTATTTACAAAGGCACAAGCAGGGCAAGCGCAAGTGCAGCAAAGCTGTCATCACCCCTGGGGACAGGAGGGGTTAGGGGAGGGAGTCCTGCAAGAGTCCTGGTGAAAAGCAGAGCGGTCGCTTGAAAAGGAGGGCATCTGGGTGGAGCAGCGGCCTTCCTCAAGGGCCATAGCTGGCCTTAGGCAACTGTACAGACAGGTGTCCAGGGGCATAAATGCCCAGACCACATTCTCCTCTCCCCCTCTTCCCAATCTCTGGCCATAAAGAGGAAGCCAGAGGGCATCTGTGGGGTCACCAGCAGGGAGCCTTGCAAGGCAGTGAGCAGGGTGGAGAAGGGAAGAGAATGGATGAGAGGGTCACAAGGAGGATGCCAGCACAACACACGGTGTGCTCAAGGAATAAGCACTCAACACCCATGAGACATTGTTTATTACCAGGGCCTGGGAAACGAGGGCTCAGCCCTGGTCACTAGGAGACTAAACAGGAATTTAGAGCCAGATACCCTAGACATCAACATCCGTCAAAGGCCTGCAGGTGCTACTGCTGGGTGCACCGTTCCCCTAGTACTTTCCTGGACCTACCGATCTGACCTACCAAGTTCACCTTCAGGACAAGATGGCTTTAGAGACAAAGGCTTGGGGCAAGCAGCAGAGGATGTTTCCATCCTCACATTTGAAAACAGGGGTCCTTCTGACAGCCAAGACAGCTCTAGCCTTTCACTGGGTCAGTGGAACCTACAAATAAGTCCATTCTCCCAGGAGTCTCACCTTCTCTTAAATCAACCAACTCCCTTCTCAGTCTTCCCCACCTGCTCTGGGCCTGACTTTAGAGCTCTGCAAAACAGTGAAACTCTTCCACAGAAGAGTTCCTTGGAGCAAGAAGCAGTTCAGTTCAGCTCAGTAGCTCAGTCGTGTCCTACCAACTCTTTGCGACCCCGTGGAATGTGGCACGCCACGCTTCCCTGTCCATTACCAACTCCCAGGGCTTATTCAAACTCACGTCTATCGCATCGGTAATGCCATCTAACCATCTCATCCTCTGTCGTCCCCTTCTCCTCCCACCTTCAATCTTCCCCAGCCATCGAGGGCTTTTCAAATGAGTCAGTTCTTCACATCAGGTGGCCAAAGTATTGAAATTTCAGCTTCAGCATCAGTCCTTCCAATGAATATTCAGGACTGATTTCCGAAGGATTTCCCTTGGATCTCCTTGCAGTCCAAGGGACTCTCAAAGAGCCTTCCCCAACACCACAGTTCAAAAGCATCAATTCTTCGGTGTTCAGCATTCTTTATAGTCCAATGCTCACATCCATACACAACTACTGGAAAAACCATAGCTTTGACTATACAGACCTTTGTTGGTAAAGTAAGGTCTCTGCTTTTTAATATGCTGTCTAGGTTGGTCATAACTTTTCTTCCAAGGGGCAAGCCTCTTGTTGTGTTGGAGCAACAATACAATAAATCAAATAAGTTAATCCACCATTTATAGAGAATCAAGCAGTTGCTGTTTCTGGGGAGCACTAAAACAGATCAGATACGTCTGCAGTCAACAGTTCCCCCTTTCCAGGAAGATCATCTTGGAACCCTTTCCCCACCTGTCTCTAGGTCAGTCCAAACTCGGAGAGGTACATTTGCCAAGGTAAGATAGAGTAGTGGGCAGAACATCAACCATGGGGCCACAGTACTCTGGATCTGAACCTCGCTCTATTACTCACTCTTCATATAACCTTAGGCAAGTCACTCAGCCTCCCTGACCCTTGTTTTCTTCATCTGACTCTTTTGGGGAATGCTCTCTAACACATGGGATCATCTGGAGGATTCGATGAGATGATGCGTGATGTGTGAATCTCCTAGAACAGCAAGTAGCACATACGAGGCCCTCAAGCAACGCTAACTCCTCAGCCCTACAGGGGGTCCAGGTCTCCAGGTGCCCGAGTGGGTGTTTCTCATATCTTCCCTTGCAATTTCAGACTCAGAGCTGGCAAAACCTTTTTTTTTTTTGTCTCCCCTGAAACTTGGGCCATGTCACCTGTCTCACTTCCTTCTGGTCTAAGTTTCATCATCTGCAAAGTTGGGGGAGGGGATGCTGGTTATTCAGTGGACTAGACAAGTGATTCCTAGCCTTCCCTACAGGTATACTTCTCTCTGGACCACACGTTTAAGTCCGCCACATTAATGAAATTTCTGGAGCAAAATATACCTCTTCCTCTACTCTTTCTTTTTTCTTTGTTTGCACTGCATGCAGGGTCTTCATTTCCCAACCAGGAATCAAACAGTTCCCCCAGGAGTGGAAGCACAGAGTCCTAACCCCTGGACTTCCAGGAGAGTTCCCCTCTGTTTTCTCTTAATCAAAGCAACACAGGACTGCCCTCTCAGAGATCCTGAGCAGTGTGAGATCACTAGCCTTGTTCACTGGGTCAATCCTACTGAAACCCTAACTCAAGGAACTTGAGATTTCTTTGAACCTGTATAGCTTAGGCACATTATCACACAAGTAACTTGAAATACTAAAAGTGGGTTCAAGGAACACCATTTCTCCTTCCCAGATCCCCAGGTCCTCCAGTTGAAAAGCACCAGACTAGTCAATTCCTAAGAACTCTATCACTGTAAGATCCTAGTCGGTATAAGTAAAGATCAGTCCAACTTGAAAAGGCATCTACACGGAATACCATTTGGACATTTGGCAAAGGCTAGACCCTCAAGGTGGAGAAGGCAATGGCACCCTACTCCAGTACTCTTGCCTGGAAAACCCCATGGGCAGAGGAGCCTGGTAGGCTGCAGTCTGTGGGGTCGCGAAGAGTCGGACGTGACTGAGAGACTTCACTTTCACTTTTCACTTTCCTGCATTGGAGAAGGAAATGGCAACCCACTCCAGTGTTCTTGCCTGGAGAATCCCAGGGATGGAGGAGCCTGGTGGGCTGCCATCTATGGGGTCGCACAGAGTCAGACACGACTGAAGTGACTTAGCAGCAGCAGCAGCAGACCCACAAGGATAGAAAGATGGTGTTTCTGTTAGGAAGCTGAGTGCTACTGTCCACTACTGTGAATTTATATTCCCAAGGCAAACCTTTTGGCATCCCCTGGCAGTAGGAAGCCAAAGTCCTTTATGTTCATTTGCTACATAACCACTGCCTTGTGGTGTCATGCTGAAGGTGCCTACACTCACACATTCTATCACGAGACCCACAGCCTGTGACCTGGTCCTTATTCCCAAGTGGCAGGGAGAATGCTCAGAGTCTGCGTCTGCAAAGTTGTGCTCCAGAATCTCACCTCTGAGCATCCCCTCCTGCCCATGTGGACTCCTGTGGGATCAGATATCCTTAGAGAGCAGCCCCGGGTCCAATCTACCTGGTAACTCCCATTCTTTTCATCACAAGGAAAGCGCATAGATGAGAAAGAACAAGCTGATTACTCAGGTTTCATTTGCCACAAGCGCCTTCCCTCTTTGGTCCTCATTAGAGCGCTTGGTAGCCAGCTCGTCGCTAAGTCAGACTTGCAAAGCACTGTTTCTCCTGCCGCTTCCTTAGATGTGGACTTAATTATGGTTGTCCCTTCCTCTCGGCCATTCTGCACGATTTCAAGCATCCTAGTTACTGGTCTTCTAATGTCCTTATCTACTCATTAGACTTGAACATTATGTCCTTGTCTTACATCTTCTGTTTCCTGCACAGCTTAAGAAGTACTTGAATTTTTGTTCCCACCTATTACATTGCATAATAAATAGCACTCTGACTGCTGTGGGATTGAGAATAACTGTTATCACTTACTATTTTCTATTGACAGTAACTAAAGATACATCAAGAATCATAAAGTCCCCCTCTGCTATTAGAAGACTTTGTGCTTTTACCAATATCTGATCTCTGTTATTCTGACCTAACTTCATTAATTCATCTTACTCTAATTATCACTGTCTTGCATTTCTCCCTTTCTAATCTAATTCTCAAAGATAAATTATGTAGAGGTATCTATGCTTAAAACAACTCCCTGTCTGCCTGGGGCATCCATTTCATTCTGTAAAGTGTCCAAATTAGGACAACAAAATATACTGTCACTCATCCAAAGAGAACAACGTGCTTGCTATTTATCCATCATTTGTTGTTGTTCAGTCGGTAAGCTGTGTCCGACTCTTTGCAACTCCATGGGCTGTGGCATCAGGCTCCTCTGTCCAGAGGAGATTTTGCCTGAGGTTTCCTAGGCAAGAATACTGGAGGGGTTTCCATTTCCTTCTGTAGGGGATCTTCCTGACCCATGGATTGAACTCGCATCTCCCATGGATTGAACTCGCATCTCCTGCATGGGCAGACGGACTCAATAACACTGAGCCACCAGGGAAGCCCCTTATCTGCCATTGCTTCTATCCAAGTTTCTGCTGTTGACGTGACAATGCAGGGGTCAGTAAATATTTTCCATGAAGAGCCAGACTGAAAATATTAGTTTCGTAGACCACACTGTTGCTGCTGCAACTACTCAACTCTGCCACAGCATCACAAAAGCCGCCATAAACCACGTGTAAATGAATGGACGTGGCTATGTTTCTATAGACTTTACCTACAAAAACAGTTATTTCTAAAATCAGGTTTGTTCTGTAGGCTACAGTATGACAACTCCTGTGACAGAAGAAAATGGGATTTAATTTGTATTTGGATTATTTGACAGTGAGATTGCTGTTTTCCTGTACTTTATGATCACCATGGTAGACACAGGTTGGGGCAACATTATGGGAAGGTGATGATTTTGGTGGTGAACTTGCTAAACTGAAGAGACCAATCAGATAACCAAATGAACATGTCATGCTGGCAGCTACGTATTCCAAGCTAGAGACTGAGAGAAGCCTTGGCTAGAGATAAAGAACTGTGAGTCACCAGCCTACAGATCGGTTTTATAAGCCAGGGACCTGGATAAGATTATTGAGTTTATGTAGCTAGAGGAAAGAGAGCACCCAGAGGCCTCTACCTTTTAAGAGAACTTGGAACCAACAAAGGGGAATAAACAAATTCAACGTGGTAGGAGGGAGGGTGTGGTGATTGAGAAACCAAGCAATGAATGAGTTTCAAGAAAAAAAGAGACCAACTGGACTTGTAGTCAGACAGGACCCTAGAGCGCCTTCCCAGAACAGGCCCCACCCATGTCCTCCAGTTGCCTTTTGTCTATAGGAAAACTTTAGTCAAAGAAAAAATTTAATTAGAGAAGTATAAAAAAAAAAGAAGAAAGAAAACAGGAAAACAGGACAAAAATACTGTAGCCATTAAAGTCAAGAATCTTTAGTTCTTCCTCAAGAGCTATAGATAATATTCTGAGCCATGTCCTTTGAGCTGTTTTGCAGGTACTGAACCCCCCACCAGGGGTGAACTGTATAAAGTCCACACGCCTATAGACCCCAGACNATGCAGGTCAGGAAGCAACAGTTAGAACTGGACATGGAACAATGGAGTGGTTCCAAATAGGAAAAGGAGCACATCAAGGCTGCATATTGTCACCCTGCTTACTTAACGTCTATGCAGAGTACATCATGAAAAACGCTAGGCTGGAGGAAGCAAAAGCTGGAATCAAGATTGCCAGGAGAAATATGAAAAAACCTCAGATATGCACATGACAACACCCCTAAGGCAGAAAGTGAAGAACTAAAAATCCTCTTGATGAAAGTGAAAGAGAACTGCATATTGTCACCCTGCTTACTTAACGTCTATGCAGAGTACATCATGAAAAACGCTAGGCTGGAGGAAGCAAAAGCTGGAATCAAGATTGCCAGGAGAAATATGAAAAAACCTCAGATATGCACATGACAACACCCCTAAGGCAGAAAGTGAAGAACTAAAAATCCTCTTGATGAAAGTGAAAGAGAAGAGTGAAAAAGTTAGCTTAAAACTCCACATTCAGAAAACTAAGATCATGGCATCTGGTCCCATCACTTCAAGGCAAATAGATGAAAAAACATTGGAAAAAATGGCCATTTTTATTTTTTGGGACTCCAAAATCACTGCAGATGTTGACTGCAGCCATGAAATTAAAAGACGCTTACTCCTTGGAAGGAAAGTTATGTCCAGCCTAGACAGCATGTTAAAAAGCAGATATTACTTTGCCAACAAATGTTTAGTCAAGGCTATTTTTTTTCCCCGGCAGCCATGTATTGATATGAGAGTTGGACTGTGAAAAAGCTGAGTTCTGAAGAATTGATGCTTTTGAACCGTGGTTTTGGAGAAGACTCTTGAGAGTCCCTTGGACTGCAAAGAGATCCAACCAGTGCATCCTAAAGGGACTCAGTCCTGAATATTCATTGGAAGAACTGATGTTGAACCTGAAACTACAATATTTTTGCCACCTGACGGGAAGAGCTGAATTTTTTCAGAAGTCCCTGATGCTGGGAAGGATTGAGGTCAGGAGGAAATAGGGATGATGGAGGATGGGATGGTTGGTTGGCATTACCAGCTCAAGGGACATGAGTCTGAGGAGACTCTGAGAGTTGGTGATGGATAGGTCAGCCTGGCTCACTGCAGTCCATGGCGTTGCAAACAGTCAGAAATGACTTAGCGACTGAACTGAACTGAGGTGAAAGTAGAATTAAAAAAAAAAAAAAAAGAATGAAAAGCAATTAGGACAGTCTCAGAGACCTCTGAGACAACATTAAGCACATAATACATTCTAATCTTAAGGATCCCAGAAGAACAAAAGAGATAGAAAAGATATAAGATAATTTTTGAGAGATTATAGTAAAAATGTCTCTAATACAGGAAAGGAAATAACCATCCAACTCCAGGAAGCCCAGAGAGTCGCATGCAGGATGAATCCAAACGAAACATATCAAGACACATTTTAATAAAACAAACAAAAATTAAGCACAAGGAAAAAAATGTTAAAAGCAGAAAGGGAAAAGCAACAAATAATTTACAAGGGAATCCTCAAAAGGTTAATAGCTGATCTCTCAGCAGAAACTTTGCAGGCCAGAATGTGTGGAAGGATATACTCAACGTGATGAAAGAAAGAAAGAAAACTACAATCAAGATTACTTTACCCACCAGGATCTCATTCAGATTTGACAAAGAAATCTAAAGCTTTAGAGATAAGCAATTGTTAAAAGAATTCAGCACCACCTAAACAACTTTATAACAAATGCTAAAAGAACTTCTCTAGATAAGAAACACAAGAGAAAGAAAAGACCTATAAAAATAAACCCAGGTCAGTAAAGCAAATGGTAATTTTATCATAGTGGTTTAGTTACTAAATCATGTCTGACTCTTTGTTACCCCATGAACTGTAGCCTGCCATTCTCCTCTGTCCATGGGATTCCCCAGGCAAGAATACTGGAATTGTTTGCTATTTCCTTCTCCAGGGGATCTTCCCAACCCAGGAATTGAACCTGGGCAGATTTTTTACTGACTGAACTATGAGGGAAGCCACAATTGTATCATACATATCAATAGTTACCTTAAATGCAAATGGAATAAATGCTCCAACCAAAATATAAAGACTGGTTGAATAGATGAAAAAACAAGACTTCTATATATGCTATCTATAAGAGACCCACTTCAGTCCTAAGGACACATGCAGACTGAAAGTGAGCAGCTGTAAAAATATAGTCCATGTGAGGAACCAGAGATCAAATTGCCAACATCCGCTGGATCATGGAAAAACAAGAGAGTTCCAGAAAAACATCTATTTCTGCTTTCTTGACTATGCCAAAGCCTTTGACTGTGTGGATCACAATCAACTGTGGCAAATTCTGAAAGAGATGGGAATACCACACCACCTAACCTGCCTCTTGAGAAATCTGTATGCAGCTCAGGAAGCAACAGTTAGAACTGGACATGGAACAACAGACTGGTTCCAAATAGGAAAAGGAGTACGTCAAGGCTGTGTATTGTCTCCCTGCTTATTTAATTTATATGCAGAGTACATCATGAGAAACGCTGGAATGGAAGAAACACAAGCTGGAATCAAGATTGTCAGGAGAAATATCAATAACCTCAGATATGCTGATGACACCACCCTTATGGCAGAAAGTGAGGAGGAGCTAAAAAGCCTCTTGATGAAAGTGAAGGAGGAGAGCGAAAATGTTGACTTAAAGCTCAACATTCAGAAAACGAAGATCATGGCATCCGGTCCCATCACTTCATGGGAAATAGATGGGGAAACAGTGGAAACAGTGTCAGACTTTATGTTTTTGGGCTCCAAAATCACTGCCGATGGTGACTGCAGCCATGAAATTAGAAGATGCTTACTCCTTGGAAGAAAAGTAATGACCAACCTGGATAATATATTCAAAAGCAGAGAAGTTACTTTGCCGACTAAGGTCCGCCTAGTCAAGGCTATGGTTTTTCCTGTGGTCATGTATGGATGTGAAAGTTGGACTGTGAAGAAAGCTGAGCGCCGAAGAATCGATGCTTTTGAACTGTGGTGTTGGAGAAGACTCTTGAGAGTCCCTTGGACTGCAAGGAGATCCAACCAGTCCATTCTGAAGGAGATCAANGCTATGACCAACCTGGATAGTATATTCAAAAGCAGAGACATTACTTTGCCGACTAAGGTCCGCCTAGTCAAGGCTATGGTTTTTCCTGTGGTCATGTATGGATGTGAAAGTTGGACTGTGAAGAAAGCTGAGCGCCGAAGAATCGATGCTTTTGAACTGTGGTGTTGGAGAAGACCCTTGAGAGTCCCTTGGACTGCAAGGAGATCCAACCAGTCCATTCTGAAGGAGATCAACCCTGGGATTTCTTTGGAAGGAATGATGCTAAAGCTGAAACTCCAGTACTTTGGCCACTTCATGCAGAGAGCTGACTCATTGGAAAAGACTCTGATGCTGGGAGGGATTGGAGGCAGGAGGAGAAGGGGACGACCGAGGATGAGATGGCTGGATGGCATCACGGACTCGATGGATGTGAATCTGAGTGAACTCTGGGAGATGGTGATGAACAGGGAGGCCTGGCGTGCTGCGATTCATGGGGTCGCAAAGAGTCGGACACGACTGAGTGACTGAACTGACTTTAAAGGCTTTACTGGATTTGTTACAATATCACTTGTTTTATATTTTGTTTTTTGGCCCCAAGGCATGTAGGAATCTTAGCTCCCCGAGTAGGGATCAAACCCGCAACCCTTGCAGTGGAAGGCAGTCTTAACCACTGGACCACTAGGGTAGTCCCCCGTTTCTGGCATTTTTAACTCTCATCTTCACATACAATATCAATCAGCCACTGCAATTTCCAGCTTTGATTTTCTTCTTTGAAACATCATTCTTACTCCAGTATCACATAAAATTCAAATGTATTATGTTTTCTACATTTAATGCATAAGCAATCTATTTTCATATATGGACTGAGTTAATGATCTAATTTTCCCCCTAAATAGCCAATTTTCCTTTCAGCATTAATTAAATAATCTATTCTTTCCCCTGCTGGTCTGAAATCCACCATTATCACATAATAAATATTTACATATACTCAAATCTTTTTATTACTTTACTTTCTGCTCTGTTTCAATTATATTTCATTTCACCAGCCACTAAATTGCTGTAGTGTTAAATTATTTTTATAACCCTTTATAACTTTTTACTGTGTAAATCTCCCTTTTGTTTTTACAACATTATATTTGGCTATTCTAGTAAGTGTAAGTTTCTATATAAACATTAGAAAAATTTTTGTCAAGTTCTAAACAGCAATTCTTTAAGGATTTTGACTGAAATAACATAAACGTGTAATCAGTTTGAGGAGAACTGACATATTTATATGACTAAACGTCTCCATCCAGAAACAAGGTATTTTTCCAAGTATTTAAGTCTTCTTTGATGTGCCTCCATGTTTTAAAGTCTTCATGGAGGCCATACATTTTTTTAAAAATTATCATCAAGCCAAGTACCAGGCTTCAAAAATATTCTGTCCTATTATAATTAGGATTTTCTTTGTTCTATATAACTCAAAAAATGCTAATCTAAACATGTTCATTTTTTTCTGAAATTTATTTTGTATTGGTTCCTCAGAACGTCTTGCTAATGCAAACGCGTTCGTCTTTGATGTTCCTGCACACATTGTTTGGAACAGTGATCATACCTGCTCAGAGAATTATGTCCTTTGACTTTCAGAGCCACAACACTTTTTCGTTGCTTCGAGGATTTTTCTCCACTGGCTTATTCTGATGTATGTCTTTCGCCCATGGATTCTCTTCCCACCATGGCTTGCCTACATGCCTCCTCTACTTCCTGAAACCTCTCACATGAGCCGTCAACATGGATTCCAGCATTCATTTATCTTCTGGTTCAGGAGGTTTAGATGAGATTCATACTAACTCATGGTTAGATGGGGAAGATGACTGGGAAGTTGGTTGCCCTGGGGAAGCCCACTGGAAAGACTGGATAGCTCAGGGAGTGGACACACGTTCAATCTAAGTGACCAGGAGAATATGACAAACACAGATTGCACCCAGGCTGCCAAGATACTGTAGGAGTCAAGGCAGTGACAGAGCTGGACAACTGAGGTTCAAATCAAGGATCAGCAGATAGGGATGCTAAGAACCAGATCCTGGATAATGGAGAAACCATCCACAGATTTGTGAGTTTCAAGATAACCGCAAAGGAATTTGAATCTCAAGCATCCTTTGGTCTGAAAGAGCAAGATGAATTCAACATTAACAATGCCTCCTGCCTCACATGGCTCAGCCCTGAGGTTTTTTTTTTTTTTTTAATTGTTCTTGGATTCAGGAATCAAAGTCTTAGCCAAGGCAAGTGAGGCAGAAGTCTCACAAAAAGACCAGGAATAATACAGCTTTGAATGAAGGGAGATTGCAGTTCAGGTGAACCCAAGAATGAGTGCATGCCAGGAATGGGCCAGAAGGCTGATTTCAACCCCTACCATCTTCAGGGATGGGCTCCTAAAACACAGCTGAGTCATATATCCCCGGAGACCAGGCCTGAGACTGAGTAAATCTAGACAGGACCAGGCAGAAAAATAGACCTCCTTTTCTCAGTCATGTACCCGTCTAGGTAAACGACAACAAGTCCGTTCCAGCCTAATCAAAGCCCAGGCAGTAGCACTGGGGAGGCAAGCTGCACCATCACCGCTCACAATACCTTTGTCACAGCACAACTTTGAATCCCTTACACCCGAACAGTGCTTGTCTGGGGATCAAGCCTTTGTCTGGAGATGCAATGGTGACATTCCATCTTCCTTTCTCTAAGTATCTGTTTGTTTCCTTTGCTTCATTCATGCATTCATGCATCCATTTGGCAAATATTTATCAAGCCTACTCTATGAGATACCTTGCTAGGTACTGAGAATACATAAAAGTATGAGACACACTGATCCTGGAGGCACCTGGCTTTCTTTAACCATGTGTGAATAGGCTGCTGCTGCTGCTGCTAAGTCACTTCAGTCGTGTCCGACTCTGTGAGACCCCACAGACAGCAGCCCACCAGGCTCCGCCATCCCTGGGATTCTCCAGGCAAGAACACTGGAGTGGGTTGCCATTTCCTTCTCCAATGCATGAAAGTGAAAAGTGAAAGCGAAGTCGCTCAGTCGTGAATAGGCTAAGACTCAGCAACTCTGTGCAACTGGACAAAGGAAACAAACTAGGCAGGTACAGCCAGGGTTGAATCAAGAACTACTTAACCCTTCTGCATCTGCTACCCTTCAGAATACTTAGGAAAGACCTATATATAGAAAACTATAAAACACTGGTGAAAGAAATCAAAAAGGACACAAATAGATGGAGAAATATACCATGTTCATGGATTGGAAGAATCAATATAGTGAAAATGAGTATACTACCTAAAGCAATCTATAGATTCAATGCAATCCCTATCAAGCTACCAACGGTATTTTTCAGAGAACTAGAACAAATAATTTCAAGATTTGTATGGAAATACAAAAACCTCGAATAGCCAAAGCAATCTTGAGAAAGAAGAATGGAACTGGAAGAATCAACCTGCCTGACTTCAGGCTCTACTACAAAGCCACAGTCATCAAGACAGTATGGTACTGGCACAAAGACAGAAATATAGATCAATGGAACAAAATAGAAAGCACAGAGATAAATGCATGCACCTATGGACACTTTATGCTTGACAAAGGAAGCAAGAATATACAATGGAGAAAAAACAATCTCTTTAA
>SJYX01002293.1:564471-608674 GCA_006410675.1 Oreotragus oreotragus
ACAAACACATGAAAAGATGCTCAACATCACTCATTATCAGAGAAATGCAACTCAAAACCACAATGAGGTACCATTTCACACCAGTCCGAATGGCTACTATCCAAAATTCTACAAGCAATAAATGCTGGAGAGGGTATGGAGAAAGGAGAACCCTCTTACACTGTCAGTGGGAATGCAAACTAGTCCAGCCACTATGGAGAACAGTGTGGAGATTCCTTAAAAAACTGGAAATAGAACTGCCATATGACCCAGCAATCCCACTGCTGGGCATACACACCGAGGAAACCAGAATTGAAAGAGATACGTGTACCCCAATGTTCATCGCAGCACTGTTTATAATAGCCAGGACATGGAAGCAACCTAGATGTCCATCAGCAGATGAATGGATAAGAAAGCCATGGTACATATACACAATGGAATATTACTCAGTCATTAAAAAGAATACATTTGAATCAGTTCTAATGAGGTGGATGAAACTGGAGCCTATTATACAGAGTGAAGTAAGCCAGGAAAAAAAAAAAATCAATACAGGATACTAACGCATATATATGGAATTTAGAAAGAAGGTGATGATGACCCTGTATGCGAGACAGCAAAAGAGACACAGACATAATGAACAGTCTTTTGGACTCTATGGGAGAGGGCGACGGCGGGATGATATGGGAGAATGGCATTGAAACATGTAAAATATCATATGTGAAATGAATTGCCAGTCCAGGTTTGATGCATGAGACAGGGTGCTTGGGGCTGGTGCACTGGGATGACCCAGAGGGATGAGATGGGGAGGGAGGTGGGAGGGGGGTTCAGGATGGGGAACACATGTACAATCATGGCAGATTCAAGTCAATGTATGGCAAAACCAATACAATAGTGTAAAGTAAAATTAATTAATTAATTATTTAAAAAAGAATACATACAGTGAAGCTTGCCTAGGCAGACAGTGACAGAAGGGACAGAGGAGACCTTTCCTAACACTACCATCTGAATGTGCCTTGTACCCATCACATGACGCCTTGAAGCAATGGAACAGACCTACCAGAAGTATCATCCCACCGTCACTGTGCCTCTCTCCTCCCTCAAGGACCCACAGACAGAGACTCACGAGGATATTTTGCTGCAAAATTAGGAAGTAATACAGTAGTTAATCACTGGGGGAAGTTTCTAAAGTCTCTAAGCATTGATCATCAGCATAAACCATGGAAGGTCTGATAAAGTTCAGATGTCACCTCCAAGCCTGCCTGCTCCCTCTCTGCCCAGAGCAGCAGCTGGGCAAGGGATCACTTTCTTTATAAGGAAGTCAATTAAATTAGATCATTTATACCAGTACCATCAACAGCAAGAGTACCGTCAAAAAAAAAAAATTAAAATCTTCAAATAAAAACAAGGAAATTATCTTCTGAAAAACCTAACCCCATTGCCCAGCTAAAAAGCACTCACCACTGAGACTATATAGGACAACTTGTGATAAAAACACTTAGGGTAGAGTTCTGGCAGACACCTTGCAGACTCTTCTGGCAACTTAGAACTGGGTCTTTTGTTTGATGCTCTTCTACTCTTATGCAAACATATATCCCATAATGTACTAGACATATAAATAGGCCATTTCAGTGAATGTGGTCATTGAAAACCTTTTCCAACAAGAATATGTCATACTAGCTATGCAAGTGGATATTCATAATCACACAGCATGGCAGAGTGGAAAAATGCCAGATCTTCTAGAAAACATGGTGGCCTGAATACCATTTCACAGATATTCCATGTCTAAAGTTGATGGAAATGAACAGAAAGTGAAAAGAACAAAGAATATACAATGAAACTATGAATGCTGAAACACGGAAGAGTCCTAGCTTCATGGCATAGATTTTAAGTGTCACCTTGGTTCAAAACAAAAGAAGAATCCATGTCCATCTTCCCCTTCATCAAAGGGATAGTGTTATTGGAAAGGAAAAGTGCTGGATATACATGAAAATTCAATGACAACTCCCAATTTGAAAGGAATGCATTGGAAAGTATTTCCAAACCATGGGATATCTCTGCTGAGTTTATTTTCCCCACTATGGATTTACCTCTTTCCTCAAATCCTACCTGACAACTACCTGTCAGGAAGAAACCAGTTATCTCATACCAGGGCTCAAATGGGGGAAAAGAGGCCTAGAAAAATAAAAAACAAAAGCCCATGAAATAGAAAAACCTCTCATGAAAGTAGCTGACTCAAAAACAAATAGAAATATTACTCAGCCATAAAAATGAACAAAATTGGGTCATTTGAAGTGATGTGGATGAATGTAGAGCCTGTCATACAGAGTGAAATAAGTCAGAAAGAGAAAAACAAATATCCTATATTAACACATATATATATAATCTAGAAAAATGGTACTGATGAACCTATTTGCAGGGCAGGAACAGACATGCAGGAAAAAGACTTGTGGACACGGTACCCAGAGTGGGAAGGAGTGGGTAGGACAAACTGAGAGAACAGCATTGACATATATACACCAGCATGTGTAAAACAGATAGCTAGTGGGGACCTGCTCCACAGCACAGGGAGCTCAGCTCAGTGTTCTGCGATGACTCAGAGAGACGGGATGGGGTTTGGGAGGGAGGGTCAAGAGGGAGGGGCTATATGTATACTGTGGCTGATTCATGTTGGTGTACAACAGAAACTAGTACAACATTGTAAAGCAACTATAACTCCAATTAAAAAAAAAAAAAGCAAATAGCAACTTTCAGGGACTCCTTTCCCTCCAGGAGCTGGACCTCATGTAAGGCTCTGGATAAACTCAGAGGCAGAGACTAGGCTCCCCGTGGCTTTTCCAAGTCCACGTTAATTTCCTCTCTCATAAGAGCAGAAGTCCAACTGTGCTCAAATAAACAGAGGAAGAAGAAGAAAACAACAAAAACAAAAACAAAAAAACACAGCCTTCCCAATGTGGATCAAATAACACCATAATGGAACTGGCCCCATTTCAATATCTAGTCAAGTAGAGGGGAAAGAAAACCACGTAAGACTTCAAAAAATATTGTGTCCCTTGCAAGGTGAGTTATACATACAAAGATAGTTTTTGTTTTAAGACTGATCTAGAAGAAGAGGTATTCAAGGATATATAGACAACTGCTTCATAATTCCAAGAAAATTAAAGAGACTGTAAACTCTTTGAGACAAGCAATTAAAAGGTGAGAGAACACGACTCTGCATGTTTGGGAGGGGACTGTCCCCCATCAGTACCAGACCTGCAGTTGCTGAACATGTGCCCGCAAAGCGTGTGAACAACATACACACCATCAGGGCTGGAAGGACACGCATTTGGCCCCAGGCAACGACGGGACAGTGAGACCAAGGTCACGTATTTATTTAGTAAGCATTAGAGCAACTCAGAACCTCAACTCTCCCTCTATAAAGCAGAGAAAAGAGAAGGGAGAGAACGAGGGGATAAGAGAGGGAGAGAGGATGGAAGGTGGAAGGAGCAGCTGGGGTGTAAGGGGACGAGCACTGGACTCAGACAGAACACCCACAGTGGATCGAGTTTGAGCGTCTGTTTTCAATTCCTTGGGGTATATGCCTAGACTTGGGATCACTGGAGTCACAAGAGTAACCCTACATTTAACTTCTTGAGGAGCTGCCAAGAAGCTTCACACTTCACAATCCCATCAACAATGAACACGGCTCCAATTTCCCAGCTCTTCCACTTTCTATTCTGAGTAACTGGATAATTCATGTCCTTTCTCTGGGTCTTAGTTAACATCTGCAAAGAGGAGGGATTCGGACTTAGTTATCCTATTTCTGCCTATGGTGTTTTACATTCACATATGCTTTCTTTTCGCCAGTTCTGACTGCCCACTGCCCACACCTCATTCCAGGAGTTCCCTGACTTGGTGATGGGGCTCTGCTCCTTCTCAGAGCTGGAATGACCTCAGTGCATGTTCCCAGGTCATAACAATGTGCTTCTGTCTCCATCCGTATCTCGCAGTGTACCTTCCCCTCTTGTCTCTTCTTTCAGCCTTTCTGCAAGCATCCTCTTGTTCTGTCTGCTGGCTGTCAGCTTTGCAGAGTTGCCAGATTCTTGGCTCTTTCTCCACCCTCAGCTCATAACTATTTTTCCCTTGAGCTCAGCGACTGCTAAGTGGTGTTTGTGAAATCCTATTAGGGTAATCTCTCTGGGTCCGTGTCTCCTCCCAGCTGGGCTGCCTCTGGAAACCTCAGCCGTCATCTTTCCTACAGTCTGCACACTGTAGGCTAGCTCCAGAACCACCCAACATCATACTTATTCACAAAGGTGGTTATGCAAGGCTCTGAATCTGAGAACACCTGTAGCCCACAAGCAAAGGTTAAACTTACAGGAAACCAGTTCAGATGCCTTCTCTTGCAGGAAGTTTTTCCTGTTCACCTGAGCTGCCCCCTCTTCCTCCACAATCCTAGGAACCAGAAACCTGCCCTCTCTCTGCACTTTTTCCTTTGATGTAAGTTTTTCCTGTTCACCTGAGCTGCCCCCTCTTCCTCCACAATCCTAGGAACCAGAAACCTGCCCTCTCTCTGCACTTTTTCCTTTGATGTAAGTTTTTCCTGTTCACCTGAGCTGCCCCCTCTTCCTCCACAATCCTAGGAACCAGAAACCTGCCCTCTCTCTGCACTTTTTCCTTTGATGTAAGTTTTTCCTGTTCACCTGAGCTGCCCCCTCTTCCTCCACAATCCTAGGAACCAGAAACCTGCCCTCTCTCTGCACTTTTTCCTTTGATGTAAGTTTTTCCTGTTCACCTGAGCTGCCCCCTCTTCCTCCACAATCCTAGGAACCAGAAACCTGCCCTCTCTCTGCACTTTTTCCTTTGATGTAAGTTTTTCCTGTTCACCTGAGCTGCCCCCTCTTCCTCCACAATCCTAGGAACCAGAAACCTGCCCTCTCTCTGCACTTTTTCCTTTGATGTAAGTTTTTCCTGTTCACCTGAGCTGCCCCCTCTTCCTCCACAATCCTAGGAACCAGAAACCTGCCCTCTCTCTGCACTTTTTCCTTTGATGTAAGTTTTTCCTGTTCACCTGAGCTGCCCCCTCTTCCTCCACAATCCTAGGAACCAGAAACCTGCCCTCTCTCTGCACTTTTTCCTTTGATGTAAGTTTTTCCTGTTCACCTGAGCTGCCCCCTCTTCCTCCACAATCCTAGGAACCAGAAACCTGCCCTCTCTCTGCACTTTTTCCTTTGATGTAAGTTTTTCCTGTTCACCTGAGCTGCCCCCTCTTCCTCCACAATCCTAGGAACCAGAAACCTGCCCTCTCTCTGCACTTTTTCCTTTGATGTAAGTTTTTCCTGTTCACCTGAGCTGCCCCCTCTTCCTCCACAACCCTAGGAACAAAAAACCTGCCCTCTCTCTGCACTTTTACCTTTGATGTCTGTTTTTATCATCTATCCATCTTATCAGACTATAGGCTTCATTAAGGCAGGAGCAGGAACATCTCCGCCATAGTGGTACCCACAGTCCCTGACCTATTACCAGCCCTCAGTCCATATTTGTTGAATGAATGAGCTCCTGTTCCATACAGCTGATCACAGGTCTGCCTATCTGTTCACCCATTAGACCCAAAGCTCCCTTTGGGCAGCCTGGGATTTACTCACCATGGTAACCACTGTTAAAGAAAATTCTACTCTGACACTTGTTAAAACTGTAGGGAAGAATTTATTCAAGAGTATTGCAATAGAAAAATGGCAATGGAGGCAAGATCAGGCTCAACTGTGAATACAGTAAAGACAGCTTGGGATTTATAGCCAAGAAGCAGAGTGAGGGGGCCAAGAGCTGAAAATTTACTAAGAGGAGACATCAAGAAGAGGGAAGAAAGCTTGCTGAAGTGGCTTAATAGGGTTCTTGCCAATGGCAAGCCAGGGTGATCAGATATCAGTGGCGAGGGATGAAGAACTTGATCATCAAGGGTGATCAGATATCAAGGGATGGAGGGATTCTCACTATACTGGCTTAGCAGGATTCTTCCTAAAATTGGGCTAGGCAGGCCAAAACAAGATGGAGGTAGGAAGTGGGGGATAAGGTCAAGGCCTACTTGAGAACAGGGATCAGAGGAATCTCAACTGTGGTCAAAGAGTCTTTTGTTACCCCCAGTCTACCACAAATCCTGAGCTGTGTGGCTGGTATTAACTAAATGTTCGTGTGCTAAGTGAGAATCCATGCTCAGAGTAGCCCTGCTTAACTCGAGCAAGGGTCCAGAGCACTCTTTCTTTTGCTCTTCTTGAGCTGAAAGAGCAAGAGCAGGCACCTCAGTAGATGGTATCCAAGGGGCTGGGAGGAGGAAAGGAAGAAAGGAAAATGCAACAGCCCAAATTAACCACGAATGCACACCATTTTCCCAGTTCCATAGCACCAAGGCTTTTCCAGGGCAGTCATTTCAAACGCCTCTCACAGCCACATTGCAAAGAAGCTTATTTACTTATTTTATTGTATAACAAATGGAGAAATGGACAATCCAGGAGGTTAAGTGTCATAGGTCACACACCCAGAATGTTTCACTTTACATGTATCTCTTAGTATTTCCCTGGAATACAGTCTCAAAAATAAAAATGTCTAATGAAAAGATATTCACACTTTCTATGTGCAATTTATATCTCCAGCAGATATTAAGTTGTCTTCCCTAAATAGCGTAACTTGCACTATACCTGCCTGCTCCTCACAAGTCTCACCAACAGTGAACATATGTCTAATGGATCTTATGTCATTTTCATTGGTTCGGAAGAGCTCTTTCAATACTAATGATATCAGTCATCTGTTTTGTGTGTGTGTGTGTGTGTATTGCAAATATCAGAACTCAGTTTGCTGTGAATCTTTTAATCTTATTTATGGTACTTAGGGACAAATACATAGATATTTTTCTGCATTGCTTCTACCTTTAATGGTAACATCAGACAACTGTTCTACTCTCAAAGATTAAAGATGTACATATGTGTCACAGGTCTTGTATGCTTTCAAATTTTTACACTTAATTGAAATGTGTTATTATCTAAAATATATTTTGGTATATAATATGAAGTAAGACCCTAACTCAATTGATTCACATCCTTCCCTGGTGAGTTACCATTATAATTTCACCATGACTTGTCTCATTAACTGGAAATGTTAACTTTATCTACAACACACACACACACTCCTTTCAGAAAAATATTTTCTTCCATTTACCTCTTATTGGACTGGTATATGTCATTTGGGCTTTAATTTAGTTGATTTTGATTCCAGGATACTTTTCTAAACCTTAGAAGTAGTTGCTAAGTCCTCCCTCACTGTTCTCTTGTAATATCTGCTTCATGATCTGTGACCATTTATCTTCCCAAATAAACCTTAAAATCATTTTATAACATTTGCTTATAAATTTGTATTAGATTGAGTTGACCAACGAGTTCATTCAGGTTTTCCCCACGACATCTTACGGAAAAGCCTGAAGGAACTTTTGGGCCAACTCAGTAATTCATATTACATATTTCAAATTAAATTGACAAGCTTTAAAAATATCAAGTGTTTGCATCCAAGAAATAGCTTCCTTCTAAAAACTTTTCATGGTACCTCTCAATTCCTTTGCCTTTTATATTTTGGTTGCTTTATAGAATTAATCCCTTTATATGTTTTCAAGCAGATTATTGTTAACATTTAGGAAGTTGTTGATCTTGTATATTTATTCCCTACCTAGTCACCTTACTGGGCTTTTAATGGGTTCTAATGGTTTCTCACGTATTTCTCTTGGGTTTTGGGTAGTTAATAATATTCTCTGCAAATAATAACTTTATTTCTTTTTTCCCATAAGTATACTTCCAATTCTGCTACTAGAAATCCCTGTATGAATGTGACAGTGTTTACATGCATCCTTACATTTTTAGGATAAGGGTTTTTGATTTGGAATAAACATGCTCTAGCACATTAATTGGAGAAGGCAATGGCAGCCCACTCCAGTACTCTTGCCTGGAGAATCCCATGGATGGAGGAGCCTGGTGGGCTGCAGTCCATGGGGTCACTAAGAGTTGGACACGACTGAGCGATTTCACTTTCACTTTACACTTTCCTGCATTGGAGAAGGAAATGGCAACCCACTCCAGTGTTCTTGCCTGGAGAATCCCAGGGACGGGGGAGCCTGGTGGGCTGCTGTCTATGGGGTCACACAGAGTCGGACACGACTGAAGTGACTTAGCAGCAGCAGCAGCACATTAATAAAATCACTTTACATGCCTTTTCAGGATAACAGTTATTCTCTGTGCACTCCACCCCCAG
This sequence comes from Oreotragus oreotragus, assembly GCA_006410675.1. Classification (NCBI taxonomy): domain Eukaryota; kingdom Metazoa; phylum Chordata; class Mammalia; order Artiodactyla; family Bovidae; genus Oreotragus; species Oreotragus oreotragus. The sequence continues at coordinate 572,719 of SJYX01002293.1, forward strand.
TAAAGATCTGTCCCACCCAGCTCTGTTCTCTGAGTGTCTGATCTCCGTGACCTGCATCTTCCAGCCTCCCTCACCCTCTGCTTCTGGCTGAGTTGACCAATAGCAAGTACTGGCAGAAGACCAAAGAGTGGGAGGAATGAATTTTGGTGGTGCTCGTGTTCTCCTATAGTCTGTCAGGCTGTCTTGTAACACCATTCACAACCATTGCTCTTCAGTCCGAGGGGTAGGAACAACTTACTACAGTGGTCAAGCCCCTTCCTACAGTGGTCAGCCCCTGGGCTCGTCACCATGTCTTGCTGATTCCCTTAATCCTGACCTCACATCTGTTTCATCAAACTCTTCATCAGGCCCTTCATATGCCATACACATCTCGCCCATATCTTCCTTAATGGACTGATAAATTAAGACCCATTATTAAGTATTTTCAAATGTCTTCATAACATCTCAAAATGGTCAAAATATCTTTCTTTGCGACATTTAATCATTCACTCATTAATTTATCTATTCAATTAAAAAACTGAGTGTCTACTAAGTGCTAATTGCTGTGGCAGGCACTGAGATTAGGACAGGGGAAGAAAGACAGATGAGCTCTCTGCCCCTGAAGTTCTCTTCAGAAAACAAAAACAAAAACAATTATTTAATAATACTTAATATTACAAAGTAACTAAGAAAGAATGTTTGACCAAGAGTAACAGAGGGGTTGTATTTAGAAAGGAGAGAACATTTGTCACAAAAGGTGACCTTTAAGTTGAGAAAGCACAGGGGAAGAGCCTTCCAGAAAGTGAGAGCAGCAAGTGCAAAGGCCCTGAGGCATGAAGGAGCCTGGTGAGGCTGATAAACTGGCAGAAGGGCCATCAGGAAAGCGGATGCAGTAGAGGATACGAACAAACAGGAAGGCAGGGGCCAGATCACTGATACCCGATAGAAATACAGTGCAAGTCACAGTGTTGTAATTTTAAGTTTTCAGTAGCCACAGTAAAAAGAAAGGTAAAAATAAATAGGTGAGATTTATCTCTAAAGTGTTTTATGTAATCCAATATACCTAAGATAGTATCTTGTCAACATTTAAACAATGTAAAATATTAATAAGACTGCATGTGTGTATATATACACTTTACATATAAATTTGTATATATATACACATATATATGATATACATATATAACATATACATATATATGTGTGTGTGTGTGTATGTGTGTATATATATATATATATGATACATTTTGAGATGTGGTATGCATTTTACAGGCTTCTGAGGTGGCTCAGGTGGTAAAGAATCTGCCTGCAATGCAGGAGATCCAGGTTGGGAAGAAGCGAATGGCAATTCACTCCAGTATTCTTGCCTGGAGAATTCCATGGAAGGAAGAGCCTGGATAGCTACAGTCCATGGGCTAGCAGAATCAGACATGACTGAGTAACACACACAGGTGCATGTTACATCTGGAGCACATCTCAGTTTGGACCGGCCACATTTCAAGTACTCATTAGCCCTATGTGGCTGGTGGCCACTGTTTCGGCCAGCACAGGGCTAGCTCAGGCCTGTCACACCTGGTGACAGTGGAAGTGGGTCAGGAGGGGCAGGACCTGTGCGACCCATCTCTACTGCTACCAGCACCAAGCCTGGCACACAGTAGGTGCTCAGTGAAAGCTTGCTGCACAGAGCAACAGAAAACCTGCAGAGACATGCCAGGTTCTACAAGCAGAGAAGTGTCGCTGAGAGCCCTCAGGTACCTGCTTCAGGAAGCTGGGTCTATTCTGGGTCTGGACGCTGGAGTCTGCCTGCTAGGTCTCCTACTGTGGAGGCCGCCCAGGGCCGCCTCTCCTGTGGCTGGGGCACTTGGCACAGCTGCTCCCCTAATTCAGAAAGATCACACAGCACCATATGCCAAGAGTGGGAGGGAGGAAGCCCATTAGCATTCATTGTACACAGCTTTTCATTTGGAAAAGCACCTCAAATGTGCCGATCCACATTGCTTTGCTTCATTTTTCAACATTCATGAGTGTAATTGCATTTATTTTTCTCGTCAAGACTGCAAAACAAGTGATAATTTACTATATTGCAGCCCATATCGGCTGGGTTTACAGCCACAACAGTTCTCATCCACCCTAGAAGGGCTGGGTTGGGTAAGCAGGGGTGGTCTTTTTAGCAGAGAAAACTCTTGTTTCTTTGCAACAGAAAGCTTGTCATCAGGCCAGCTGTTCATCAGGTCACAATAATAGTGACAACAACTAACCTTTAGAGAGACACTGAACTCACGAAGCATGTTCACCTCCACTATCTTGATTGCTTTTTGCTGTAATAAGGTGAGGCAGACATGTACTTCCATTCCTATGTCACAGAAGAAGAGACAGATTCAGAGAGGTCCTCAGTCATCCATGGCAATAGGCTGGTGAAACAGCAGAAGTGAAGTTGAAACCTGGATACACAAGACAGGAAACCCCTCGCTTTGTCTGTGGTGCCACACGGCAGTGCCTGAGCTCTGGCAAAGCCTGAAACCCTACACTTATGCTGGCAGAAATGAAGTGGGCATGATCTTAAAATGGTTCAAACCTAACATGCCCACAGCGTCTGTGATCACTGAGAAGACTTCCTTGAATCTACCTTGCAGAACGCTGACTTTCAGGGTTCATATCTCTGTTGAAGGGCCCATTCTGGTACACCCCGTTTGGGACTATCTAGACATGAAAGTGGGAAAGCATGGTCCAGCCTGGTGTCTGAGGATCACTCCCTGAGGATGCTCTCATCCCCTTGAAAGCAGAAGCCGAGCCCAAGTGATGCTCAGACTTCAGGTCATAAATACTAATGAATTAATGAGTAATTTTACAACTGATCAACAGGACTCAGCTCTAAAAGCTTACAGATTTGCTAACCTCATTTCCTAAGCAAGATGAAAGAAGTAGATAGGTCAGTGATGGCAAGACCCTCATCTCGTCTTCCACCCCCTAATTATAACAAACTGGAGAAGAGAAACAAGAGGAGCTGGCTATGCCCTAAGGGATCTGAATGGCATAGGGAAGTCCACGTAAAACCTAGATCGCAGTCACAAGTGGTTGCTTTGGCAAGGCGGGGCATCTCCTGAGGTCCAGCCCACCTCCCCAGCTCCCCGTGAGGCAGGGAAGAGGGGCTAGGGAGGAACTGCAGTGTCAGAAGATTCCGGAGCTGAAGGGGGGTCAAGAAGTGGGTCCACCTGGCCAAGGCACTCTAGTCCACAGGGCTGGCCTTCCCCACCCCTGCCTTGTCCCTTCCCTGCAGTCAGATCATCTTCCCCAGTGGGGTATGGCTCTCTGGACACAGGCAAACATGCCTTCGTGAGTGCTCTCCCACCCCCAGCCGGGGAAAATGACCAGGCCCAGCCACTCAACGACCAGGGAAGCACATTGAACAAGGGACCTCTGACAGCTTCTCTTACTACAAAGGGCCTAAAAGGGTTTCAAAGGCCAGCTGGAGTGACAGTGTCACAGCACATGTGCACACACACACGCACACACAGAGCTCAGGCCTGACAAGACCTCAACTGTTCCTTCAGTAGAGACAGGTTAACACCTGCCCCCCAGGGTGAGCCCCAGCCGAGGCAGGACAGGCAGGAGGCACAGTGGGGCCACAGAGAACACTGACCACAGGCTCGTGTACCAAGCATTTGTTCCATGTTATGTTATCTCGTTTCATCTCCACATCCTCCAATCACATTACCTTCAGTTTCTAGGTTAAGGAAAACCCAGAGTCATAGAAAAACTAAACAGCTTTGTTTAGGGTATCCCTCTGGCTGGGCCATCTCTAAACTCTGTATACATTTTGAGTTCAGTTCAGTTGCTCAGTCGTGTCCGACTCTTTGCGACCCCGTGAATCGCAGCACGCCAGGCCTCCCTGTTCATCACCAACTCCCAGAGTTCACTCAGATTCACATCCATCGAGTCAGTGATGCCATCCAGCCATCTCATCCTCTGTCGTCCCCTTCTCCTCCTGCCTCCAATCCCTCCCAGCATCAGAGTCTTTTCCAATGAGTCAACTCTTCGCATGAGGTGGCCAAAGTACTGGAGTTTCAGCTTTAGCATCATTCCTTCCAAAGAAATCCCAGGGTTGATCTCCTTCAGAATGGACTGGTTGGANGTCGTCCTCTTCTCCTCCTGCCCCCAATCCCTCCCAGCATCAGAGTCTTTTCCAATGAGTCAACTCTTCGCATGAGGTGTCCAAAGTACTGGAGTTTCAGCTTTAGCATCATTCCCTCCAGAGAAATCCCAGGGATGATCTCCTTCAGAATGGACTGGTTGGATCTCCTTGCTTATAAATACTCAAAGTTCAGAAACCAGGAAAATAGAACACAAGTCTGAAAATCTCATCTCGATGTTTCAGCAGGTGGTTCTGGATTTTCTTGGCTCTACCAAGAGTCTCACAGTATTAATTTTTGTTTCAATTGTGCATTTCTCTCTCAAAGTTACTCAGTCATGTCTGTCTCTTTGCGACCACATGGACTATAGCCTGCCAGGCTCCTCTGGCCATGGAATTCTCAAGGCAAGACTACTGAAGTGGGTTGCCATTTCCTTTTCCAAGGGAGCTTCCCAAACCAGGGATCAAATCCAGGTATCTTGCATTGTAGGCAGATCCTTCACTCTCTGAGCTGCCAGGGAAACCCTTCATTATGCATTACACAGAGGAAAGTAATTCTAATTAAAAGGATGTTTTAAAAAAGAAACTAGCCCATTAACAGAACATGTGAGCATCTGTGTGTGTGTGTGTGTGTGTGTGTGTGTGTGTGTGTGTGTATGCTTAGAAACTGTAATCATCCTATACAAAGGAAATAATCACTCTACTAGGGAAGAATTATGTTGTACAGGGATTCCTGGTTGAAGACAGGTGGTCCTAGAAAGTCCGATGAGAGATAAGCAGTTACTTCCAGGTCATCTGGGACAAAGCTTGCTTTGTTTGCATGTAGAGTCAGGGTCCAGGATCTCACACACCCCCATCGCAATGGGTCCTGAATTCACTAAAAGGGTCTCTAGTTGCTTCCGTGAAAAAAAGTTATTCTGTAACTATTTCAGGAAAAACTCAGCTTGCCCAGTGGGGTGCTACAAGGCATATTCCTGATGAATTCACTTCGGCATCTTTTCTATATTTCTGTCACTTCCAGAAAAATGTCATGCAGCAACTGAATAGCTCTTGGACTTAGATTTGGAGGCCTGCTAAAGTTTAATTTTAAGCAATAATCACCATGCCATTGAAAGTGTGATGGGAAATGTTAATGCATCAAAGCAGGAAACACATTATATTTTATAAATTTGGAAAATCTGTTTGATAGGCAATAAATATTAAGGCTAAGAGTTCTAATTTTTTTTTTTTTCTACGAAAAGCTCTAATTTTCACTGTTGGGTCATATAATATTTCCTACATGGAATTTAAATGTCAATAATACTGAGCTGGCAATTTAATTTCTGTTCAGATCATTTAAGTATATTCTTTGTCCAAACTAAAAGTTATAGAAATTCCACATATTTGTAACTCAGAACAGTCTTTTAACTTTTATTATATAAAGTGAAGTGCTGTCATTCCTGAATTGTACAAAAAGTAGTAATGACAGTGTTCAGAAGAGGTTAACTTTAGTGATACCAAATGACAATTGATGCAATTATGTGTTTAATTCAGGGGAAAGAAAAGAATATCCTACCCAGTGAGCTGTATATAAAGTAGCATGCTTATTTTCTAAATTCCTTGTAGTCCATGTTATCCTAATATCTACTTTGGCAGCTACAACTCCAAACAGTCTAATATAACTGATTTTGTATATACCTATTGTGGGTTATTAAACAATAGCAAAACCCAAACCTTTAAAAAATCCTAGAATTCATATCAAGGGTCAATAGCAAGCACTTCATTCACTTTTCATTTTAATGACATTCTTTTGTAGAAGACCCCAAAGTGAAATCAGTAATTTTCCTAATGTCTAGAGAAGCTACAGTTTAATTTTATTTTCCAAACTGTGCATGTTTTCTTATAACTAAACCGGGAGTTAAGAAGTCCAAGAAGAATTTCCTTGATTTGTCTCAAAACTGGAATATTATTTAAATATATTTTGTTTGGTGAATAGATATAAATTCACTCAACTCATTCACAATAAAAACTATGGTACCTTAAACTGCTTTTGCCAGTTACAGCCCTGTCAAGGTGACCTCTCTTTCTGTTTCAATTACTCAGCTTTGCCATTGTTTAACTATTACAGTGATGGAAGGCTTGCACTACTCTTATTTATGGAGGGTGACACTTCACTAGAGAGAAATCACCCCCACTGAATGTAGAAGGAAATGTTACATTAATGGATACCAAAAAAGATGCCATGAAATAGTGAAATGAGCAGTTTCTATTCTGAAAGATTTGGAAATCAGAAAACATTATTTCTAATAAGTGAGGGATCATTACCACCGCATGTTTTGTGCATAGCTTGCTTTCCCACCATTTTGTTACAGGGTCACTATAGAGGCCCTTGATATCTGCAAATTGGTGACATTTTCCCCATGCCCTTGAAAATAAGCAAGTAATAGAGCCTTTTAGATATATTTTTGCATGGTGTTTTAACTTGAAATACAATAGAGTTGGAGATGACATTTGGAATGGGCTAATATATTTTGTTAAATGGCATTTTCAATAAGCTCTATAAGCTTCATTACCAGTTTCTCAAGCACAGTTAGTCTCAGATGTTTTGACCATCAGTCAATGCTAAGGCATATAGGAAAACATTATCTTGATGTGCTGTAGAAACTTATGAATTTACCACCAATTTAAATACTAATGGAAGAAACTATGGATTGCAGATCCAGATAGAGAAGTGTATTCTTGCCACCTCTTCTTAATATATTCTGCTTCTGTTAGGTCCATACCATTTCTGTCTTTTATCGAGCCCATCTTTGTATGAAATGTTCCCTTGGTATCTCTAATTCTTTTGAAGAGATCTCTAGTCTGTCCCATTCTGTTGTTTTCCTCTATTTCTTTGCATTGATCGCTGAAGAAGGCTTTCTTATCTCTTCTTGCTATTCTTTGGAACTCTGCATTCAGATGCTTATATCTTTCCTTTTCTCCTTTGCTTTTCGCCTCTCTTCTTTTCACAGCTAGAGTAGCCTTTCCAAACATCAACTATTCAGAGAATTAAGAACAGAGGTTACTGATGTTTCATTTCCCACGCAGGAAAACAGTCCTTCAATTCAAGCAAATAAGCTGTCTGTTATTATTTTCCATACTGCAAAGCCTAACCGTTTAGTCCAAAGTCTTAAAACTCGACCTTGAAAGGCTGACATTTTGCTTGAAATGGTCAAAATTAGATAATTGTTTCATTCGTCATGGGTATTAAATGTACTTTTTCTTCTAATTGCTGCCTCTATGCAGCAAAGAAAAATTAGATTAAATTTTCAAAGTTTGGAATGATACTAGGGGTGGCCTGGTGGCCCACAGTCTTGCATGCTCCATCTGCTCCAGCTGGCTTCCCCTAACCTTGTCTCACTTAACTTCCACATACATTCTCGATTTTCCTAGTTCCTGTTTCTTGAGCTCCTGGTAATACAACAAATTACGCAGCAGCAGAACTGCCTCACAGAATGTGCACGCTGTTAAAAGTTAGAACCACGGGAGGCGGGTGACACTCAGTCAGGGTCCCTCATTGTATGCGTAAGGCCAATGGGGCCCAGTGAGGCTAAGCAACTTGCTCCAGGCCACACAGCTAGTCACTGACACATCAGGGCCAGAACCCAGGCCTCCTTAAACCCACAGGGCTCACAGTGCTTTGAACCAAAGCCTGTATTTCAGCCATATCTGATTTTCTGTTTCCTTTAATCCTGTTTCCAAGTAGCTCATGTTTCAGTCTTCTGTAAACTTACTTACTCAATATTAAATGAAGGCTTATTGGTTGTCAGGGCTGGTTCTAAAGCCGGAGGACACAAAGCTCTGAACAGGAAAGCTGATTCTTGGCCTGATGGAGCTTATATTTGATTGAGAAAGAGAGGTGTTAAATGCAAAATTACACGTGCCTCCACTGCATTAATCTCTCTAGATGCACAGCCTGGAGCCAGGTCTGGAGACACAAACAGAATTCTGAGACCTGGGTTGTACCCCAGGCAAAGGACAGGAAGAAGCCAGAGAGCCTGGAAAGAAGGGGCACCGCTGGGGCACAAGCCTGGGCAAGGCCCTGTCTCCTCATCAAGCTCCTGGGCCTCTGTCCATCCCCACAGCTTGGGAATTGCCAGTTCTGCTCTTCGCCTTGTCTCTCCTCATTCTCTGGGGAGACAGGATCTTGGTCCACAGGTTACTAAGCGAACCTCAGAGCAGATTGCTCGCCACTGGTGGAACGGGGATTCCAACTCGGATCACTCTGATTTCCAAGTTCCCATTCCATTCGCTTCTTCCCCATAAAACGAGCACAGAGGGCCTTCCTCACTGAGGACGCGCTGTACTGGAAATTGTGTCTTAGTGTGTTTTGCATCATTTCTACCCCTCTAAGATCTTCTGTTACCAGCAAAGCCCATTAGCAATTCTAAGGAGATAAAAATAGAATTGGGATAATAAAATAAAGAAAGTGAAAGTCGTTCAGTCGTGTCCGACTGTATGTGACTCCATGGACTGTAGGCCAGGCTCTTCTATCCATGGAATTCTCCAGGCCAGAATACTCGAGTAGGTAGCCGTTCCCTTCTCCAGAAGATCGTCCCAGCTCAGGGATAGAACCCAGGTCTCCAGCATTGCAGGAGGATTCTTTACCAGCTGAGCTATCAGGGAAGCCCATAAAATGAAGTCCAACCTTCTGGGGTTTCTTTTTCTTTGCACTAGTTTACATCACTTGCTCACAGTGGGGTACAAGCAGAGGCTCTGCCCTGGACCCTTCAGACCAGAGCCCCTAGAGTGAAGCGGCTGCGCCTAACAGCACATCACCTGGGTGTGCCATCCACGTAGACGCCCTGCACACACATGGCGCCGCAATGCAAGATGGCGACGGCCGGCCGCGTGCAGAAGCACCGCGCACGACACTTCAGTTCAGTGTGATGGCAGTGGGCCGTGAGCAGAGATGCTGCACACGACACCTCAACTCAAGATGGTGGCAGCAGGCTGCATGCTGCGCCCAGATCTGGAGCCACGACCAGCGCAGCCACGCCTGACCCGCGAGAATTCCAACCCCTCCCCACGGCCCCACTGACAAGAACCCTATAAAGCAGCCCCATCTCTGGCCTTTCGGGGAGAGCACGTGCTCAAGCAGTGGTCCTCAAACTCATTGGCACCAGGGACCAGTTTCATGGAAGACAATTTTTCCACGGACTGGAGGAGGGAGGGGATGGTTTCAGGATGGTTCAAGCACATTTATTGTGCATTTTATTTCTATTATTATTACATCAGCTCCACCTCAGGTCATCTGGCATTAGATCCCAGAGGTTAGGGAGGCCTGCTCTAGAGCATGAACTCAAAACCTCTCCATTCTTAGATCCGAGAATGAAGCTTTCCTTTGCTTCTGAATGAAGCAGTTCTTGTTCTATTGGCTTCAACAACACCAAGCAGGAGGAACCTTCCTGGGGGCCCAGCTCAAAAGAGTCAGTAACACTTTCACACATCACTGGGGCTGGAAGCCTAGAAACCACATCTTTCTGGTAACTGTGGTAAAAACCGAGGAAGGCAATGGCACCCCACCCCAGCACTCTTGCCTGGAAAATCCAATGGATGGAGTAGCCTGGTGGGCTGCAGTCCATGGGGTCGCTAACAGTCGGACAGACTGAGCGACTTCACTTTCACTTTTCTCTTTCATGCAATGGAGAAGAAAATGGCAACCCACTCCAGTGTTCTTGCCTGGAGAATCCCAGGGATGGGGGAGCCTGGTGGGCTGCCGTCTATGGGGTCGCACAGAGTCGGACACGACTGAAGCGACTTAGCAGCAGCAGCTGGTGGTGAAACTAAAGTCCAGTGCTATGAAGAAAAATATTGCAGAAGAACCAGGGATATTAGGTCCATGAATCAAGGTAAATTGATTTACCTTGGTCAAACAAGAGTTGGCAAGAGTGAAATCGACATTTTAAGAATTAGTGCACTAAAATGGGTGACAACGGGCGAACTTAACTCAGGTGACCATTACATCTACTACTGTGGGCAAGAATCCCATAGAAGAAATGGAGTAGCCCTCATAAAACATTTTAGTTTTACCATCTTAATCATGTTTCAAGTGTACAGTTCAGTAGTGTTAACTACATGCATTCTGTGGTATAACCAACCTACAGAACTTTTTCATCCTGCAAACCCAAAACTCTGAACCCAATTGGAACAGAACTTCCCACATTCCCCTCTCTGGCTTATTTCACTTAGGAGAATGTCCTCAAGATTCACCTATTTTGTAGAATGTGGCAGGATTTTCTTCCTTTTTTTAAGACTGAACAATATTCTCTTGCATGTATGGAGGATGTTTTCTTTATCCATTCATCCAGTGATGGACATCTGAGGTGCTTTCACCTCTTGGCTACTATGAATAAAGTTGCAAGGAGTATAAATGTGTCGATACAGCTTCAATTCCTTTCAGTTCTTCTGGACATATATACTCAGAAGTAGGAATGCAGGGTCATACTGTAATTTTATTTTTAACTGTTAATGAAAATTTCATACTGTTTTCCATAGCAGTTATATCAGTTTACATTCCAACCCTCAATGCACAAGGGTTCCAATTTCTCCAAATTCTTGCCAACGCTTATTATTTTCTGCTTTTTAAAAAATTACAGTCACCATCATTATTACTAATACGTTCATCCTGATGCATATGAGATGACATGTCATTTTGTCTTTGTCTTTCTCTAATGGTCTATTGCACATCTTTTAATATGTCTGTTGGTTACTCCCACTTATCTTCTTTGCAGAAGTGACTATTCAAGCCCTTTGCCCATTTCTTTCAATCATTATTTGCTTTTTTATTTTTGAGTTGTAAGAGTTTTTCATCTATTCTGGATATTAATTCAGTACACGTAAGACCTGTAAATATTTTCTTCCATACATAGGTCATCTTTGTTTATTGCTTCCTTAGATTCACAAATCTAAATCCTTAGATTTCTAAGTTTGATGCAGTCCCATTCATCTCTTTTTGTTTTTGTTAAATCTTCTTTTGCTGTTATATCCAAAGAATCATTGCCAAGACCAATATTATGAAGGTTTCCTCTTATGTTTCTTCCAGGAGTTTCATTGTCTCAGTCTTACGCGTTGAGCTTTTTAATCTATTTCAAGTTAATTTTTGAGTACGGTAAGCACACATACTTTATTATTTCTTACACATTTTTGTTGTTATGGTATAAGATAAGAATCTAGCTTCCTTCTCTGGCATGCAGATATCTAGTTTTCCCAACACAATTTTTGAAGAGACTGTCCTTTCTCAATCACGTGGATGTTGCACCTTGTTGAAGACTACTTAACCAATATGTGAGGTTTTCCCAAGGTTTTATGAGACTATCTGGAGGTTTTATAATACCCAACATCAAACATCTTCCTGATTGAAATACCTAGGTTGGTTTCTACTTTCCTACTTAAATCCCAACTAACAGAGTCATCGTGCTTATATGTTTCAGCAGCTATAGTTGAAAAGCCTCTTTCCCCCTGTAAACCTTATTCTAACCTTGAAAATTCTCAGCACTCTTAACAAAGGGCATAGAATATTTTTTGCTTGTCTGTAGCTTTAACAAGTTGCTTCACTAATAAAGAGTAATGATCTAAAAGTCTGAGAAAGTGCAACTTGAGTTTCTTAATGATGAACACTCAGGTAAAAAAAGCAATTTTTAAAGAATTGGAACATTTGAGGAAGATTTTTAAAACAGTTTGTTTGAACAACTGTTACTTTCCAAAGCTGAAGTGTAAAGTGTTAGCACAGAGCACAGTGGGGAGACTAGAGAGATTAAGAAGAGGGTAAAAGAAGAACAGGATGTCTTTTTTAGGGAAAAAAAAAAAAAAGGAAAATTTCTGTCAAAGACCAAATGTCTCACTAATCAGCAATTGTGGGAAACTTAAATCTGAAGATGTACCCATGATACTAAGGGGGCATGGAGTCAATCACCGCAGTTCTATAGGCCTGTCTGAGGACAGGGCAAGTACCGTCCACTCATCTGGGAGACTTATCTTCCTGAACGCCATCTCCACACACTTATGAAAATGAATTTCTTGTCCAGGGATCACAAGTAGCTACAAGACTGACAGATAGGAAGACAGCAGACAGCAGGAGGTGGCAGGGGGTGGGGAGGAGTCTCTAGGACAAAAGAATTTTTCACAGATGTTCTACTTTGTAAATGTTATCAGCTAATTCCTACATTTAAAAAAGGTCTCCTTTTCTTTTCAAATCATAAATTACAAACTAAAGAATGCTAGAGTCAGAGGAAATTGACGGCCCATTCAATATGTAAGGTAAACAGGCCCAGGCAGGGACCGTGCTTGGCCCGAGGTTACACAGCATATTAATGGCAGAGCTAGGACAACAACTCAGGATTCCTTATTTTTAAACCTATTTCATAGAAAAGGATAAAAGAGGCACAAAGGAAAAACTGTTGGCCTGCCTAGAGTCTCACGTTAGTGGCAGAGCTAGGACAGGCGCTCTGGGACATCCCCCCACCCACGTGACAGAGGGCCAGGCTCACCAGAGGCCTGCTCCCAGCCTCATCATGGTCCTGGTGGGGAAACGCAAAGACAAAGGAAGAAAGCACCGAAGGGGCCCCAGGGATGCCCCAGACCACTCCTCAGCCAGGAAAGCAAGGTTCAGAGGGTCAGTCAGCAAGCGAGGCAGGGGCAAAGTCCCATGTGACTGTGACAAAAGGTGGCAATTCTGGGAGACATCGGCATGAGCCACTGATGGACGGCTTTGGTTCAAATCCCCTCTCTGCCATTTACTACCTTTGTGACTAAGGTCAAGTTACTCAGTTTCTTTGTGCCTCCATTTCCCCACGTGCAAAAATGGAATAAAACGGTACTGATACTACCTAGGGTTGACATCAACCATAAAGGAGAAAAGATATTTAAAATGCCTGGCACATAATAAGTGCTCTATAAATGCCAGCTGTTTTTATTATAGAAGGAAAGCATTCCTGTGGGTGGGAGTGCAATTGGTTCAATCAAAATCTGATAATATAAGACAGCACTCAACAACAGAAATATAATGTGAGCCATGTAGTTAAACTTTGGAATAGCAACGTTAAAAAGTAAAACAAATGAGTTAATTTAAATAATTGTTGATCTAATCCAGTATACCTAAAATGTGTGTGTGTTCAGTTAGTCAGTCATGTCCAATTCTTTGCGACCCCATGGACTGGAGCCCGCCAGGTTCCTCTGTCCATGGGATTTTTCAGGCAAGAATATCGGAGGGGGTTACCATTTCCTCCTCCATGGGATCTTCCTGATCCAGGGATCAAACCTGTGTCTCCTGCATCTCCTGTATTGGCAGGAGGATTTTCTATCACTGAGTCACCTGCAAAACCCTGTATGTCTAAAATACAATTGTTTTAACATGTAGTCAATATAAAAATTATAAATTGGGTTTTTTTTTTTCATTAAAAAAAAAAATCTTGTGTGTATTTTATACATAAAGGACCAACCATATTTCAAGTCCTCAGTAGCTACACGAGGCTGGTGGCCATCGTATTGGACTGTGTAGGTTCAGGATACTCCCAAGTAGGATTACAATGTACTGTTGGGTTTTCCAGATTACTGGACCCTATATTATGGAGTCACACAGCCATGTTATTTCACTAAATTACCCCTCAAAAACTACTGTGTTTATATTAAACTACAATTTTCCTTCTCTTATCAAATCTCTCATAATATATTGAACTACAATTCAACAATTTGAACTACAATTCAAATGACTATCATTTTCAAAACATAAAGAAAGTCAGTTTTCTCACTGAAGACAAGGCAATCCATATATTCAAAATGAAGGTGTTCACTTGGAGGAGGCCCGGCCTCTGGAGAAACAGCCTCATCAGATAAGCAAACCAAGAAAACACTGCCCACTGCTCCGGGCTGGCATCACCATGACCTTCCTCTAGGGCTGTCTTGGGAGTGGCTGGGGTGGGAGCTGCAGGAGACTGAGGGGGCAACCATTGGATTTTCCAGGCAAGAGTACTGGGGTGGGGTGCCATTGCCTTCCCCGCCATCAGAGGGCAGACGGAATGAAAACCACAGTCACAGAAAACTAACCAACCTGGTCACATGGACCACAGCCTTGTCTAACTCAGGGAAAGTGTGAGCCGTGCTGTGGGGCCACGCAAGACGGACAGGTCATGGTAGAGAGCTGTGACAAAATGTGGTCCATCGGAGAAGGGAATGCAAGCCACTTCAGCATTCTTGCCTGGGAAACCCATGAACAGTGTGAAAAGGCGGAAAGATACAGCACTGCAAGATGAGCTCGCCAGGTTGGTAGGTGCCTAGTATGTTACTGGAGAGGAGCAGAGAAATAGCTCCAGAAGGAATGAAAAGGCTGAGCCAAAGTGCAAGCGCCCAGTTGTGGATATGTCTGGTGGTGACTTGGAGAAGGAGAGGGCAGCCCACTCCAGCGGCCTCGCCTGGTTCACGCACTGGAGAAGGAGAGGGCAGCCCACTCCAGCGCTCTTGCCAGGAGAATCCCAGGGACCAAGGAGCCTGGTGGGCTGCCGTCTGTGGGGTCGCACAGAGTCGGACACGACTGAAGCGACTCAGCAGCAGCAGCTGGTGGTGAAACTAAAGTCCAGTGCTATGAAGAAAAATATTGCAGAAGAACCAGGGATATTAGGTCCATGAATCAAGGTAAATTGATTTACCTTGGTCAAACAAGAGTTGGCAAGAGTGAAATCGACATTTTAAGAATTAGTGCACTAAAATGGGTGACAACGGGCGAACTTAACTCAGGTGACCATTACATCTACTACTGTGGGCAAGAATCCCATAGAAGAAATGGAGTAGCCCTCATAGTCAACAAAAGAGTCTGAAATGCAGTACTTGGGTGCACTCTCAAAAACAACAGGATGATCTTGGTTTGTTTCCAAGCCAAACCATTCAGTAGCATAGTAATCCAGGTCTATGAAATGGCAATCCACTCCAGGACTATTGCCTGGAAAATCCCATGGACAGAGAAGCCTGGTAGGCTACAGTCCATGGGGTCGCAAAGAGTCGGACACGACTGAGTGACTTCACTATTCATTATATGCCCCAGCCACGAATGCAGAAGAAGCTGAAGGTGAATGGTTCTATGAAGACCTACAAGACCTTCTAGAACTAACACCAAAAAAAGATGTTCTTTTTATCATAGAGGACTGGAATGCAAAAGTAGGAAGTCAAGAGATACCTGGAGTAACAGGCAAGTTTGGCCTCGGAGTACAGATTGAGGCAGGGCAAAGGCTAACAGAATGCACTGGTCATAGCAAACACCCTCTTCCAGCAACACAAGAGAAGACTTTACACGTGGACATCACCAGATGGTCAGTACCGAAGTCAAAAAGATTCTATTCTTTGCAGTCAAAGATGGAGAAGCTCCACACAGAGCAAAAATAAGACCAGGAGCTGACTGTGGCTCACATAACAAGTTCCTTATTGTAAAATTCAGACTTAAATTGAAGAAAGTAGGGAAAACCACTAGCATATTCAGGTATGACCTAAATCAAATCTCTTATGATTATACAATGGAAATTTGACAAATAGATTCAAGAGATTGAGTCTGATAGAGTGCGTGAAGAACTATGGATAGGGGTTCATGACATTGTACAGGAGGCAGGGATCAAGGCCATCCCCAAGAAAAAGAAATTCTACAAGGCAAAATGGTTGTCTGAGGAGGCCTTACAAATAGCTGAGTAAAGAAGAGAAATAAAAGGCAAAGAAGAAAAGGAAAGCCATCTGAATGCTCAGTTCTAAGACTAGCAAGGAGAGATAAGAAAGCCTTACGTGAACAATGCAAAGAAATAGAGGAAAGCAAGAGAATGGCAAAGACTGAGAGATTTCTCCAAGAAAAGTAGAAAGAGCAAGGGGACGCTTCACGCAGACACGGGCTCAATAGGGGACAGACACAGTATGGCCTAACAGAAGCAGGGAGGTGCAGTGCAAGCGCAGAAGAGCTGCACGGGGGAGGCCCTCAGACCCGGGGGCCATGGCGGCGCGGCCACCCGCCCAGAGCCAGACAGCCTGGGGTGCGCAGCCAGGTGGGCCTCCGGAAGCCGCGCTGCAGACAGAGCTAGTCGGTAGAGGGGATCGAAGGCCAGCTGAGCTGTTTCAGGTTCTAAAAGATGCTGCGAAAGTGCCGCCGTCAATATGTCTGCAAATTTGGAAGACTCAGTGTTGGCCACAGGACTGGAAAAGGTCAGTTTTCATTCCAATCCCAAAGAAGGGCAATGCCAAAGAATATTCAGACTACCACACAATTACACTCATTTCATATTGAGCAAGATAATGCTCAAAATCCTTCAAGCCGGCTTCATTCAACAGTACGTGAACCAAGAACTTCTGGGTGTAGAAGATGGACTTAGGAAAGGCAGAGGAACCAGAAATCAAATTGCCAGCATCAGTTGCATCATAGAAAAAAGCAAAGGAACTCCAGAAAAACATCTGCTTCATTGACTATGCAAAAGCCTTTGACTGTGTGGATTCTTCTTCAAGAAATGGGAATACCAGACCATCTTACCTGCTTCCTGAGAAAGCTGTATGCAGGTCAAGAAGCAACAGTTAGAACCGGATATAGAACAACGGACTGGTTCCAGATTGGGAAAAGAGTACGTCAAGGCTGTATATTGTCACCCTGCTTATTTAACTTATATGCAGAGTACATCATGTGAAATGCTGGGCTGGATGAAGCACAAGCTGGAATCAAGATTGCCGGAAGAAATATCAACAACCTCAGATATGCAGATGACACCACCCTTATGGCAGAAAGCGAAGAGGAACTAAAGAGCCTCTTGATGAAATTGAAAGAGGAGAGTGAAAAAGCTGGCTTAAAACTCAACATTCAGAAAACTAAGATCATGGCATCTGGTCCCATCACTTCATGGCAAATAGATGGGGAAACAATGGAAACAATGAGAGACTTTTATTTTCTTGGACTCCAAAATCACTGCAGGTGATGATTGCAGCCATGAAATTAAAAGACACTTGCTCCTTGGAAGAAAAGCTATGACCAACCTAGACAGCATATTAAAAAGCAGAGACATTACTTTGCCAACAAAGNGCTGTATGCAGGTCAAGAAGCAACAGTTAGAACCGGATATAGAACAACGGACTGGTTCCAGATTGGGAAAAGAGTACGTCAAGGCTGTATATTGTCACCCTGCTTATTTAACTTATATGCAGAGTACATCATGTGAAATGCTGGGCTGGATGAAGCACAAGCTGGAATCAAGATTGCCGGAAGAAATATCAACAACCTCAGATATGCAGATGACACCACCCTTATGGCAGAAAGCGAAGAGGAACTAAAGAGCCTCTTGATGAAATTGAAAGAGGAGAGTGAAAAAGCTGGCTTAAAACTCAACATTCAGAAAACTAAGATCATGGCATCTGGTCCCATCACTTCATGGCAAATAGATGGGGAAACAATGGAAACAATGAGAGACTTTTATTTTCTTGGACTCCAAAATCACTGCAGGTGATGATTGCAGCCATGAAATTAAAAGACACTTGCTCCTTGGAAGAAAAGCTATGACCAACCTAGACAGCACATTAAAAAGCAGAGACATTACTTGGCTGACAAAGGTTCCTGTAGTCAAAGCTATGGTTGTTCCAGTAGTCATGTGTGGATGTGCAAGTTGGACCATAAAGAAGGCTTGAGCACGGAAGCATTGATGCTTTTGAACTGTGGTGCTGGAGAAGACTCTCGACTCCCTTGGACTGCAGGGAAATCCAACCAGTCCATCCTGAAGGAAATCAGTCCTGAATATTCATTGGAAGGACTGATCCTGAAGCTGAAGCTCCAATACTTTGGCCACCTGATGTGAAGAACTGACTCACTGGAAAAGACCCTGATGCTGGGAAAGATTGAAGGCAGGAGAAGAGGATGGCAGAGGAGGAGATGGCTGGACGGCATCTTTGACTCGGTGGACGTGGGTTTGAGCCAGCTCCCGGAGACGGTGACGGACAGGGAGGCCTGGCGTGCTGCTGTCCATGGGGTGGCAGAGTCGGAGACGCCTGAGCGACTGAGACCCTGTTTGGAAGTACGGCTTTTGCAGGTGTGATAAAGTGAGGTCCTCCTGGACTAGGGTGGGCCCTAATCCGGTGCCTGGTATCCTTATAAGACAGCCTGTGAAGATGGAGGCAGAGACGGGGTGATGTGTGCAGTTTCTAACGGTGGTTACGAACCGGACTAGGACACGTAGCCAGATGGGCCAGCGTGTCTCCCACTTCGGAGCAACAAGTGCTGAAACCTGGGGGCTGCAGGGGCCCGGGGGCTGCACGCGGCTGTGGGGCGGTAGGTCAGGCGGCCCTTGGCGGGGGGAGCAGCCTGCAGTGGCCTGCCCCGTTCCTCCGGTGCCGGCTGGCTCCTGGCAGTGAGGCCGTCAGCGCGGCAAGTCTGCACGCGAGCGGCTCGGGCCTGCTTTCTGGGCCTTTGCTCACAGCTGTGCCGGCTCCTCGCCGCTCTGGCCTGTCTCTCCGTCGCGGGGTGAGGGCCTCTCGCTGCAGCCGCTGGCTTCTCTGGGCGTGGAGCTCAGGTTCGGAGCGAGCGGGCTTCAGTCATTGCAGCCCGTGGGCTTAGCTGGTCCAGGCACGTGGGGGTCTTTTCCACGGGTCAGGCCCGTGTCCCCTGCCCTGACAGACAGATTCTTAACCCGTGGACCACCAGGGACTCCAGAGCCACGTCACTTCTAAACTGCTGTTTGAAGATTTTAAGACAAAATGTAAAGCCTTCATGAATAAACATGATCCTTCGGATGCACGGTCCTCCCCTGGTCGGCCAGGTGTGGTCGTTCTGGGTCTGTGTTGCCAACGGGTGGAGAAGGGGCCCCGGTCCTGGTGGCGGCACCACCGGCCTTCTTCGCAGACACTCCTGGCCTCCTGGGGCGGGTGCGGCGAGGAGCGTCTTTGGGAAGCTCCACGAGCCCTTGAAGCCGGGGGACCTCCTGCCGCACTGTTGCTCGGCCCGTCTCCATCTGAGCAGCTCAGGACGCTTGCAGATGAGGTGCTGCCCGAAGTCCTCCGGCCTCACAGAGGACGTGAGGGGCCGGCGGGAGGTGGAGGCCGAGGCCGGGGTGGCCGTCGCTGACTCCTTATGGTCGCTGCCTTCCCAGTCACTCACCCCCGTGAGCCTTGGAAGCCAGCCCCACGGGGCCTGGCCTGCACTGGTGTTGCGTGTGGACTTCGTCTGCATTCACACTGTGCGTATTTGTATATGTATATTGACGCCTTTCACACACAGCACGTGTTTACCCTGAGTACTCTTACATATCAGATAGAGACGAGGACGGAGGAGCTGCGCTGAAGCCGCACTCCTGCCCTGAGCAGCTTTTCAGGGAGGTGACCGCCCCCGCGGGACAGGGCTCTGTGCTCGCAGTGACGCCTCCAGATTCACTTTTGAGCCACTGGGAGGGGACTCGGTGCAGCTTGGCTGCACGTGGTCAGGGCCCTCGGGCACGTCCGTCCCCCGGCACCAGCAGGGTCCCCGCAGGGCTGTGCTGCTGGACAGGGAGACGTGCCTGGGGAGACCGGGCCGTGCTGGCCCAGGTCTGTGTCCCCTGGAGGGAGGCCTCCTGCCGCATTTCCCGCAGGAAGGCACAGGACCAGGCCTTGCAGGCTGTGGGCCTTCAGAAGTGGCCAGTGTTTAAGGAACACAAGTCAGTGTGAGGCCCAGCACCGGGTCTGGGTTTGTGCCTTTAGGTTCCGTGCCGCCGGAACAGTCTGCAGAGGCAGCCTGCCCTCCCATCGAGGGGGCTTCCCTGGTGGCTCAGAGTTAAAGCGTCTGCCTGCAGTGCGGGAGACCTAGGTTCGATCCCTGGGTCGGGAAGATCCCTGGGAGAAGCAAATGGCACCCACTCCAATATTCTTGCCTGGAGAATCCCATGGACGGGGAGCCTGGTGGGCTATAGTCTACGGGGTTGCAAAGAGTCGGACACGACTGAGCGACTTCACTTTCCCTTTGGCTAAGAAGGCTGTAGTTGGTTCTCATTGCCCTGTCTGGACGAGGCTCACCCACAGCCTGCGGCCCCAGCTGTGTGGACGGGCTCGGAAGGCCCTGGAAGGGGCCTACAGGGCTGAGCCTGGTGCTGGAGGGCCGTGTGCCAGAAGGAAGTTCTGATGCCCACTGGCCAGGTCCAAGGAGAGGCCTCCTTTCTTCCTTCAGCCCAGTGGTGAGGTCATCAGGGCCCAAAGGAAGGGTGAAATAGTGGCCTTCCAAGAACGGGCCTCACCTGGCTTGGCTGTGATGCCCGGAGGTCAGAGGGCAGTGAGGCGTGATGGGCTGATGGCGTGCCAGCGCCGGACACCTTTGGGCAAGATCCCCACTGATGAGGTTGATCCGCTGGTGCTTGTCACACCCATTGTCGCCAGTCCTGATTTCCTGTCCACCTGGTACTGGACACGGCCCATCTGCCAGGGCCTGACCTCGCTTCCTCACCCACCGCCCTCACAAGTGAGTCCCCGTCATGGAACAAGGGCGCAGGGAAGCGTCTTCCCCGAGGCCTTTCCCAAGGGAGCCAGGCCGACTGATTCTTCTAATGGAGTTTCCCTTCCTTCCTGTCTTTCTGTTCACTTCTAGAGCAAAGTCCAAGGAAAACAGGGGAAGAGAGGACTCTTAAAATTCCGAGGGAACTCTGGTGGTCCAGTGGTTAGGACCCTGCGCTTTCACTGCCAGGGCCTGGGTTCGATTCCTGGTCGGGAAACTGAGATCCTGTAAGCTGCGAGAAAAAATTTCCCCGAGAGAAAGAAGACGAGGCTTTCAGGGTATTTCTGGTCACCTGGTCAGTGCGCTGCTGCCACGGGCTGGGCTTATCCGTGGTTGGGGCATGACTGATGCTCGGGGAGCAGCTCTCGCCTCACGGATGTGGGTTTGGGCCCAGGGAGGGACCCAGAGCCTGGCCGTGCCCCTGAGTCCCCCAGTTGTTTAATTTTGTGGAGGTATAGCTAATTTACAGTATTTCATTAATTCTACTATACAGCAGAGTCAGTTATAATATACATATAAAGCTGTGCATGTATACATACGTGTGTGTGTCAGTTGCTCAGCTGTGTCCAACTCTTTGCGACCCCATAAACTGTAGACAGGCCCCTCTGTCCATGGGATTTCCTGGGCAACAATACCGGAGTGGGTTGCCATGCCCTCCTCCAGGGGATCTTCCTGGCCCAGGGATCGAGCCCAGGTCTCCTGCACTGCAGGCGGATTCCTTACCACCTGAGGCACCGGGGACGCCCTTACGTGCATACGTGTGTATGTGGTGTAGACTTCCTGGCCCAGGGATCGAGCCCGGGTCTCCTGCACTGCGGGCGGATTCCTTACCACCTGAGGCACCGGGGACGCCCTTACGTGCATACGTGTGTATGTGGTGTAGACTTCCTGGCCCAGGGATCGAGCCCGGGTCTCCTGCACTGCGGGCGGATTCCTTACCACCTGAGGCACCGGGGACGCCGCTACGTGCACACGTATGTGTGTGGTGTAGACTTCCTGGCCCAGGGATCGAGCCCGGGTCTCCTGCACTGCGGGCGGATTCCTTACCACCTGAGGCACCGGGGACGCCCCTACGTGCACACGTATGTGTGTGGTGTGGACGCTTTTCCGTACTCTTTCTCACGTGCTTTATCACAGGCCGTTGACTACAGCGCCCTGTGCTCTGCAGTGGGGCCGTGCTTGTCCTTCTCTGTCGATTGTTCGCGCCCCCTTGGCAGCCGCAGGCGTGTCCTCTGTTTCTCTGTGGTGGGTGGATTCCACATGTAAGCGATACATGGCGTTGGTCTTCCCTTTCTGACTTTAGTGTGATAGCCTCTAGGTCCATCCCATCAGTTCTTTTTAAAATGTTTTCTTTATTTGGCTGTGCCGGGTCTAGTTGTAGCAGGTGTCCTCTCGCTCCCTGATGAGGAATGGAACCCAGGCCCCTGCATTGGGAGCTTGGAGTCCCAACCACTGGACCAGCAGGGAAATCCGAATTGCTCCCTAACCCCAGGCCTGGGCAGGCCCAGCCGCGAGACTTCTGGGGATGCATCCCGTGGCTGTGTCCGCAGGAGGGCGCGCCAGCTGGAGGTGTGTGCTCGGCCAGCCTGCACTCTGGGCGAAGCTCCAGGCTGTGGTTGAGGAGAACAGGCAGGCTGTATGCTGCTGTGGGACACGGCCTTTTACCAAGGAGCAGAAAAGCAGGGCGCCGGGACAGTGCTGTCAGGCCCCCGAGTGTAAAATACCCGCGCTGCAGCCGTGTGCCAGAGAGCGGTCGTTGCCTCTGAAGAGTGTAGCGGGCTGCTGGGGGAAAAGGAAGTTTTCCTTTATTTACTTCCGTGTGTTTGAAGCTTTGAGAACCATGCATGGTTTTGCTTTGTTCTAAAGCACTTAGGAGAGCGCCCCGTGGCGGGAGGTTCTGGGCCCTTCGTGTGGGCGTGAGCGCAGCTCGAAGCTCCCTGCCACGCCCCGCCGTGCGCGCAGGCTCCACCCTGGCTTTCCAGAAGCTGCTTTCCCCCATGTGGGGTGGATGGGCTCCTCCTGCTGCACCTCCCCTGCGTGCTCGTTACAGTGGACGTTACTCCGCAAGTGGGACAGCACAGAACCGAGGGCAGAACCCAGCTGGGGGCGCTGAAAGCCAGCGGCATCTGAAGGACGTTGGTCAGCGGCACCAGCTTCCCAGTGCTGCTCTAGCATCAGATCAGTGATAGGCGGGCTCCTGGGGGCGCTGGTGGCAAAGCACCCACGGTCAGTGCAGGAGACGCAAGAGGCTTGGGCTGGGTCCCCGGTTCGGGAAGGCCCCTGGAGGAGAGCACGGCAGCCCACTGCGGTACGCTGGCCTGGGGAGAGTCCCACGTGGGCACAGAGGAGCCTGGCGGCTGCCGGCCACATGGCCACAGAGCTGGGCGTGAGCGAGCACGCACAATGTGGAGGCAGTAGATACTTGGTCTTCGCTGCCCTGAAGGCCAGGAGCCCCGAGTCAGGGAGTGGGGGCAGGTCCTTCTCTTCAGCGTCCAGTGGCTGTGGCGCCCTCGCGTCTTCTGACTTGTGGACACAGCACTCCAGCCTCTGCCTTTGGCCATACGCGGCCTCCTCTGTGTGTCCACACTTGCCTCTTATGAGGATACTGGACGTTGGATTCGGGTCCGTCAGATCCAGCACGCCTTCATCTCAACTAGTTGCATCCTCACGGACTGAACAGCTCTTTGGAAACAGCTAAATGAAGTCACGTTCCCAGGTGTCGGGGTGAGAATGTGGGCCTGGCTTTGGAGGCTGCCCACCTCGGGGGAGTTTCTGCCCTTTCTTCCAAGAGGTTTGGGATTGCCACGCTTACTAATTTAATGATGTAAAAGCTAGCATTATGAGTTTGCTCTTGAAAACAGAATTTTAGATGACGTTTCAGATAGAACTTTTGGGGCTGAAAACTCCTGAGTTAATCATCCATCCAGAAGCCAGCCTCCAAATGAATGTGTTTGTTACATATGGATGGGTGTCTGTGCCTGTCTTCTGCTTTGTGAACGTTTATTTCTGATGTTGCTTCTTTCAGTCAGATCAGTTCAGTTGAGTTGCTCAGTCATTTCCGACTCTTTGCGACCCAATGGACTGCAGCATGCCAGGCCTCCCTCCACACCAAGTCTTGGAGCTTGCTCAAACTCATGTCTGTCAAGTCAGTGATGCCATCCAAGCATCTCATCCTCTGTCGTCCCCTTCTCCTCCACCTTCAGTTTTTCCCAGCAGCAGGGTCTTTCCCAATGAGTCAGTTCTTCACATCAGGTGGCCAGAGTACTGGAGCTGCAGCTCCAGCATCTGTCCTTTCAGTGAATGTTCAGGGCTGGTCTCCTTCAGGATGGGCTGGCTGGGTCTCCTTGCTGTCCAGGGCTCTCGAGAGTCTTCTCCGAACCACAGTCGTATCAGTTGTGCTTTTAAATATTCCCCTTAGGAAATCGAGAGGCTCACGGAGCAGCTGGAGGAGAAGGAGCGGGAGGCGCAGCAGCTCCTGAGCCAGCCAGGGCTCGAGCAGGAGAAGGAGGTGGCCCTGCTGCGGAGGAGTGTGGCGGAGAAGGAGCGGGCCCGGGCCGCCAGCCACGTCCTGTGTTGCTCCCTGGCCGATGAGACCCACCAGCTGCGGCGGACCCTGGCTGCCACGGCCCACATGTGCCAGCATCTGGCCAAGTGTCTGGATGAACGCCAGGGGGGACAGGGGGCTGCGGGGGAGCAGAGCCCCGAGGTAGGCCCTGGGGCAGCAGGCCTCGCCTTGTGCCTCGGGGAGGGCCTCGCCCACCCTTCTGGGGATTTCCTCTAGGGTGGTGGGGCCTGCAGAATGTCCAGGAGAGCAGACCTGCGGCTGCCCCTGGGCCCAGTGGGGAGGTGGCCCTGTGGTCTCTCCAGCCTCCACGAAGCAGCAGAGCCAGGGCAGGAGGGGTGTCCTGAGCGAGGCTGGCGCGTGCAGTGCCGGGGCCTTTGTGTGGGCAGCGCTGGCCCAGGGTGCCTCCGGTTGGGCGGGGCTGTCAGCTCCAGCGCAGCCTGGCCCCGCTGGGGCCTCGGGCCTGGGCAGGGAGGACGCAGGGCCCCGCTTGGCACAGTGCCCCCTGCCTGGCAATACTCGGGATGGGGCCCACGGGGGGAGAGCAGTGTGGGTGCAGGGGAGCGGGTGGGTTTCAGCATCAGGAAGCCCCCACCTGAGAAATCCGGGCTCCTCTGGGGAGTGGGGCCTGCAGGGTTGTGGTGGTGCAGGGGGCTGTCGAGAACTGCGCCCTGTGATGAAGGGCTGTTGGGAAGAGCCCTGCAGTCTTCTTGCAGCAGCTTGGCCAGGCGTGGGGGAGGGCCTTAGTCTGAGAATCTCACGAAAAGGGAACCTCAGAAAGAACAGGGCACACTTGAGAAACCAGAGCGCTCTCTGGGCAGGCCGTGACTCACGGGGCCCTTTCTCTCTGGGGATCTGAAAGCTGGTGGTGGTTGGCCTGGGCCAAGGCACTAAGCCGAGTCAGCGGGGTTTCCCGAGCCCGCCAGGTTAGCACACGCAGTTCCTTTGTCATTCGAGGGGAAGTCTCAGAATAATGTCACCGCCATCCATCCATTTTGTTGAGTGACTGAACTTCGGTTAGCCCCGCCCACCCTGCTGGGACTGGGTCAGCACGCGCGGGCTTGTAGACGTGACTCCCACCAGCCTCGCGATGCCCGGGGAGGTTGTGGACAGTTAGCCCCTGAAGCCGTCCTCGGACATGACACCCAACGGGAGGGACAGCGGGGCCGAAGGAGGGGCCTGCTCCTGGCGGCCGTGGGCCCTGGGCCGGGAAGTTCTATGGTCACAGAGACGGTGCGAGGCTTGGCCCCCGCGTGGGGTGGGCGTGGGCGGGGCCAGGACCACCCTCCCCTCCGGCAGCGCCTGTCCTTTCCTGTCTCCGTTGCACCTGCCGCAGCGCGGCTGCAGGGCCGTCTGCGACTCGGTGCCCGCACGGAAAGTGCGGTCACGCGGGGTCTGGTCCCTTTCTCGTGCAGCCCGAGGGTGCGGACGGGGACGCCTCTGTGCACGCGGTGGTTGAGAAGTTACGGGAGGAGAACCGGGTGCTGAGGCAGAAGGTGACTCACGTGAGTGTCTGAGATCGCACTTGGGCCGAGCGCCCCCCGCGGACTGTGGGTGAGGGGCCTCCCCTCGCTGTGCCCAGGGGTCCCCCTGCCCTGAGGTCGCTTTGGCTGATACACAGGGTCCCCAAAGGCCCGACACGTTTGCCCAAAAGGACGTATGGAGCACGTCTGGTTGTCCTCCGCCCCTAAATTAATTCGCGTGTTGCTAAATGAGGTGCAGGGATCTCTGCCAGTCCAGCGTTCAGGCAGCGACTCCACCGTCGCCGCGTCCGGGTGCTCCCCACGGCCCAGAGTGGGCGCAGCCGGCCTCCACGTGGGGCCGGGCCTCGGATTCCGGGCGGGCTCGAGGGCGCTTTCCGGCCCCAGGTGGAGGACCTCAACGCGAGATGGCAGCGCTACGACGCCAGCAGGGATGAGCACGTGAGGGGGCTCCACGCGCAGCTGAAGCGCCTACAAGCCCCCCTGGAGCCCGAGCTGATGCGGAAGGAGGTTTCCCGGCTCAACGCGCAGTTGGAGGAGAAGATGGATGACTGTGCGGAGGCGCGGCGGGAGCTGGCTGCGGCGAGGAGCGCACGGGACTCGGCGCTGGAGCGCGTGCAGATGCTGGAGCAGCAGGTGCGGCCGCGCCGCGGTCGCCGAGGGGCGGGGCCTCCTCCTCCTGACGCGCGGGGGCGGGGCCGCTCCGCCTCTGACGCCGGGGGGCGGGGCCTCCCGATGGGATAGGGGGCGGGGCCGCCCCTCCTCCTGACGCGGGGGGCGGGGCCTCCTGATGCCGCCTCCTGAGGCGGGCGTCTGCTCTCGCAGATCCTCGCCTACAAGGACGACTTCACGTCGGAGAGGGCCGACAGGGAGCGGGCGCAGAGCCGCATCCACGAGCTGGAGCAGCAGGTGGCCTCGCTGCAGCGCCAGGTGTCCTGGAGACAGGTACAGCCGGGGTCTCCTCGGGCCCGGGGCGGGGGCCGTCTTCGTTTCTCTCTCACGCATTTCGAGCTCTCCTGAGGCTGCCAAGACCTCGGTTCGGCTCCAGGCAGGGCCGCCGTGCCCAGTGCCCGGAAACCTCCGGGTGGCACGTGTGTGTGCTTGGAAGGTGGCGTCCGCTGGCCTGTTCTGGCCTCGTGCCCCGACTGGGAGCCCCTCGTGGGCCTCTTCCCTCGAGGGCACAGGCGGGAGGTCCGGACCCCTGGCACGTCCTCGTTCGGGCCTCGACACCCGGCAGAGCAAAGGTGCGGGTCCTGCACAGCGACGGACGTGGCCCCAGACGCTGGAGCCGAGACCAGCCCTGGGAGCGGACTCCTGCCTTTTCCTAGGATTCTCGTGAGCCAGTCTCCTGCCGGATTCGCACAGGGAGCAGATCTCCCAGGTATTTAGAGACCGACGCTTCGGAGCCTGTGGCAGCCGGTGGCCGGAGGCCTGGGACGGGATCCCAGTGGCTGGACCTCCCCGCAGAGGGCGGGTGCTCAGGAGTGACCCAGAGAGGCCGGGGGGACCTGCAGTGCCCCCACTGCCTGCAGGGCTTCAGCGACGAGCAGGGCGAGGAGCTGCTCAGGCATGTGGCCGAGTGCTGCCAGTGAGCCCGGTGGCCCGTGGTGGGCGCGCCCCGCATCAAGATCGGGGGCCCCAGCACAGGCTGGGGGTGCTTCTAAGCCTCCGTCTCGGCCACTCTTGGGTCAGCAGGAACTTGCGGTGGGGCTGGCGGCAGGGCTAGGGGGCTGGAGCTTCTAGCGTGGAGCTGGTCTCCCAAGCGGCCAGGCCGAGGCCACCAGTGGACGGCCATGGGCGTGCTCGCTGGCCAGCACGGGGCTTTGCACCCCCGGGAGTCGTGGAGCCGAGCGCTGAGCTGCATTGAGACACGCTGCGCTGCACTGGTGTTCGCCACACCCCCCTGAAGTTGGACACGTGGTCATGTGACGATTCTGTAATAAAGGGACTTGCTAAGTGGCTGCCCCGAGTGTGTGTTGGGGATTGGGGCGCGGGGGCCTGGCCGCACTTCCACCTGGGCCCGAGTTAGCTGCTGAGGAGACACGCCTGCGGACTGTCGTCTGTCGGGGCCTCCAGAGCCCTGTCGTCCAGCCCAGACGGAAGTCGAAGACGGGCTGAGTGCAGAGAGCCCTGCAGGGCAGCACAGGGCCACGGGGCCCGTCACCCCGCTAACCTTTGGGAGAGCCAGGCTAGGGGTTCCTCTCGCGCTCAGTGCAGGCGGGGAGGCGTCACAGTAGCAGGGGACACATGTGGGATATGAATCTCCTGCTGCTGGCCCCGCCTGCACTCCCCTCCGCTCCCCTGGGGGGTCCCCGCCTGGAGCAGCTGCCGCCGTGTGGTGCACACGGCCTCCTTCTCCGGTTCTGCCTTCCTCCAAGGGGAGTTGAGGTGTCAATCTCTCTGTGGGATTCCCCACGCCCCCCGCCCCCGGCTTCCACAAGCCTGACTGGAAGCCGTGGGTCTCCAGCATCACGGGGAGCCTCCGGACTTTCAGACACCCAAGCGCTTCTTGGAGAGAAAGGAGCCAGGGGAGGGGACCCCTCAGATCCTTGGCTGACCCTGAACCGGGCAGGCTGAGAGTAAGACTCCACGAATCCTGCGGCAGGAACGAGGCTGGACGGCAGGACGGGCAGAGCAGAGGCCCTGGAGGCTGTCCCTCAGGATTAGAGGGGGCGGCTGCATCCTCGGTTCTCCTCTGCAACACTCAAGGGGCCACCTTTCAGGAATAAAGTTGACATCTTAGGGCAAAACCATAACATCCCTCTCTTCCAGGTAGCCAACCAGTAGTCCACAGGCCTGCTGGACAAAACCCATTTTCCTTCAGACACAAGTAACAGAATCCACAGTCCACTATACAGTAACAAATTCTAGACGTGGGGGAAGAGGCATAGTGAAGACACAGCCACACAAATACAAGCTAACCAGATGTATGTGCAGCAGCTGCTGCTGACGCGCTGCAGTCGTGTCTAACTCTGTGCGACTCCATAGACGGCAGCCCACCAGGCTCCCCCGTCCGTGGGATTCTCCAGGCAAGAACACTGGAGTGGGTTGCCATTTCTTTCTCCAGTGCCCGAGAGTGAAAAATGAAAGTGAAGTTGCTCAGTCGTGTCTGACTCTTAGCGACCCCATGGACTGCAGCCCACCAGCCTCCTCCGTCCGTGGGATTTTCCAGGCAAGAGTACTGGAGTGGGGTGCCATTGCCTTCTCTGGTATATGCAGCAGATGGTACTAAAAGAAATAAGGATACTGTGGAGATGGTTGAGGCTGGTCAGAAGTAATTGTGGATAAAAATACAGGAGGGCAGAGCATGCGGAGGAGCAGACACAGGTGAGCACCGATTGTTTAAAACAGTGACGTCTTGAAGGCTTTCAGACACGCAAACCACCTCGAGAACTTTCTAGGTGGGGGAGCAGAGTGCTTAAGCAACTTACACAGGTTACAAGGCTTTTGCACTGACTCACAGTAGGTGAATGAATCACAGGGGCACATTCTAATCTCTAGGGCAACCACTGAAGCAGTGATGGAAATCCTTAATTAAAAAGTTGCAGAGGGACTTCCCGAGCAGCCCGCTGGTTAAGACTCCGCCTCGCTCACTCTCTGCCCGGCTGCAGCGGGGCTGCAGGGTCTCCGGGCCCTTTGGCTGCGACATGTGAACTCTCAGCTGTGGCATGTGGGGCCTGGTTCCCTGACCAGGGACACAGCCTGAGCCCCAGCACTGGGAGTGTGGAGTCTCAGCCACTGGACCGTCAGGGAAGTCCCCAGACTCGGCTTCTAATGCAGGGGCCTGGGGTCTCATCCCTGGTTGGGGATAAGAATCCCACCATATGCGGCAATAAATAAGCTTACCAAATCCTCTGACTGAATGACGATGATTGTCACAGTGGACGAAAGTAAGTCTTGCCTGTGTGCCCATCAGAAAAGATGAAGACACATCACGCCAACGTGAACCAAGAAAGACAGACAGTGCATTTTAAGACAAACAATACTACCAGAAATAAAGATCAACGTCACACAACGACAAAAGTGTAAATTTATCAGGGGTATATAATATACCCAGATTTGCATAGAGCTAATAATACCAATATAAAGCATAAGAACTAGATAAATACATAATCATAGTTGGAGACTTTAACATACCTTTCTCAGTAACTGAAAGAAGCAGTGAAAGAAAAATCGGTAAGGATATAGAAGATTTAACCAAAATAATCTACCTGGCCTAATTCATATGTAGAATGTAAGTTACACCCAACAAGCACTAACTAATTCTTTTCAGGTGTACATGGAATGCTTCCAAGAGAGACAAATTAGTGAGTCACAACAATATTCCAAAGAGCCTCATCACTGAATTTGTGATTGCTGACTACTAAGATAAAACCCCAGTTCAGCAACAGAGTGGTAACTAATAAATTTCTAGCATATTTCTAAATGATCCATGGGGAAAATAAATACAGTGGAAACTGGAAATATTTTGAACTGAGTATAAATGAAAATACAAGTTGCTAAAAGTTACGGAAAACAGCGAAGAAAGCAGTGATCGGGGAAGGTGTAATGGCTCCGAAGCTGGGTGTCGGGATGAGGGGAGGTGAGACTTCAACGGTCCAAGTGCTCAACCCAAGACGCTAAGGAAGGAACTGCAAGTTAAGCCCAAAGAAAATGGAAGGAAATAACAAAGGAGCAGAATCAACGACATGGAAAACAGACAACGATCATCAATGCCCAGAGTTAGTTCTTTTACACAGCAGTAAGACTGATCAGCCCACGGCATGGCTGATGAGGAAGAAAACGTAAATTGCTAAAATCAGAGTCAAAGAGGAGCGTCACTATAGATCTCTAGGATGTTAAAAAGCTGAGACACTGAAGAGTTTATGGAACTGATACAAGCGACAGCTTAGATGCAATGGACCAAGTCCTTCAAACGCAGCTTCCTAGACCTGAACAGCCTTATATCATGTACATAGACTGAAGCTGTAATTAAAGGTCTTTTCACAAAGGAAATTACAGTCTCAGATGACTCACTGGTGAATTCTTCCTAACGTCTAAGAAAGACATATCAATATCCTACAGACTCAGGAAGCCAAATAGGAGTGTTCCCTAACTCATTTTATGACGCTGGAACGTGAGAGAAATAAGGCACGAAGGAAAGTGACCTAGAGGCAAAAATCCTAAAAAAGTAAATAAAAAGTATAACCAAGTACAATTTTTATTACAGGAATATAAGACTGCTTGACATTAAAAAAATAATGCAGCATAACAAGAGACCAAGCAAAAACAAACCCCCATACAATCATCTCAACAGAAGCCAAAGAAAGCACAGGCCAAAATTCAGTAGCCACTCACGACACCACCACCCGACAAGCGAGGAGTAGGGCAGCTTCCTGTCTGACCAAGACGTGTGTCCGGAAGACCTGCAGCCAACTCTCCACTTGATGGAGTGCTGAGTGCTCTCCCTGAGGAGGGCCCCGTCAGGCAAGGTGCTCACTATTATTCCTGCAGTTCCACCTGGTACAGGAGCAGTCGGGCAATAAAATGAAGACTAGGAAAATTGGACAAGAACAAATAAAACTGGCCGTGCTCACAGTAGAAAATCCTGGGGGCCTTCCGAAAACAGTTTAATCAGGAAGTCGACAATCTCAAGAGACAAGGATGTCTGAATGTATGAGACACCTGTTGTATTCCTCTATGTTTTCAACAAATGGAAAAGCCAATTAAGAAAACCTGCTGTGAGTTGAATTGTGTCTCCCCCCAAAAATAAGTTCACCAAAAAATGTTGAAGTCCTAATCCCCAGAATGTGTGCATGCGACCTCATTTAGAAAGAGGGTCTTTGCAGGTGTAATCTAGGTGATGTCCTGCCGCGTTAGGGTGGGCCCCAAATCCAGTGACCTGCGTCCTTGGGAGAAAAGGGCAGGAGAGACACGAGAGAGCACCACATGCAGGCAGAGGCCAGGCCTGGAGCAATGCACGGGCGAGCCAAGGACACCAGTGACCACAGGAGGCTGGGAGCACAGCAAGGAAGAGCTTTCCCCTCACAGCCTCTAGAAGGAGCCACTTCTGCGCACACCTGAGTTCTAGATCTCAATCTCCCAGAACCTGGAGAATGCATTTCTAAGCCATGTACTTTGTGGCACTTTGTTACGGGAGCCCCAGAAAACTAACGCCTCACTTCAGTTCGGTTGCTCAGTCGCGTCCGACTCTTTGCGACCCCACGGGCTGCAGGCCTCCTGTCCATCACCATCTCCTGGAGCTTCCTCAAACTCATGGCCATCGACTCGGTGATGCCATCCAACCCTCTCATCCTCTGTCGTTCCCTTCTCCTCCCACCTTCAGTCTTCCCCAGCATCAGGGACTTTCCCAGTGAGTCAGCTCTTCGCATCAGGTGGCCAAAGTAGTGGAGTTTCAGCTTCAGCATCAGTCATTGAGTATTCAGGGTTGATCTCCTTGCAGTCCAAGGGACTCTCAAGAGTCTTCTCCAACACCACAGTTGACAAGCATCAATTCTTCAGCACTCAGCCGTCTTTATGGTTCAACTCTCAAATCTATACATGACTACTGGAAAAAGCATAACTCTGACTAGATGGACCTTTGTTGGCAAAGTAATGTCTCTGCTTTTTAATATGCTGTCTAGGTTTGTCATAACTTTTCTTCCAAGGGGCAAGTATCTTTTAATTTCATAGCTGCAGTCACCATCTGCAGTGATTTTGGAGCCCAAGAAAATAAAAGTCTCACAGTTTCCACTGTTTCCCCATCTGCTTGCCTTGAAGTGATTGGACCGGATGCCATGATCTTTGTTTTTTGAATGCTAAGTTTTAAGCTAGATTTTTCACTCCTCTTTCACTTTCATCAAGAGGCTCTTTAGTTCCTCTTTGCTTTCTGCCATAAGGGTGGTGTCATCTGCGTATCTGAGGTTGTTGATATTTCTCCCGGCAATCTTGATTCCAGCTTGTGCTTCATCCAGTCCGGCCTTTCTCATGACGTATTCTGTCTGCATGTAAGTTAAATAAGCAGGGTGACAGTATACAGCCTTGATGTACTCTTCCCAGTTTGGAAACAGTCTGTTGTTCCATGTCCGGTTCTAACTGCTGCTTCTTGACCTGCATACAGATTTCTCAGGAAGCAGGTAAGATGGTCTGGTATTCCCATCTCTTGAAGAATGATCCATACAGTCAAAGGCTTTTGCATAGTCAATGAAGCAGATGTTTTTCTGGAATTCTCTTGCCTTTTCTATGATCCAGTGGATGGTGGCAATTTGATCTCTGGTCCCTTGGCCTTTTCTAAATCCAGTTTGTACATCTGGAAGTTCTTGATTCATGTGCTGCTGAAGCCTAGCTTGAAGGATTTTGAGCATTACCTTGCTAGCGTGTGAAATGAGCACAATTGTGTGGTAGTTTGAACATTCCTTGGCATTGCCCTTCTGTGGGATTAGGATGAAAAGTTGGAAAACCACTAGGCCATTCAGATATGACCTTAAAAAAAATCCCTTATGATTATATAGTGGAGGTGACAAATAGATTCAAGGGAATAGATCTGGTAGACAGAGGGCCTGGAGAACTATGGATGAAGGTTTGTAACACCACACAGGTGGTGGTGACCAAAACCATCCCCAAGAGAAAGAGATGCAAAAAGGCAAGATGTTTGTCTCAGGAGGCCTTACAAATAGCTGAGAAAAGAGAAGTGAAAGGCAAAGGAGAAAAGAAAGATATATGAATCTGAATGCAGAGTTCCAAAGAATAGCAAGGAGATAAGAAAGCCTTCCTCAGTGATCAATGCAAAGAAACAGAGGAAAACAACAGAATGGGAAAGACTAGAGATCTCTTCAAGAAAATCAGAGACACCAAGGGAACATTTCATGCAAAGATGGGCTCGATAAAGGAAAGGAACTGCATGGACCTAACAGAAGCAGAAGAGATTAAGAGGTGGCAATACGACACAGAACTGTACAAAAAAGATCTTCATGACCCAGGTAACCACGGTGGTGTGATCACTCACCTAGGGCCAGACATCCTGGAATGCAAAGTCAAGTGGCTTAAGAAGTACTCCTACAAACAAAAAGCTAGTGGAGGTGATGGAATTCCAGTTGAGCTATTTCAAATCCTAAAAGATGATGCTATGAAAGTGCTGCACTCAAATGCCAGCTAATTTGGAAAACTCAGCAGTGGCCACAGGACTGGAAACATCAGTTTTCATTTCTCGTAGTTTCTGTTTGTCATTGAGTCCACAGTGATTCCCTTCCAGTTTCTAATCAGCTGTTACTTGTATCTTGGGTATTTTTCTCCCTTTGGATCTGGATCTTTTTTAATAGCTTCCAGTTCTTCATCGTGTTCACGTGTTCCTTTACGTGCTTGAGCACAGTCACGAGATTTTATCAGTCACTCCAAGGTCCTTGTCTGCAGATTCACCATCTTTGGTTCCGTCTCCGTTGCTGTTTTGATGTTTCCTCCGCTTACAGCTTAGTTTCCTGCTTGGCATGGCCTGGATCCTAACACTTTGAGCTGTACCTTGTCGTACGGGACAGGTTTAAGTATTGTTGGGCTTTGTTCCGGCAGGCAGCGAAGTCAATACTCAGGACCGGTTTGCTCCTTCTGAGGCTTGTGTTTAGCCTTAGATTCCACCCAGGGGTTAGCAGAACCCCAGTGCTGAGCTCAGACCCCACGGAGGACTCCACGCCAGTGCCCACATGTCCCCCGTCTCTGCGCCCTGGGTGGTGGAAACGACTCCCGGGCTTATGGAATTTACGTGGCTCTGCACAGATCGGTAGACCCACATGTGCAGCTGCCTCCAGGCAGGAAGTGGGGGCCCCTCCCTCAGCAAACACTGTTCCAACATCCAGAAGCAAGTGTGTAAAACCTTGCCCTGGTTTCACAACCGCTGACGGCAGGAGCACAGCTCCGCGGCTGCTCTCCCTGCCCAGCGTCACAGCCATACTCAGCGCGCTCCGCCCACGGCCTAGACCGCGCGGTGCCCACCCGCCCACCTCTGCCAGGCGTCCTGTGTGGGGAGCGAGTCCTCCAGAGCTCAGGCTGTTCCGAATCTCCTCCCGCCCCGCACCGCTGTCTCCCCTAACACGGGATGGTGGATCCCAAAGGAACAGCGACCGCCTGGCGGTGAAGCCGAAGCCGGGAGGCACTCTGCGATGCTTCGAGGCTTCGCGTTGAAGACAGTGAAACAGTGTAAGCTGCGCACTCTTTTCTCCTTAAAGAATGCGTTAGTGAAACTGACAGTCGCCACGTTTAGGCTTCTTAATGGGATGAGTGGGCTGTTTCTCTTCCAGCCACAATCGCCCTACTTCATCTTCAGCTCACTTACCTCTGTAACCGGCACGAGGCCCTCTGAGGCTGGGCCCAGGCTGAGCAGTGACCTCGCCGGGCACGTGTGGGGCTCCCTCCGCAGGCCTGGGCCCCGTGCCCCCAGCTGCACTGTGGTGACCAGGCGAGGACCTGGCCTCACCCCGGAGCCTCAGCCTCCCGGGACCTGAATCCACCCTCGTTCTTGTTCCCGAGACGCCCCCTTGAGGGACCAGGAAGGCCAGGGGTGGTCCTGTGGGTCAGCTGGCTTCTGGGGCTGGGAGGCTGGGAGGCAGCAGGCCTGCTGGGCAGAGCGGGTGTGGAAGGTGAGGGGCACCCAGGGAACGGGGGGCGGGGGGCACGGCCGCTCTGAGCTCAGCCGGGAGGGGGGGTACCTGGCCCTGCTGGGGTCCGGGGACGCGGCGGGGTCTGCACATCCGTGAGGACCCATGGCGGGCCTCAACAGCCTCAGTCTCTCCCTTTGTCGGACCATCCGACGCCCAGGAAAGACTGGCCCGCCGCGCGTCCAAACCGCCCCTGCCTGCTGCCCTCGCCTCTCCCGGCAACCACCGGCCCCTCCTGGACTCTAGACCCCGTCAGGGCCGCCCCAGCGGCAGAGCCACGCGAGCCCCTCCCTGCCCCCGGGCCTGCTCTGCGGCTCAGACCACGGTCCCCTCTGCACGGCCCGTGAGAGAGGCCTCCCGTGGTGACCACGGCAGCCCCGTGCCTGCGCTCCGAGCCGCCCGCTTTCTCTCAGCTTTCCCAGCAGCCCACTCCCTGGACGCCCTGGGCATCGCCAGACGCCGCCAGGAGCCGGGCCCCCCACCTCGCCAACGAAGAGCCAGACCGAGCTGTATCCACACAGAGGCGGGCCCTCGCCGCGTCCCCTCCCTCAGGGACGCGCGTGGAAGCCGCGTCACCCGGGGGCCGGGAGCACCGGGAGCTAGTGTTGCAGGGGTGCGGGCAGCCTGGCCAGCGCGGCGCCCCTGCGCCCCGGAGCCCCGCCCCCAGGCTCTGCTGCCCCCTCCCACCCACCCTCCGCCAGCGCGCCC